>PVJD01000769.1:0-354493 GCA_004026545.1 Mormoops blainvillei
GCAGGAGAAGGGTGCCAAGAATCACATCACCACTCTGGGCTTCATTTTCTTGTCCCTAAAATGAGGATGAGGGCTCCAAAATCTTTGAAATGAGGGTAGGAAACGCTAAGACTGCAGGGTTTTGTTTTGCTTTGCTTTATGTTTTAATAGGCTCTTTCACATTCCACATTGGGATCACAGCATCTCAGGATGTTATCGGGTCACAGTGTAACCTGAGTGGGGTCTTCACACATCCATAAAAACCTTTGGCATAGGAGGAAGCTGAGCCCCAGCGCAGAGAGGAGGCGGCCCAGAGAGTTGGGGGAGGGAGCAGGGCTCCTGCTTCCGAGGCACGGAAGCCCCAGAACACTGTGGGGAGCTGCAGGGGTTGCCCTACTGGATGCAGCTACAAGGCGCTGGTTTCTGCATGCCTGTCAGTGCCGCTAACATTTTCCCCAGAGCTGTGAGGGAGTTGCTACTGGACCGTGGTTCTCCTGGGCCCCTTGCAGCCCACAGTGCCTCACTGAGTCCATCCCGGAGGGACGATATCCCGCTTTCCCAAGGCAAGGAATACATGCCCTCAGCCCTGGGGTTTAAAAAGTAAGCCTGCAGATTTCAGGGACCTGGAGGGGTTGCTGCAGAGGACCTAGTGAGAGGACGGAAGGGCAGGTGGTCGGCTTACGTGTCACGGTGTGAAGTTGCTTCAGGGACAGTGGATGCAGGCATGTGCTTCTCCCCATGTCAGCAGGCAGCACAGGGACAGATGTAGAGAATGAGGGGTCAAGGTACTTGCAGTGGGCTGGCAGAACTAGCCCAGTGGGGGGACTGAGAAGGGTAGCAGTGGGGTTGAGATACAGGAATTGAATTTAGAATTAAAATGGAATCACAGGGGGCTCTGTCAGAACACTGTCAGCTGCTCTGCCTGCTGGGCTCCTAAGTGTTCCCACTAATAACCCAGGGCAAAACCATTGCACCGGATCCACGTAAAATCCGTGCGGTTCCTGTTTTCTCACCGTGCACTTCTGTTGCCGTGAGGGTGTAAATTTTTAAATTTGTTCCTCTGCTCCCTCCTAGTCACATCTGGTTCCCAAATCCCTCGTCTTCCACTCTGTGCCATCTGGATGGCAGATCCTTCATTCTTCCTTCTCCACTGAAGGACATGTCACAGAGCTTGGAGCTGTTGGTCACGGTGAGAACTGGGAGCTTTGACCTGCCTGTAGTCGGGGTCTAGAGAGAGCCAGGCAGGAATTGGCGAAGAGGGCTTGCTTCAGGGGGTGAGGCGTGGCTTCACGCTCCATCGGCCATTAATCTGGAGCAGGGAGATCAGGATGTCTTGAAACATTTGCCAACATTTACCATTTGTAAATGAATGAAGAAGAAAATGTGAGGCACTCGACGGAACTTTGAGATAACCCGCTAGTCACGGGGCGTCATCTGTAGAGCTGAGTGCCCTGGGGTCTCCTAACAGGTGATTTCTCTTGTTAATGGGCACAAGGCTAGACACTGGCAGCTAGGGCAGCCCTCATGTCAAGTTTCAAGTGCAAGCCTAGAAAATTAAAACCCCCCTCTGGGGTGTAGGTGTTCTCTGCTTGTTGGTGTCAATTTTCTATCAAAATAGATCTCACTCTGTAGCCAATGAAAATTCCGGGGAATATATATAAGTACACAAACTATTTCTACTTTATTGGGAATTACTCAGGTTTTTCTACAGTGCAGGGAATGGGAAATTTAAATTTTCACAAGGTGTGAGGAAAGACATATGGGAAATAATAAAAGACATGGGAATATTTTCCCTACTGTGTATTTTGTGCAATAAATATTCACTGATTTCCTATAATGTTCCAGATACTGCATCAGGCTCTGGGATCCTAGGGTGGGTGAGATGCGATCCCCATTCTGCGTAAGGGGGGCACCTTGTTAATTAGGAAATAGGCCGAGCACAGGTCTGGAGTTATGGTTAGGCTTGCTGAGCCATGGGGACGAGGAGTCCTCATGAAGGTTGCTAAGAGCACGTAGAGCCTGTTCGTGACTTGAAGGGAGGTGAAGCTGTCTCATTCGGTGACTGCCTAGAAGAGGAAGGAGTCAGGGAATATGCCCCAGGTTTTGGTTTGTGTGAGGTGTGGTCATTCACATAAGTAGAGATGATAGAGAATAGAAAAGGAAGAACTTTCTCCCCCATCTCTCCCCGTAGAAATCCTAACCATCCTTCGCAGTCCATTTGTTCATACGGTTACTCATTCAATGCTCATACCTCTCTGGTATAGAGTGCCTGTTGTGTCAGGAAATGGGCTGAGCCCTGGGGACACCATGCCTTTTAAAATTACAGTTGTGATAAATGTTCCCTGGCGCAATGCGTGATGGAAGCATATAATGCTATATCACGAGTGCCTTCATCTAGCCTGGGGAGGGTGAGAAGGAAGTGGCCAAATTTGGAAAGAGATACTTAAGCTGAGATCTGAAAAGTGTATAAAGTTATTGAGTCAACAGAGAGAGAACACCCCTCTGAAAGAGTGTGGTGTGAGGAGGCATGGAAGGGCTTCATGGACTTAGGAAAACAGATGTGACTGGAGATGAGGAAGTGAAGAGAGTAGACAACAGGGCTGTCGGTCATCCTTGGTCAGGCTGAATTGCAGGCATCCTGGTCCGGCGAGGCAGGCATTGGTCTCGACCCCACTCCACTGTGGGTTTAGCGCCGACTTTGGAGCTGGTCCTGGTGAAAGGGTTCTCCGTCTCGCTGCTGTGGACAGTGCCCCTTCGGGTCTCTGTTCTGAGTTTTTGGGTGTTTATAATATTCTTCTTGAGAGACTGTCCTGGTAGCCTGCCAAAGGACTGCAATTCTGTCTCTGAATCTTAACACTGTAACTAGGATCTATTAGTCTGTGCTGTCCAACCTTCCTGCGTGTGCTGGCCAAAGTCGCCACCCTGCTGGGCCTCTTTGACGGTCAGCCCGTCCCCTTGGCCATATTTTGTGCTTGGGTTCACTCTGTGGGTGCATCTAGCTTCCAAGTCTCTGTTCCCTCTGAGATGTCTTGTTCAGGAATCAACGAACTCAAGCTCTTGCTCTGATGTGGTAATAGTGGAAGTTTAATCCATCTCCCTATCTTGACCTTCTAAATTACAAAAATTCCATCCAATTATGTTAAAGAGAGACAGGACCTCCATTTGCCAAACACACATATTTGTAAATGCACCGGGCATGTCACTACCTTCTAAACATAAGGCATAATCATTTTATCAGATTTGAAAATCCTGGGATCTTGAAATACATTTTGAAAAATAAGCCACTGGGCCAAGAGAATGCATTTAACTATAAACTCAACAAACATTTCTTCACTGGGTCTGAGGCATTTTTCTAGGCTCTGTGGTTATATCAGGGAACAAAATAAAGATGCTACCTTCATAGATCTTCTGCTCTAATAGCGAGTAATCCTGTAGCTATTTGGCAACATAGGGGAAATGCTACAGACCCTAAATCTAAACTGTTGTCAGGATAGGTACATGCAACTCATCAGATAGTTAGCAAAAGAAATACTCTCTGAGAACCAGTAGCTTTTTAATGGCTATTGGACAAATACTATGACTACAGGATCACCCTGACCGGAGTCACATGCATTTCCCCATCTTTGATTCACAGAATTCTTCTGTCCCTCTGCTCTTAAACACGCAAATATTAGAAGGCTCACAAGACAACCAACTCCATTTTCTATTCTGAGGATTATCTAGGCCTTTGCTGCTTTCACTCCTGCCCCTCCTGCCTGACCTACGGGTCACTCTGCTTCTCTACGTCTTCCCCATACATTAAAAAGCTAAATTATTAGGAGGCGATTGGAGTTATTTTTATTTCCAATTCACTTCATTTCTATGGTAATATCCCCTTATCCTTTTAAAAGGAACTCATGGGCAGACAGGCAAATACGTGGACACTAGCCTGCAGGAAGTCTGAAGAAACAGTGGATCTGTGGGCTATTTTTCCAATAGTCATGCTTCCTTCCACTGAAAAGTTCCCAAGAAGTATACTAGCCAGGGTCAGGTGGCTGCACAAAGAGCTACTTGGAGTTGTTCAATGTAAAATATTGAACCCACATGTGGGGGGTCCTTTTCGTTTTTAAAGTTGGTAGGGTCTTCAATATACTTTTCTCCCACCATTCAATACATACAACCCAGACTGGCCTTTGTGTGTCCAAACAGATGTTCCAGTTGTAATTATAATATCAGGAGTAGTGATGGCAACAGATCCTCTGGCAATATTTATGTAAGTCAATACTGTTTTCAGCATCTTTTGCCTTACTACCACCCTTCCCTGAATTAAAACATTCTTTTTAGTAAATTTGACAAGATAGTAACAAGCCCACAAGTTCATTTTCAGCAGTAGATGGTTCACGAACAAGATGTTGACAGGTTCTTATGATTACACAATCCAAGTATCCAGGTCTCACAAAAGTGTTCATAGAGACTGATAGATACTTTTAAAAGGCACAAAGAGACATAAATTAGCTTTTTCATTAGAATGAATGATAGAAAGTACTGGCCCCCACCTATCAGCACTCTTCCTTTTGTGAGCTTTTTATTTCATTGTCTCTGACCTGCAATCATGGTCTTTATAGGAAACAGCCGGCAAAAGAGGCTGAGAAGTAACTAAGAAGGTGGGTGGCTGGACATAAATATTTCTTCAAGCATCCGGTACCCCTCTGAAACGTCCATCACTAAAATGTTAGTCCCATAGAACTACTTAGCAGTGCAGGGGAGAAAAGCAGGTAGCCATTATTAATTTTTAAGGCTGCCTGACAGCTTTCAGTCCAAGTGCAAGGCTTACCTTTGCATTCTGAATAATGCAGAGATTTTCATTAGTTAGAATAGGAATCGAAGTGATAAATGATACATTGTCTGCCAAAATACTGTGACATTACATTATATATTTGCAGTTACCTTTCAGAATAAGCTTTCCAGAAGCATATCTAGACAAAATGGAAAGCTAGCAGTATTGTTTCCTTATATTATGTTTTGCTTTTAGAAAAACAATTCAAAAGGCATGTATTCTTGGCTGTGGGTTGGTAATGTCATATCCAAAGGGCCGTTCATTATTGCACCTAAAAGCTAAGTGTTGGCACAAATTGTGCTAGTCTATGAGATCATTGCAATTGGTTTCATAGATTTCTTTTCGCTCACATCTGCCTTCTGAAGACCCTAGGACAATTCAATTACAAGTGCACTTTTGATTCCTACTTCTATCAATAAAAAATATAAAATTACCCTTGCTTGAGAACTATCAGACTAAAAGGCTTGTGATTGCTTTTCGCTGTCATCTCTCTTCCAGCAGATTATGATGTCAGGTTGGTCTAGGGCATATTTACTTTGTTTTGAGCACCCACGACTCTTTCTGACTCTAAGTATTATTTGAATTGATGATAACGCAACTACTGTATCCAGATGTCTCTCGGTAATTTAATGTATAGCCCCAATAACAAACACTAGAATTAAACCGTTAATGGAACAGGCTGCTAGCAGCTGCTTCTGTCCCAGTTTGATGGGCATTAAAATAGCTGATTCAGGGATTTCTATAGAGAAACTTAAGCTAATTAAAGACACCAAAGTCAATGGAACTATAATATCTGCCAGTAGCATACCATCCATACACATTGATATTAATATTCTAAAAAAGGCTAGTAGAAGGTCAAAAAACGTTTACCCAGTTTAGATGAGCCTTTTATTTTGCATGTCATTTTGCATTTCCCAGTTTTGCTCAAAATCATAGGCCTCGAAGAAAAGTCCTTTCTATATTTATGCTAATAGATAAAGAAGACTAACGATTATTCTGTCTTTTCTCACACAGTAAGGCAGGAAGGAGCATTCGTATTGTTTGAGAGCCTCCAACCAATTCAGTGAGGAGGAAAAGAAAGGATTCTTTCGGTACTTACTCAAAAGTACCATACAGGGTTTAGTTGAGATTTATCATTCATTGTTACAATTTTTGGAAATAATTTATTCATCCCCAGTTCGAATCATTTCTGTTCAGTTCTGAGTTTAGTTAAAACTGTTCATACTCAATCCATTGTTTTTGGCAGCGCAGCCTGTTTTCGCTGTGGGCTGGAGGCAGGCTGTTTTTTGTACATTAACATTGTCAGATTGTGGGACTAACTACGAATGGAACTCCCCAAAATAGACTTTTTGATGTTAATCTCATAGTGGGGAGTATGTCATTACAGCTGCACTTTTGAAATGTCAGAAACTTTCTAGCTCATCTAGCATTACAAAAAAAATACCCCCAAGCAAGCATAAAACATGTGATGCAGTCTGTTTGCATGTTTTCACTATCTGATGAGTTTCATCTGAAGATTTCATATTTATTCCACTTGGTCAAATTGAGACGAGAGCTTATTGTCAATTGGATTCCAGCTTATGTATCATACACTACATCTGTTTGGAGGGAAGCATTCTTCAGACCCCTTTAGAGGTGTGTTCTAGAAAGTTATAATGGCTAGCTAGAAACTTACCCTCATCGGTGAGTCAGATTTACACCTCAGACAGTAACTGCCATGACATAACTAAATCTCTGATATGGTTGGGTAAGATTTGTTTAACTAATATTATTTTTATTTTTTATTTTTAAAAAAGATTTTTATTTATTTATTTTCAGAAAAAGAGGGAGGAAGGAAGGAAGAAAGAGAGGGAGAGAAACATCAATGTGTGGTTGCTTCTCGAGTGTCCCCTACTGGATACCTGGCCGGCAACCCAGGCATGTGCCCTGTGTGGAAACTGAATTGGTGACCCTTTGGTTCACAGGCCAGCACTCAGTTCACTGAGCCACATCATCCAAGGCTATTATTTTTAAATAAATTAAAATTTCCTTTGGTATTACATGAACCCATAACAGAGTTATGCCAAGCAGTGCCTTATACATTAGTAGGTAGGTGCTTAATAAATGCCAGTTGTTGACCTATGTTGCAAAATCTTTATTAATATAACTTCAGGTCATATATGTCTTTTTTTTTGTTGTTTTTTACTTAAAATTTTTTTTATTGTATTTTTTCCATTACCATTTAACTCCCTTATATCACTCCCGTAATCGTGTCTATGTCTTTTCTTTTTTTAGTGTTCTGCTAAAATGTGATTACTTAGCTTTTTCAGCATCTGTCTCTTTATTTTTTATATCTTTCCTTGAAGAGTGTTCATTTTTAGTTTTCTCAGAGCATTTTATATAGTTTATATACATATAGATCTTGCTATAATGTGTATTGGTGTGTATTGTTGTTATTGCTATTAGTCAGATTTCAAAATTCTGCAGCCATCACCTTACAGCTGGTGAAGGATAAAGCAACCCCAAATTTTCTACTCAGCATATTGTTTAGGTCTCTGATGAAAAGATACTAAGACATGGTATGACAGCAATCCCTAGGCTTCTGTGTCTCTGGGAAGTTTCCCACACAATTTGGATTGTGAGTTTCAGTATCCAGTGCCATCTTATTTGAGCGCAGCTTGGCTTGTAAACGTTTGATTGTAACTTTACTATGGTGAGTTCAGTCATTTTAAATTCTAAATAGCAATGATTTCATAGCCCCGTAATGGTTAGTCTTGGAAGCTATATCTCAGCCACAATCAACCTGCAGGGAGAGATAGCTGCAGTACTTACAGGTGTCCTCTTCTTCCATGAAAATACTGATCACATAACAGGCATACACAAAACCAACCAACTGCAAAGGAGAGAAAAAAAACATATTTTAAGAATCTATGCCAAATGTCCATAATAAAAGAGCATATATCATCCAATAGGTAAAGAGTATATATAACGTAACATCTATGAATTTGTAACAGAAAAAATCTTATTTTTGAACAAGAGTTGTGGTTTTTAAGGAGGGTTTTCATTTCTACTCAACTTTAATAGCTTTCTAAAAAAGCACATAAGAATGAGAAGAAAACAATTTCTATCTAGAAATTTTACTTAAATTTTGATTTGGGAAATACAGATCTTACATTTTAAAGTCACAGATTATTCAGAACATATATTTTTAAGTTTTGAGTATTTACAGAGCAACTTGTAGCTGCACTCATTATTACTACAACTATTTTAATGTTTAATAACCAAGAAGGAATAAAAATATATTAATTACAAATTAAACAACAATCATTTACCTAATTATTTAAACTGCTCAGAGAATATAAATTCTATTTAAATACCATGTTGTTTTGTTATTTATGTCACAATAAAATGCATTAACTTTCAGGTATTAGTCATAAAGTAAAATAGATTAGATGATTTGTACTTTGGATACTAGTGGTTAAAAGAATAAATGCAGGTACTTTTAGGCTTTCTAGCTTTTCACATTTTTTTTTTTCCACTTATACTGAGAAGACAGTTTTTATTCTCTGGAGCCAGTGACACTGTAATTCTTGGAGGACAGAATTGTCATTGAATCTAGTTTAATCTAAAATTACTCTGGCAAGTACTTTGATGAAAAACAGGTTCCTCAATAGCTGCTATAGAGTCTGTCTTCTTGCTTTTCTCTCCATTGTTAAAGTCTATTCCTCCTTCCCCCTTAAAAATAACATTGGGAAGGAAACTTTTCTTAGAGTCCCAGTGTGAAAGGCTGAATGCAGGGAATAATATATCTGGTGTTTGTGACTGTCCATGTAGATTAGGACTCTGAACTCATCACCCACCTTCAGACTATCTAGGCGAAGGCCAAGAAGTCCCTCAGAGGGTGAGAGGTTAGAGTGGGAAGGACTTCCATAGAGAGAGTTGCCATGGTACACAAAGGTTCTCTCACCCCAAGTGAGGGGCTGTTTCAGGAAACCAGAAACAAGTCAAAAGTTGAGAGACTGTGGCTAAACAGGCTTTTGGTGACAGAGTATGAAGAGACAGGGCTGAGCAGGCGTGGCAAGTCAGATGTATGGGTCCCCTTAGCCTGGCAGGTAAAGCCTTGCGGAGAGAACTGGCTGTGCTGTCATGGGGTGGGACCCCACTCAGAGGGCTTCCTTGCCAGGAGGACCTCAAAAGGAAGAGTTGCAATGGGACTCTGTTATACCCAAGAGTACCTCCTGCTGGATTACAGCTGAACCAGCCACGTAAGACCTTGTTCCTCATCCCTTCTCCCATGAGTCCTCCTTTCACTTCACCTCTGGACTAACCCAAAAGAGAGAAGCGGAGTGAGAGGAGGGGAAAGCAAAGACGGGACCCTTCCCCACTGCTGTCTGACAGTCAGACCCAGGCTGAACAGGAAAGTTTAAATAGAGGAAAGTTTGCACTGGCTTGAGCTGGATTTTTTTTTAATTGAGGTAAATTTGGTATATAATTTTATATAAGTTTTAGGTCTATAATATTATAATTTGACATATGTAGACATTACAAGAGATTGCCACCAAATGTCCAGTCACCATCCATCACCATACAATGACCCCTTTACCCATTTCACTGTCCTACGAAGTGCCCCCCACCTCTGGTAACCACCAGTTTGTTCTCTGTATCTATAAGTTTGTTTTTGTTTTTTAGATTCTACATATAAACAAAAAAGCCGTAAGATATTTGTCCTTCTCCATCTGACTTATTTCACTTAGCACAATACCTTTGCAGCCCATCCATGTTCTTGCAAATGGCAAGGTTTTATTCTTTTTTGTGACTGAGCAGTATTCCATATATATATGTATATATATATATATATTCACAGGTTGTTTAACCATTCATTCATCCATGGACACTTAGGTTGTTTCCATATTTTGGCTTTTGTAAATAATGCTACAGTGAATATGGGGTGCATATATATTTTCAAATTAGTGTTATGGTATTCTTTGGATACATACCCAGACGCAAAATAGCTGAATCATATGATAGTACTAGTTTTACTTTTTTTGAGAAATCCCCATATTGTTTTTCACAGTGTCTGTATCAATTTACACTCCCACCAAGAGCGTATGAGGGTTCCCTTTTCTCTGTAACCTCTGCAACATTTTTTATTTCTTGTCCTTTTTAATATCCATGAGGAACCAAAAGAGCTATAAGTTCTGCCTGAAATGTGATATAAAGGGTGGGATAGACTGAGGCTAAAAAGTGTACTTGAAGGGGCAGTGGAAGAATAAAATACCTTTAATTGTATTCTACCAAGTCCAGCTCATTCAATAAATCAGTTGCATACAGAAGAAAGAAATGGCCTATGATCCTATTACTAAAAACTTCCTAATGGATTTCTTCCAGTCCTTTTTTTCATAGTTGCTCTATGGCATGGTTATATTCTTATGACTCATGTCAATACTTATCATAAGCTTAATTATTAATAACTATATAAATTTGCATAATTTAAACTTACTGTAATATCTTTAAGCAATATCCTATTATTGAACATTGTTTTCTAATTTTAAATACTATTATAATGAATATTAATGCTTTTTCTATATTTTGGATTATCTGGTTCCCAGAAGTACCATAAAAAACCCATTTCATCCTACTATAGGAGTGAATGACAGACAATGCTTGTTTTGTCACACCCTTAAAAAACATAATAGACAAAATGGCATATTTACATTTATTTAATTTGCAATAGTTTTACTTCATCTGAAACATCTTCATTTTTGTTAGACATTTATATCTTTCTCTTCCAAATTATTTGCAGAAGTCTTTTACCCATTTATTAACTTGTTGTCATTTTCATTAATTTATATGAGATCTTATGGTGTGTATATACAAACTTTTGCTATATTTATTGCATTTTTTTCTTTATGGCAGAAGGTGACTGTGATGGCTTCATAACTGTGGAATATTTTCTTAGTAAACCATACACTGGAAGGCATCTGCCAGTGAATAATTTTCTATTTTCTTGGTGGGCTTTCTCTTATGTATGTGTTTTTGTGTGTGTTATCTGCATATGTAACTCAAGAAATTTCTTGTATTAATTTTTTATTGGTGCTATTCAAATTGCCACAAATGTATGGGTTAACACAACACAAATTTATTAGAGTTCTGGAGATCAAAAGTATGAAATGAGTCTTTTTGGGCTAAAACAAAGGTGTCAGCATGGCTTCACTCTTTGTGGAAAATCTGGTAAAATCTGTTTCCCAGCCTTTTTCAGCTTCTAGAGGTGCCTCTGTTCCTTGGCTTGTGGCCCCATTTTTTTCATCTTTAAGGCCAGTAACCTTGAACTGACTCTTTCTTTTCTGCTATGTTCCCAATTATCTCTCTTCTGCCATCCTGTTCCACTTTTAAGGGTCCTTGTGATTGCACTGGACCCACCTGGATAGTCCAGGATAATATCTTCATTTAAAGTCACCCGATTAGCCACTTTAATACCATCTGCAATCTTAGTTCATTCCTTCTTGGATATTAGTACATGAACATCTTTGAGGGGTCATTATTCTGCCTGCCACATCTGTGAACTTGTATTTTAAGCTCTTGGTAGCTCTCTGCACAGTGGGCTACAGTGAGGCAGAAGTGATATTAACTCAATTACTTAAGTTTCAATGTATGAAGTAAAATAATATCTTGATTTTAAAAAGACTTGAAAGGAAACTTTGAGAACTCATCTTGTATGTCAATTAATTCTCTCAGGAAATGCCATCTTCTAATATTGGGGAAATGACTACCACCACTGATTTGGTGTTTGTACATCTAGTGTTTGTTTTCACATCTTTACTGTAAATGTGTATCTATAAGCAGAACATAGTTAATTCAAACAGCATCTATTTGTAATAGTTTTCTTAACACTTAAATTCTGAGAATATTGCCTTTTTGATTTGATTAGATCATCATTATTTTTCATTTTGTATTATAGCTGTCAGAGAGCTTATACTAGGCTGAGGATACATGTCAGCTCTGCCTGTAAAAATTTTTTCCATTCATGGGTCCATAAGTAGTTTTATCTTCAATCCATGGATTCTTGCAAGAAAAGTTATA
Organism: Mormoops blainvillei; assembly: GCA_004026545.1. Classification (NCBI taxonomy): domain Eukaryota; kingdom Metazoa; phylum Chordata; class Mammalia; order Chiroptera; family Mormoopidae; genus Mormoops; species Mormoops blainvillei. Next base: position 11,855 of record PVJD01000769.1, read on the forward strand.
AGCCACATGATCATTACGTGAGCATAAGTTTTCTTAAAAATAGGTAATATAGTGTGTAAACCTACTTAAATCATCACAAAAATTTTAAAATTAATCTCAGTACACTCAATATGCCTGTCCCCATCAATCCCATCATGCAGAGGAGCTCCTGCTTCTCGTAGGATAATCTAGAAACTCAGTCACACATGAAACTTTCTTACTTGTAGTCCTAGTGAGGCTACCAGTGTTAAACCTCATATTAGACATTGTTAAAGTTCATTTTTTAGGTTTTTAGATAAAAATAAATAGCTGTAGAGGTAATATTGTCCCCCCATACTCCCACGGATTGTCTCGTTCATCCCTTTCAATGCATGTGTTCCACTTTGGAATATTTTATGTACTTCTTTGCATGCATATGCCCTCCTTTGGAGAACTTACTTTGAAGATGACCCTTTTGGTTGAAAAACAGTTCAATGAGTTCATATAACATGAGTTGTAGAGACACAAACATAGACAAATCAGATATCTTTTGAACCCTATAGAACTAGACCAAGTGATAACCAAACAGATCAAGGTCTCCTGTCCAGTGCGACTGAGGTGACTGCTACCATGGGTCTCTTCCAATTACTTTGCAAAGGGAAGGATAGTAGCAGAATGGATGAATAATGTTATATAGAAAAATTTCTGCACTAGCTTTGTTACTTTGGTTACAGTCTGAAATTTGGAGGTTGCATTTCTTATTTTATCTTGGAAGTTGCTTATTGAAGAGTTAGCCCACAGTTACTTGATAGCTTTTGTATTCCAATAATTTTTTTACAGCAAAGTCAGGTAAGTGAAATTTCACAAATCATTTTTTTTCATTTGTATTGGTGAGAGGTAGGTAAAGATAAATTAGATATTTTGATTGAGTGCTATAGGACTTTTCTAGTATAAAGCTAAGTCCTTCATGATAGCTCAATACCATAATGAATATTATTTTTCTACTTTCCTAATAAAGCATACTTCTTTAGAAAAAAAATATAACACTTCTACCTACACCTTTATGTTGATTTAAATTAAGCTAAATTATTTTGTCTTCACAGATGTCTTTTCAGATGACGGTGATATCTAAAGTAGATATTAGTATATTATTAGTGTCTTTGACAGAGATTGTATTTTGGTGTCTTCTAACATTAGCTCATTCTATTTGGCATGCTTGGGCCATCAGCATTTACTGGTTGGTTCATTGACATTTACTGGAAGAAAGGCCAGAGGATTGATGAGAAGGCCCCTTGAGAGCCAACTCAGTGAACTTAATGCTGAAACACTCTTTTCACATGTCAATATGTAGAGTTGATCTGATGGGGTTGAAAAAATTCCATCTTGATAAAAAATTTTGACCTAAAACAAAATCTACCCCACCAACCTCTCTGGTTTGCTTTCTGGCTATTATAAGTGGCCTGGAAAATATTAACTGCTAACGGGTGTACCATAAATTGCTGTGTTGCATTATTTATACATTTAAGGATACAAATCTAAGAACCCTCTAAGAAATCTTTATAATATAAAAAAAGAATTTTATTTTTTAAGGAAACTTCTTTTAACAATTCCAATTCAAGTTCCTTTCTAGGCTAAATAGAAAGAGGTTTACTAGTTGGCTAACAATGAAAAGCAACTGCAAATCCCAATTTCATCATTTGAGTAAGTGCTGTGGCAGGGTTAGGGAGAGACGTTGAGCAAGTTAGAAGGATTGCATAAGGTGATGATCATAGAAGTATTAATACTTTCATAAAGGCAAAGGAGAGCAAATGCCTTTAAATGTTTGTTTAGAAATACATTATTACATATGTTACTTATTTCTTCTCTTTCGTTTTAAGGCCATGGATTTTTCTAAAAATATAGGGTTATTGTGTTTTCTGAAAAGATGCATCATCTATGCACTGAAGAAAACTGGTCACTATATTTACTTCTCTTTTCCCAAATAATTCTTTTGACTGGCAAAAAGTAAGATCAAGTTCTTAATTGTAATGCCAGCACACTATCTTTCTTTATTCAGTGATTTTTTTTTCTTTTTTGCTAGTGAAATGTGAGAACACGCAGTTTTAAAAGAACAGAGCAGTGCACAGCAACAGAAAATTTATCAGATCCACTTGTTCCCTAATGGGCCTTAATAATCTCTTGAGAGATGACGAGAGGAATTTTGGCTAGGTAATTGAAATATATGGTGCCATTAGCTGGAAACAGTAAGATAAAAAATGCTGTAGTAGAAATCTTAGATCACACTTTAGGTCCTCAAACAAAATTTGCCAGCCGTAATCTCAACAGTATAATAAACAAGTTAATTAAAATATATCCTTTTACTTTGCTTTATTGATGGGCTCACTAATAAAATATTTATCCCCCAAATTACTTTGGCTACCATGATTAACCAAACTGCTATTTAATTAATAATGTTATTCTCATGAGAACCTGTCTAGCCACCACGTTAATCAACAATTTGTAGATGGCTGATTGTTGTGTTCTGTTTTTGGTTTTCTAGAATACAAGTTGAAATAGTCCCTGTGGCTTTCTGTTTACCTTCAAGAAATGTAATATAATGCATTTTTGTTAACAGCCAGGACACACAACATAATAAATAACACCAGGATAGTAATCTTGATTATTTCTGCTTTTAATAAAGTTTTGAAAGTCATTTATTTTAAAGACACTTTTTTTTCTCTTCCATTAAAGCCATCCATCTCTACATTTATAACATTTAATTTTTTCCCTCTGTATTATAAATTCTGGCTGCATAAATTTCATCTTTTTGATATATTAAATGAATGCAAATGACATAAGAATAGATTCCAACACCAGTTTTTGTGTAAGGGATTGATGAGCTTTTGCAAGTAGGAGTCGCATATGAGATTGATTTGTTTTGGCCTGCGAGCCTCATGTGAAGGCTGGCAAGCTGAGGCTTCTCACATGCAGACGCGAGGATGAAGGCCACCGGCTGTGTGGCCTGCTAATTGTGGATGCTAGTAAGAATGAATCAAAGAAATGAGCCATTTCTAAGAGGGTGAGTGTCTTAAGGGATCACTTTTAAGGGAAACAGATGATGAGAAAAGCTCATCCAGGGAACTCAGAGAGAAAGGCTTCAGGTCTAGCCTTAGGGTGAGAGAACTGCTGACTTTGAGGGAAGCCTAAAGGATTCTTAAGCAAAAACAACTCCCCATCTACCTTCCCAAATTTCCCAGCATTCACACTGACATTTATTTATTTACTTATTTATTTATTTTAAATTCTTAAAACTTTTACCTGAGGACATTTTCCCATTGCTTTTCACAGAGATAGGAAGGGAGAGGGAGAAACATCGATGCAAGGGAGAAGCATTGATCGGCTACCTCCTGTAGCATCTGGACCAGGGATGGAACCTGTAACCCAGGCATATGCTCTGACCAGGAACTGAACCTTCAACCTTTCAGTTACAGGATAACGCTCCAACTGAGCCACACCAGGCAGGGCCACACCAACATTTAAATCCTAAAGCTTAACAGAACCCATAAGGAATGACAGAATTTTCTCTGTTTAACACACAGCTTCTAAAATGCTCTTTTAGTCACTTTTTCCTCAAATTCAAAATAACTCTATAAAAAGCCTTGGCCAAAGCTGCCTGTGGGAGGCAGGCAGAAGAGGACACACTTTGTTCTGTATAAAGCTTTATTCCTACTAAAATCATTAAGTTGAACATTTGTGAGTAGGAAGCTTCTCTAGGTGATTTATTTAGGCAAAGGTGTTAAGTTCTTTATTAAAGAAAGCATACTTCCTCATGTCAAGAACTGGGCATGGTTTGGGATTTTAGTTTTATAAGCTAACCAGTTAGCTTATTATTGTTTCATGGGCGCTGGGTCAGAAACATAAGATTATTATAGTACAGCGGCCAGCAAGAGCTTCATGTCTGTGCTGTGTTCCCCACCCCCTGGGGGCCATGATGGCCCCTGCACATACAGCGGGCTGTGTTTCAGGACAGGATGCTGGTCTACATTTATAGCAAGGAAAGCAAATCCACTCTGCGGGTAGAATTGTCAGGGGTAGAATTGTCAGGGGAAGTTACCTTATCCCTAAAGTTTGATTGCTAAGCATGCAACCCTGAGAAATCACTCAGGTAAAAAGCGATTATAAATTTGCAGGTTATTGGTATACCTGTAGGTGGTATTTAAAGCCATACGATCACTAAGGAAGTGAATGAAGTGAGAGAAGGGACCGAGAGGTGAAGTTCTGAAATATTATGACATGTAAGGGTTGGAGAGAAGTCAAGAAACTAGCAAAAAAGGCTGAAAAGGATTGACCAGAGAGGTACAGTGGTGCAAGAAAGTGAGAGCAATAAGTTGTGCCCAAGGCCTCTGAAAGGGCAAGGACCATGAGCACTGAGCACTGACCCCTCGGCTGGGTAATGGGAGGACATGGGTGGCCCTGATGGGAGTTGTTTTGGTGGAGAGTGGAGCCAAAATCTGATCAAAGTGGGTTCAAGAGAAAAGAGGATTTCGACAATTCTTTCAAGGAGATTTGCAGGAAAAGAGTAGAGAAAGGGATAGTAGTTGGAAAAAGATGTGCAGTCAATAAGGTTGTTGCTGTTTGTTTTGTTTTTATTTTAAGGTGGGCATTATGACAACATGTTTGTATTCTGATGGGAATAAGCTTGTCCTTAACCTATGATTCATGATGTGGGGTAATGGAGGACAAAGATTATTTTGTCCGTCCAAGCACATATGAACTTTTTATCTACTTCCAAGCCCTCTATAATCCTGCCTCAATCTGGCTTTCAAGGCTTGTCTTCCGCCCTCTCTGCCGTGAGCCTGCACCCCAGCTCCCTGCGCACGTCCCATTCTTTGCCTGCCCAAGACCTGCTAACCCATTCTCACACCTCTGTTTTCATAAACCTTCTCATCCTTTAAGCCATGTTGTAAATATCACTTCCTTTGATCTCTCCAGTGGCTAGACCTCTATTCTGAATTGTTTCAGCACTTTGTCCTTGTATCTCTAATGACATTTCCCTGTATTGCTTTGTATCATAGCTATGTGTGCATTTGTTATCTCCAGGTAGGTCTTTAAAGGCAGGAACATTTGAGAGAGTAGACAGAAAGGCCATGTCCTCTCAGAGTTCTGCCCTGGTTCCTTCAAGACGAGGATCTGTTCCTTCCTCGACTGAGGCACAGCCTCATATTCCTTGACTAAGGCACATTTCACATGATTATGCCTGTTTATTGAGACCTCTGTCTCTGCCACCGGACTCTTTCAAGGTGAGGACCTTTTCTCAACTCAACTTTGCATTTCTGACACTGAACACTTTGCCTGGTACTAAGAAGGTACAGTACAGTAATGAGTACACATTAAATGTTTTTGAGTGGATAACTGATGAGAAGCACTGTATTTCAAAGCGAAGTGTGGGAGGGAAACCAGTATGGACGGGATAATGTGGATTAATTTCAGAACTCCAACACGTTAGCAACCCTGAAATTCTACCTGGGTCCCCATGTCATTCAGTCAAAGTAAAAGCCAGCTCTGCTCATGGGTAGCGATAACTATTGTCTTGAGCTGATAAGCCTGATAGATTTCCCTGTTTTGCTTTGATACTGTCTGGGTCATGTGATAAACATGAGAACAGCCAATGATTGTGCCATCTTAGACAGATGGAGGAAACATAAACATGTAGAAAGAAAAGAGATAATGGGCTATTTTCACTTATGCAGTAACTATTGGTTGGGTTTACATGAAACCAAACATTTGAAGTGCGTTAAAAATAGTTACGTGTATACCTGAACATATGCTCCTTCCTTCACTGGGTGAGGAAAAATAATGTGATGGAGTAAGAATTTTCAGCCACTTTATTGAAGTGATATAGTGGTTTTTAAAATAAGGATTAGTAGTCTGCCTACTCTCACAGCAAGTCTGAATTAGCATGTCCTTTTGTCATGTCAGGATGATAGATGACAAAATGTCTGGACACATAACACATGGTTAGTAATTGGAGATTCTTCTGACTCTTTCTTCTAGAAGGGGTGGGGTTCATCTTTGTGCAATGGCTCAGTTTTGGATTGGACGGTAGGTGAATCTTCCTTGGAAGTTACTGAAAACTCTGAGATTGAAAAACAGGCAGCAGGTGGACAGTCTCATCTCACAGGACTGTGTGGACACATTTCTTTGTCTATGGCTCTCAGGAGGGCCTTTTCATGCAACTGTCATCCACGCCCATCTGTTTTCTCTTGTGTGCCCAACAAAACAGAAGTCTAGGATCTTAGGACCCTCAGGGGAAGAAGTCCTAAGAGGAATTGGCCTTTTATTTGGATCACCCTGGGAAGAGTGTGAATCCTAGTTAGCCCTAGTCTATTTGTTTTTAATCAAGCAGCTCATACTTCTCCTTCAGGAATCCAGAATTAGAGTTATGTCTGTTTATAGCAGTGTCCTTTGCTAAGTGAAGCCTGAAATTATTTGAAGACACTTGGATCAATCTCTTAAGAGTCCCATTGGCACCCTAGGCTCCAAATGAATCAATGAATATGGAAATAAGTTGTTTTCTCCCTGATGACCATGGAAATGCACAAGAGCAATGCTGTCACATTTAGTCAGGCTTTGGGGATTCATTGCCCTTACGTGTACGGGAGGCACTTGTGTAGACAGTCAAAATGGAAAATGAGTAGTTTTTGGCTTCTACCAAGGAAGAGAAGCTTTTTAATGACCCACTTTTGTGATATAGACATTCCGCACAAGCCAGCTCAGCAATATCACAGGGGACACAAATGTTACTCTGACTCACAAGCAGCATTGTTCTCACATCATCCATTTCTGGTGGCAACACTTTGAGGAATAAGAGTATTGTTCAAAACTAAAAAAAAGTAAAGGTACCTATTTAAGTAGGTCATTTTATCTAGGACTTTTCTAAGCATTCACTGCCAAATTCAATAATTCTTCAATGGTATCATTTGAATAGCTTGGTAAGGCCATAGTACCCGAGTGTTATGAGGTAATTTGAGGAAAATGTTCCTCTTAAGAAAAATTTCATTTCGCTTTTACCTATTTGACAATCCTAAATGTAAACTAAAACAGAATTTGTAAATGTGTGAGGTTAGCATCAATGTAGTTGGGGAATAAAGAGTTGTTTTTATGATAGTGTCAGGATGTGATGGGTGAGGTCTTGGGTGGGCACACCTGTTTTCATGCACATGGAGACTTGTACACAAGCCAGGCTACACAGAGCCCTGCCTCTCTCACACCTGACCTTTAATGTGGAGTCAGGCCCAGGAAACTGGAGAGAAAACTGGGCTTGCCCAAGGGCCCTCTGCCTGTGTGCATTCAGGCTGGCCTCGGACTTCCTTGTTCCCATCTTGAGGCGTCAACTTCACTCTCTGAAAGCTCACACCTCCCGTTTTTATGACTCATTTTGGAATCTGCTCTCTGGCATACTAGAGCAGATTGACTCTATGTGACTCTTCTGTGTTGGGTACCTTCAGTGTCTCAGGAGAGACATTTATGACAATATACCCTCAAATTCAGCCTGCCACTGGGCCATGTAATGCAACAGTGGGGCGTTCCTCTTCAAATTTTATGTGTTCAAACTGAGATCCCAGAGAATCCATTGGAAGGCAGTGGCTGGCAGAGCAGCTGTGCTCCAAGCTCCATGCCTAGGCAGTCAGGCACCGCCCCAGGGGCATATGAATCCACCTATCCGCCACCTATCTGGTCACTGAGGAGCTGGCTCAGCCAGTAACGGAGCTAATGAGGGGACATTTACAAATGAGAATGTCTGGAGCCCCGACTATTGTGGGCCCTGCTCATGCTATCCAGGGACGGTCATGTAACCTTAGCAGACTGCTCGGCCCCTTGCTGCGGATGGAATTGTATGTGGATACATAGAGTCTACAGATCCCGGGAGGGCTCAAGAGAAAGAGAGGCATTCCTCTACTCATATGCATCTGTGGAATTTGAGAGGGTGTATTTTGCAACACATGAGTAGAAGTCTGCTTCTCTGTGATTAAGTGGGGCTTTCACAGTCGTCTTACTTTGTTTGGGAGATGCAGTTGACCCGCCTAGTGAAATATGGCAGATGTTATAATCTTCTTGATTGGGTTAGCAGATGGAGTCGATTCCACTTAAGTCCACTGACTTGAACAGGAGTCAGAATCAGAGTGAGAGTGATGACGTTGTGACCCAGGTCTAAGAAGTCCCCGTGGGAATTCTGTGTGAGAAACTGGCCCCAGTAGCAAAGTGTTCCAGCCTTTGTAACTAATGGACCTTTGAGTGAAGCCAGATGCGTAGCCAATACTTCATCACTGCTGCTGCAGATCACTGACCCTCCCTCACAGTTGAGGGTGGGAGGATCTCATGTCAGGGGTCACTTGACCTTTCCTGAAGGTCAAGGTGAATTAAATGCTGAGCTCCACCACTTTGTCTGTGTGGTGTTCCTGTCTGCTCCTTGAGCCTCTGTATCTCTGCTCTTCTGACTGATGAAACAACTTCACCTTGGAACAGGGGACCAATGATGTTCTTAGCAGCAGAAATTCAAGGTGTTTCATCTAACACCTGGACAAACAACAGGAGGCCACTCTTGCTGCTAGCATTGCTCTGGTGTACACAGGTTTCAGGATGGGTTTCAGCTTTTTTCCTGGGATCCACTGCTTAACCTTATAGTTAATTGTTATGCTGGTCAAGAGTCCAGCTTTGTAGTTGGAGAGATTTCAGTTCAAATTTTGGCTTTGCCAATACCATCTAAGAGAGCTTGGGCAAAGTATTTAACCTCTCTGAGTCTCATCTATAAAATGGAGATAATGATCATATTACTTCATTGATTATCGTGAGGATTACTGAGATAATGAATATCTAGTGCTTAGCACAGGGCTTTGTTGGACAGCATTCTGGCACCGTACATCCATTAATTCATTTAGTCATTATATCACTAGAGCTAAATTCTATTATTAACTCCATTCTATGGATGAGAAATTAAGGCACAGAGTTTAATGAACTTGTCCCCAAATTGCTTAGGTAGGAAGTGACACTCTGGCTCTTTGGCCTATGGTGTTAACTTATCTCCTTACTGACACCCCATATGCGGCTCTTCTACAACTCCAAGCTGCATTGGCTTCACAACACAACTGCAAACTCCTTTACATTATAATTTCCCAAGAAAACAGTATAATTTTTCATAGTAATCTTTACATAGAATTAAGTGTTATTCACCTATCCACTGAACACATTACTCCCCACATGCTGCATGCCTTTTAAATGATGGTTTAAAATTTTAATAGGATGAGAAGTACAAGATTTGAATCAAAAGCATGAAATTGTTCCAGAATACTTGTGTCTAATAATCTGGAGTTTTTAGATTTTATCTTTGATTTTATTGGATAATTTTTCAATCCAATGGACAACAACCATTATTATTCCTAATAATATATTGCAATTAATAAAAAGGAGGAGTGTCTCACTAACGATACCCAAAATGGGTGCTCATTTTCGAAGATGGCTTTGGAATGATGCCAGAACATTATGACTATGATATTTTCTTTCAAATGCTAGTGCCTTTCTGGGTCCAAGCAAATTCATTGTTATTGGAGTTTAAATGATTGCTGAAGGCTTTGTTGAAATTCAAGTGCACCATGCATTTGGATCTAAGCATAGTCTAGTAGTCGTGACCAAAAATAAAGGAGGTTAATTTACTATGACTTATGCTTACAGTCTACATTGACCTCCAGGGGTTCTATCATCTTTGCTACTTAGAGTCCTTATGTAATGTATTTAATAATCAATTCTATTTTGGGATGGTGGAAGGATGGTGCAATGTTTTCTGCTCTATAATTTGTATAATTTTTTTTTTTTTTGAAAAATGGGGACAGTTGCCTAGGTTCAAGAAACGTAAAGAACCACATTGGTAGCAATCTTGGTTCTCTACTGATGATGTAAGTCAACTATGTGATTCATGGAAGATGGAGGGGAGCTCTGGGTTGTACAAACCACAACAAAACTGTTACAATCCAAGTATCTCAAATACGGCCGCGTGCTTCAGTGCAGAAGCAGCTGTGTTGCCGGGGTACCAGAGCCTGCTCTCAGCAACTTGGTTGTCCCAAGTTAGTCCTTTCAAAGTAGACATCTCAGGCCCAGTTGCCAACCTCTATCAAAGTGAAGAATGTTCACAGCTAATGAAATTCCAGAAAGCAATCTGAGGTTGGAACCTTACTCAGAAAAGACATTCGAGGAGGGTCAGGCCAATGAAAAGAAGTTTAAAAACTTTTAAAATTCATTTTTCTTGAGATAAATATTTTACTTCAGGAACCAGTGATAGTGAGAGACATCCTAAAGATCTAACTCATACTTTAATTGAAAAAATCTTTGTAGACATACTTGACCCATACAAATCCTAAATAAAAATAGGTTATATTTTATGTGGTGTGAGTAACAATAAATGTCACCTCTGCTTCTAATTCAGGCATTTAAAAATGAGATAAGCTGACAAACGTCTGACTGTTGGTTTCTTGTTTCAGTACTGATTTATAAGTTCTCAGACCCAAACTGTTCTGCTGTCTGGACTACTGAGAAGGAAGGTAAGAGGGCTGGCTCAGTGTTAGTTAGAGCTGGGTCTCCCTACTCTGCCCTGACAGGTGGAAACCGTGAGGGAAGAAGCTTTGGTGCTATGTAAACTCAGTGGGAGAGAACAGTGTTCAATGAGCTTTAAAAATATAGCATCTAAAAATGGTATTCAAGGTCCCCCAGGGTTCTCTGCCTCAGAATCATTGACAGAAAGTGTCTTTTGTCTACCAAGTTTGAAAATTTTCTACTTTTCCACATTGCTGTTGAGAGAATACTCTGATTCATTAGAGAATTTAAAAATCTTAATGGGCAAATACTAAACTATTTTATAGCAATGATCTAATACTTTGAGACTGATTATATCTGCTTAAACATTATGATGTATGTTTATCTCTCACTAGAAAAAGAGACATATGTATATAACCATTGTGGCTATGTTTTAAGTATTAATGTCAGGCTAGTTACTTAGTGCTGAATTCTAGGTAATTTACTTTTCACAACATATATGTGAAGTGAGTATTATTATCTTTCTTTTGTGGATGAGGAAACCAAGGATCAGAATAACTTGTTTCTGATCACATAGCTAGTTAGTAGTGGAATTAGGACTCAACAATAACTTTTTAGTTTACAAAGACCTATGACTTTGACATACTTCAAACTGTCTTCACATTTACTGGGCAAGATCTAAGAAGGTAAGAAGTTGGTTATATTTGAGGTTCCCCACTGGCTGAGGTGCCATGACCTCCCTACAGCTCTGGGCTCCAATTCATTCTTGCTCATTGATGGACCACAGCAAGTCCCAACCCTGTATCGCTTCTGTTTCTCATTTCTTTGCCCCTGCTCTTGGGTCATAAGGTAGAGAAGAAGCATAATGCTCAGACCTTACATTAAATTTAACTTTTTTAGCTTCACTGTTAGCCTTCATCTCTATTCTCAAGCTTACCGTGGGCCTCAAGCTCTGCCTTAGCTTCATTTCTGGTACCTGGCAAATTCTGTCTTCATCTCTCACTTGTGATCTTCAGGGATTCTTCTAGATAGTAACAAATCCTGACAGCCACTAGATTTCTTTAAACCCATCTTGGCAAATCAGATCACCTCATTTATTCACCATTTGGCATCTCTTCAAGTGAAGAGAATATATTAATAGGTTATTTTTATAAGCTTTTCATATCATAAAAGTCTTTGACTCTATGAAAGTCCTAAATCCAGCACAACACATTCCTTATCCTTACTTATTACTTTGTTGACTGTAAAACTATTGTGAACCAATCATATATCCACAGAATACCTTACTGTATTTTCTTTCTACATTTATTTCTTCATTCTTCCTTAATGTTTCTGAGGCTAAGGAGTCTTTCCTTTTTCCTTTTTAAAGATAATCGCTCTCTCTTTAATGTTTTTTCTTATCTTGATTTCCAAAGATCTTTGTTTTGCTCTTTTGAGTTTGTCTCTAAATATCTCCTTTTCACAGACTCTTTTCCCTCTGCCTTCAAAAATGTTTAATTCTCCCTTATCTTATAAAGATGTCACTGGATTCTGTTCTGTCTCACAGCTTCTTCCTTCTGCTCACAAATGTCTGAAATGAATGTGTTATCAGCTGCCTCCTTTCCTCTGCTTTTCATTCCTTCCTTAATTCATGGCAAATTGGCTTCTGGCCCTACTTTTCTGCTGAGATTGCTCTTTTAAAGGTTAACAGCCTGCATTTTGTCAAACGTAAGGGCCATTTTATCCATCCAAATTCACACAGTATTGACACTATGTTTCAACTAGACTGTGTTAGGTGCTGCCAGGCTCCCACCTGTCTGTCCATCCCTCTCAGGCCACTTACTCTACTTCTGTATTTCAGCCTGGCCCAACACCTAGAAGCAATTCTTGCTATGGTTAAGTGTGGACTGAAAGACTCTAGGTCAACGGTGGGCCTTCACTTTTTGACATAAGCAGCATGGTCCTATGTTGGCGTTATGTTGATTTCCACCTGGGTAAAAGAGAATAAGCAGGGACAATCCAGGCTTGGCCCAAACTTAGGGTGGGAAAGATCTGCCTGGGATCTGGGGAGGAAGGACCGACCCCAAAACAGACTCTAGGAGAGTATTCAAGTCAGCTCTGAACCTGTGGTCAAGTTGTCCTGACTCGAGAGAGTAAAGGAAGCCAGGTCCAGATGTTAAGGTGGTGACACATTCTCAGAGTTCTTGGTTTTAGAGCTTATTTTAGAAGGGAGGCCCATTTAAGAAGAATTAAGGAAACTGGAGGTACGGATAGCTCTGTGAGTTAAGGTGGCATAGAAGGGAAAGGGAGAGCTGGAGTGGAAAGCTACCCTCCTTCCAGTTTAGGAGAGAGGGGGTGAGGATATGAGGAAGAAACGCAGCCCAGGAAATTAGGGCAAAAGGACCAGAAGAGCTGACTGATGGCGCAATTAGGAATAGATTAGGGACTATACAGCGTGATGCTCACACTGGCTCTTGTTCACACCAGGGTTCTCACAGGACCCACCGCAGGACACGGAGCTGCTTCCCTGCCCTTACAGCTAGTTGGGAGATGGCTCCAAGTAGACTACCAGGCGTGGCTGTCACTAAGCCAGGACCTTAGACGGGCTGAGGGTGCACTGCTTCTCAAACACAAACGCTCGCGCTCATTACCTGGGATCTTGCTAAACTGAAAATTCTGATTTAACAGATTTCGGGCGGGGCCTGGATTCTGCATTTCTAGCATGCTCCCAGTGACATGGCTGATACTGTTCTTTGAACAGTAAGGAGTTCAGGTAGCCATTGTTATTAGTATCTGGGGTTGGGCAGAACTTATGTTTAGAGGAATCAGCCTCAGGTTTTGTCCTTGGGCTTTGATCCTAATACAATATAAAGAATGTGGGGAATAGAGTCAAAAGCAATATGACTACTTATAGTGTGCCACCATTTGTTTAAAAATGTGGGGAAAGGAACATACATACATATAGGCTTGTATGTTGAAACAGACAGCTAGGTGCCTATTCAGCATCCATTCTTCCTTTTTAATTTTTCTTTCCCAACAGAATGCCTATGTTTGGGAATGGCAAGCCACTCATCTTAAAATTTACCCTCTGTCAGAGCTACTCAATTAGATGTGGTGAGGGGCTTTCAGGAAAGCTCTTTAAAGGGACCTGACTTCTGGGAGGCACACCTTTTTGTCCTTCCTTCTTCTTGGTTGGAATGTTGATGTGATAGATTTCCATTTAAACCACCATATTATGATTACAAAGTGACTTTAAGAATGAAAACTGGAAAAAAGACTGACATGGAAGAAAGACGGAAAGAGTCTGAGTCTCTGATGACCATGGAGTCACCATTGTAGACCTGCCGTGTCTGCCTCCAGATCCCTTCTAGATGAGAGGAAAATGAACCTCTGCCTTCGAAATAGCTCTCGTTTTATACTATGCAGCTGAATTCAGTCACTAACTGGTATTATACATGCATAACATTTTGGGGAGTTTATCTACAGAACTGATGTCCTCTGTTGCCTTTAAGGAGGGGAACTGATGATATTCCCTGGTTTGAGGACTGCGAGGCAAATTTCAGTTTTATAGTATTCCCTCCTGTCCTTTTTAGAGTTTCACTCTAAGAGTTACAACAGTCACAAATGACAATAAAAACAAACAACAACAAAACAGAAACAAAAAAGGCAAACAAGTGAAACAGAAGCAATAGTAATATGAAAGCACTGAGCTCTTGTGAGTGTTCATGAAAAAAAAAACTATAATATTTCAATCTTTGTTTTCACATCTTTGAGTGGTCTTTCCTTTTCATTAAAGAAGAAAATGGATCCAGCTGCACTGAATGAATTTCATCAGATATTTGTATATAAATGGAAATTAGCATGCATATTGGACATTCAACTCAATGCTGATTTTCTACCTTGCCTTCTGCAGAATTCTGCATTAGAATCACTATCAAAATAATTAAAACTCCAGCATTTTCACCACTGAAATCAGACCTTCAGTATTTAGTATTCATATTTATGATTGATAATGAGTAAGTAGCTAAGAAAGAAATGCCTTTTGAAATATGTGTCTTTGTTGGACCTGATACAATTTAATCTATTTAATGAGATGTCAAATTTTCATTGGTAGTGTCATTTTATGGCAAATATCCTAAGAGGCACAAATCTTTATGTCTGATCAAAATGCACTTAATCAACATTGTTCAAGAATTTTCTGTTTACACAAACATCTCCATTTGCCTTCAAGGTTTTGTTTTACTACAAATTAATCTTTTTTCTCCTTTAGCTAGGAAAAATTCCTCCTCTTTCACCCAAAGATTTCATACTTCCTTATCATTCCAACATTTGATTATGGATCTTTCCAGTGTCTGGGTGACTGATTACCTTCTTAACTTCCCCAGTCATATATATCATTGTGTGTACACGTGTGTGTATGCAAAAACACATCTTAATCTTTATGCTTGTTATTTTCTTCTCTTTATATTTGCACTTATTTTTCACTTGAATTAGAGTGATGGACAGATTTTGCTTATTTATTTTCTTTGGCAGTACATTTGCATCTATATTTTCAAACATACAATTTGAGCATTTCACTAGGGGTGCTAATAAACACAGCCGGGAGAGGGTAAAGATAAATCTTATTCACACTTCATTAGATCAAGAAACATTTTTTCACATCAGTTAATATTATGATACCCTTTAAAATGTCTGCCTTCTTCCCCCCATGGTGTTAATGTGAAGTGAAGTTAATCTAAGGCTATTCTAGAATCAGATTTAGAAAAAAGATTTTGCAGATGTCATTTACAATGTTAACCTTTCTATGTCAGGCTCTGACTATGATAATGTTATCTTGAGTACTGTGCTATTT
This sequence comes from Mormoops blainvillei, assembly GCA_004026545.1. Lineage (NCBI taxonomy): Eukaryota > Metazoa > Chordata > Mammalia > Chiroptera > Mormoopidae > Mormoops > Mormoops blainvillei. The sequence continues at coordinate 27,207 of PVJD01000769.1, forward strand.
CCTTTCTTTTTCAAAAAAAATGTTTTTGAAAGGTTTTACCTCACATGATGCCTAGAGATGTCTTTTCTCAAAAACAGTAATTAAATGATTGTATAACAAAAAACTATTAAAATATAGTTAATCCTCGCTAAAACGAGTAACCTATTGTAATCTAATGAAATCTATTGTAACCCTGGCCTCACACATACTCATCAGTCCTGGTCTTGCAGTTTTTGTTTTTGCTACCAATTTTAATCCTGTGAATAGAAGGAATTTAAACCTCATTCCACTTACTGATGGATTCTCAAATATTTTTCAGCAGGGACTTTCCTGACACCCTTTCTCTGCTCATTTCATTCAACTAATAATATTTATGTGTGTGAAGATGGAAGGGAAAGGGAAAGGAAGGAAGAGAAAGAAGAAGAGGAAGAGGAAAGAGGGGAAGAGGAAGAGCGAGATGTAGAGAAAGAGAGAGGAAGTCATATGCTTAAGGCTGGAACCATATCACAGGGCTTTGTAAGAATTTTATCAGCATTTTAGAAAGAGCGGTCACCATGTGAATTGCTAAAGAAGGAAGAAATTTTGTCTCTGCTCAAAAGGCTAATTAGGACTAGTGTTTCCACAGTTAATGGTGAAGTCAAACTGGCACTATTTCTCCCTCACTCCACTTTCTCTTCTGCTTATTGTCCTCCAGAGAGGTCCATGTCACCATATTCTTCCACGTTGCTCCTTTCAGATATTCTCAGATGCCTCATTGGCATTAAAGAGTAAAATCACAGCCATCTGGTAGTCGTCAAAGGATAACATATTGAAGGGGTAAAGCTCTCTCCAAGCAATGGAGGTTATGAAATGGCACATGAACTAAAGAGTGGGGAAGGACTTTACCTAGTGATGAGAGAGGGCAACAGACATCACACCCAAAGGAGAGGGCACCCACTCTCCTTCTGGGTAAACAGGCTAGCCCTGCTGGGAGGGGAATCCCAAATCCTGTCTCACTTGTTGGTGAGAGACTGTGGGTGAGTGTGCAAGCCCATACATGTTGAAAGCACAGACACCTAAAGGCGCTCCAGTTGGAGCAGAAAAGACTCAACTAATGAGTTTGGAATTATAATTATTCTTGTTTGGATACATTTCATACCTGGCTGTTTCTTGATACTATTGTACAAGGGCCACATGAGAAATTAAATACTTTATTTGTGGGCAAATTACCTTTCAATAAATTAGAAAATAGTTCATGGAACTAGCTGGTCTGAATAGTAAGTTTTTACCTGCATCATGCATATAGGAGGTAGGTTTGAATGAGGAAAATACCTACATGACATATTCTTTCATCACTGTTCAAATAAGCTAACAAAAAAAATTAGGAACAAAGACACAACTCTCAATGCTCATTTGCTAAAGATCTGTTCCGTGGTTAGCATACTTATTTGCTGTCAGAGCATTAAAGTGTTTCAGTAGTCCCCTGTGAAGGGCAGTGTTTTTAAAAGTTTAGTAAATGTGGGCCTGCTATCTTTCCAAGGGGCCTTATTAAAACATTTTAATGCTGCTTCAGACCAATGGACTCAAGAAGGGCAATGTGGATTATGATGGCTGGAACCATCAGCAAAGCTGAAAGATCTATTCAACTGAAGAACATGTTTAAAATAAATTATTCCTATAGCCACTGAAACATACCACGCTTTAATTGGGAAGGTGAATATATAGTGCATATTAATACATATTTTCAACCAAAATCCTATTGAAAGAAGCTACACTATTTGAGTTTTCATTTTGCTACTCCATTGTGGTTTCTCAGCATGAAACTAGAAATATTAATAAGATGCATTTTCTCTCTTTTCAAATCCAAACCCAATTAAAATATCACACTATACTCACTGTAGCGCCAGGTCTTTGTTCATCAACTTCTCCTCTCAGAATTCTGACCACTACTCAAGGTCTACCCCAAGTGCTCTGCTAGAAGGCATTAAGCCCACCTTTGACATCCCTGAAATTCCATGTCACGGCTGTTCTATCTCTAGGAATTCTGGTAACAGTTCTGATGTGTGGAGGTTTTCTCCCACATCATCAAGCAATTCTATGATACCAGCTGGGTGTCCTAGAATTCAGCTCAACTCTGAAATCTCTACCTGGAGACAGCATCAGATCCCCCAGGTGAGGAGCTCAGTCCCCAAAGAGTTCCCCCACCTTTCCTTCAGATGTCTGTTGCGAGTCCAAGTTTAACTCGCTAGAGTGGCTCACAGAACTCAGAAACATTTTGCCTACTCAATTGCTGGGTTAATATAAAAGGATATAACTCAGGTATAGGCAGATGGAAGAGATGCATGAGGCCAGGGGCAGGGGAAGGGTGCAGAAAGTCCTGGCCCTTTCAGAGAGCACCACCCTCCTCAAATCTCCATGTGTTCAACACCTGGAAGCTCTTCAAACCCTATTTTTTTAGGGTTTTATGGAGGTTTCATTACATAAACACATTTGATTAAATGATTGGCTAAGGGGGCGATGCAGAGGTGGTGCTGAAAGTTCCAACCCTCCAATCACATGGTTGGCTCCCCTGGCAACCAGCCCTCATCCCTAGGTGAGGTCCAAAAGTCACCCACTCACATAGCAAAACACTTTTTATCTTTTTCAACACTTAGGAAGTTCTAAGGGTTAAGAACTCTGTGCCAGCAATGGGTATGGAGACCAAATGTGTGTGTGTATATACATATATTTTATAAATCACAATATCACAGTCTCTAAATGGAATATTACCTTGTTTGTTTTTCTTAATTTTCAGGAACCAGGACAAATTCCACCTCCTCTCTGGGTACTTTTTAATCACTAAAAAGATACTTATACAATAATGTATAACAAAGCTCAATAATGGTTATGTTTTTTTATTAGGAAGAAGTGATGGCTCTCTCTGAGGTCGAGGATATACTGTTTCGGTCCCTAGTTTATTACCATTGCATTATCATGGTGGTCTTTTGAAGGATTGCTTTTAAAGTTAAAAGGATTTTAATTTTTTATTGTGCAGTTTTCTTATTTGTCTTGCTAACTTCGTGCCTAGTCCATTGCTGGTCCACACTATTTATTTAATAAACTCATGCTAAAAATTAAACATAGCTTTTAAAACCCTTTGGATGAGTAGACAAATAGACAAATCAATGGAAGAGATAGCCTAGAAATAGGCCCATGTAAATATAGTCAATTTGTTGTTGTTTTTTTTTAAATCCTCACATGAGGATTTTAGAGATTTTAGAGAGGAAGAGAGAGAGAGAGAGAGAGAGAGAGAGAGAGAGAGAGAGAGAGAAAGAGAAACTTTGATGTTAGAGAGAATCTTTAATCTGTTGCCTCTGGTACATGACCCAGTGGGGGATTGAACCCACAACTTAGGTATGTACCCTGACCAGGGATTGAAACCACAGCCTTTTGGTGTGTGGGATGAAGCTCCAACCAACAGAGCTGCCCAGCCAGGGCAATAGTCAATTGATTTTTTAAAAAGTATATATATATATATATATATATATATATATATATATATATATATATATATTTCGTTGATTATGCTATTACAGTTATCTCGATTTTTCCTCATATGCCCCTTGCTACCTGGTACCCCCACTCTCTCCAGCAATCCCCTACCCTTAGTTCATGTCCATGGGTTGTGTATTTAAGTTCTTTGGCTTCTCTATTTCTTCTACTATTCTTAACATCACCCTGTCTATTTTGTACCTACCAATTTATGCTTCTTAATCCCTGCAACTTTTCCCCCATTCTCCCCCTTCACCCTCCCAGCTGATAACCCTCCAAATGATCTCCGTATCTATGATTCTGTTCCTGTTCTGGTTGTTTGTTTAGGGTGTTTTTTAAATTTTTGTTTTTGTTTTTAGCATCAGTTGTTGATAGTTGTGAATTTGTTGCCCTTTTAATATTCATAGCTTTGACCTTCTTTTTCTTAAATAAATCCCTTTAACATTTCAATGAATAATGGCTGGGTGATGATGAACTCTTTTAGCTTTACCTTGTCTGGGAAACAATTTACCTGCCCTTTCATTCTAAATGACAGCTTTGCTGGATAAAGTAATCTAGGTTTTTGGACCTTGCTTTTCATCACTTTGAATACTTCTTGTCAGTCACTACTAACCTGCAAAGTTTCTTTTGATAAATCAGCTGACAGTCTTATGGGAACACCTTTGTAGGTAACTCTCTGCTTTTCTCTCACTGCTTTTAAGATTCTCCCTTCTCTTTAACCTTTGGCACTTTAATTATGATGTGTCTTGGTGTGATCCTCTTTGGGTCCGACTTGTTTGGGACTCTGTGCGTCCTGGACTTGTATGTCTATTTCCTTCACCAAATTAGGGATGTTTTCTTTCATTATTTTTTTCAAATAAGTTTTCAGTTTCTTGATCTTCCTCTTCTCCTTCTGGCACCCCTGTGATTCAGATGTTGGTACATTTGGAGATGTCCCAGAAACTCTTTATTCTAGCCTCTTTTTAAAAAATTCTTTTTTCTTCCTGCTGTTCTGATGGAATGCTTATTTCTTCCTTATGTTCCAAATTGTTGATTTGAATCTAGGCTTCATCCCCTCCACTGTTGGCTCCCTGTAGATTTTTATTTCACTTAATGCAAACTTCATTTCTGCCTGGGTCTTTTTTATGCTGTTGCTGCACTCAATGAGATCTTTGAGCAACCTGATAATCAGTGTTTTGAACTCTGCACCTGATAGGTTGGTTATTTACACTTCATTTAGTTCTTTTTCCTGAGTTTTGTTTTGTTTTTCCCTTTGGGCCATATATCTTTGTCTTCTCAATTTGGCAGCCTCCCTGTGTTTGTTTCTGTGTATTAGGTAGAGCTGCTTTGACTCCGTCTTAGTAGTGTGGCCTATTGTAGAAAAGGCACCTGTAAATTGTCGGGGGCAGAGCCTTAGGTAATCACCAGGGCAGGATAACCCGCTTCACTGTTCTGTGGCTCTGTGTGGAGGTAGGACCCAGAGAGGGGACAATGTTGCTGCTTGGCTTTTAGAGGTTTGCCTATCATTCGCCCTGTTTCCAGTCATTTCTCCCCATATGTGACTGATGCTCTACCGACTGTGGCTCTGGTGCTGAATCCAGAGGGGGTAGATCTATGTGAGTTCTAAGCCTGTGCAGGCCCTTTAAGAGGAGTCTCCTGAAAATCTGGAAGTTTCTTCCACAGCCCCAACTGCCATTGGTTTTTATAGCCACAAGTTATGGGGATTTATCTTCCTGGCACCGGAACCCTGGGATGGGTGGTCTGGTATGGGGCTAGGATCCCTTGCTCCAAAGGTATCCCTCCCGATTTTTATCTACCACATGTGAATGTGGGACAGCCCATCCTGCCACCTCTCCACACCACACCTCGTCTCTGTGTCTTGCCACTCACCTCCATGTCTCAGCCCTTCCTATCCATCTGAATGAATGTGATGTCTTTAAACCCTTGGTTGTCGGACTTCCATACAGCTCAAATCTCTGATGGTTCTGGATGATATTTGTTTTGAGCTCTAGTTGTAAGTTTTTGTGTAGTTGTGCAAGGAGGCAAAGTGTATTTACCTACACCTCCATCCTGACCAGAAGTCCTCAATTGATCTTTGACAAAGGAGCAAAGGTGATACAATGGATCAACAATAGCTTTTCAACAAATGATGTTGGAACTACCAGCCAACCACATGTAAAAAAATTAATAGACCCTGCACAAAACTAACTCAAAATAGATCATAGACTTAAGTGTAAAACACAAAACTATGAAAGTCCTAGGAGATAACATAGAAGAAAATCTGGGTGACTGTGAATATGGTGATATTTCTTTCGATATAACATCAAAGGTAAAGAATTGATAAAACTGAACCCCAGGGAAGCTGGCACCTTCTCTCTGGCCTCTAGTTTATACTATCACAGTAACTGAATAAAGGTTTGACTGTTACTTTCAGTTTGGCTCCTTGTCTAATCTACCACTTAGACACCTGGCTGCTCAGCTCTCACTGTTTCTTGACAGGGAGCACATATAGACTCACAGTATTCAACCCTTCTCATCTGAGAAATATGCCTTCTGTCCACAATGCCATTTGGCAGGGTTACCTCTTTCTTACCCACTCAAAAAACAAAAATACACAATGTGATCGCAAATGTTCAAACATAGCGGTTAGGTCTACTTTCTAATACTTGGACAGGAAGGGGACCTCCACCTGAGTGTCCACTTGGATGTTCCTGTGTTTGCATTTTCAGCCATGCTGGTGTGATGAGATCCCTGACTGTTGTACCTGATAGACCCCAGCAGTGACTGGGGTCTCCTGCCTCTCAGAGCTTAGGATGCCAGGCTCACTGCAAGCCCTAAGTCCTCCTGTGATCTACCTACATTCCTTGCCCTATATTTCACACTCAGTTCTCTGCCCTGTGCTGGCAGGTACAAATTTTGCTCTATTTCGAATCCCTAAGTGGATTCTATTTATATTTTTCTAAAGTTAGGTATCATTAACTTCCCTTCTAAATTAATTCTCCTCTTGGATGAAGCACAGCCGAGGTATTCTAGATGGAATGCGGAGCTCTGATTCCTCATTATTCTCCGCTAGAAAACCGGTGAAAATGATCATTTTACTAAAGACATGAAGGGTTACAGGGAAAGGTCCCATCATGAGCCTTCTACCACGTGCAGCTGTCCCCACGCCTTGCTCCCTTCCAATCACCCTGCCGCTCTCCTGGGACACTCTGGGGCTTGGCCCAGGGAAGCTCTGCCCCAGACTGTGTGTTCCTTTACCCATGAGGTCTGGGAAAAGGCATTTCTTCATCTCATTATGTTTATTTTCTGAGCTCTACCTGGCCACTGCTTGAAAGAGACAAAGTAGATAGCATGCCAGTCAGGTAAAGTGAGCCTTCTGTTGCCTGTGTGTAGAATCATTCTGAAGCAGAGCTACACTGGAGAAATTCTCTCTGTGGATGGTTGTTCAAACGAAAGCCAATCTTTGACTCCAGTTTTCCCAGTATGACTTTTGTGGTGCTACAGAAGTCATATTTAAAAACCAACCTTTCCTGTAACCACTTTTCCAAATCTAAACAGGAATATTAGATGGTATTGTGCAGTGATTTCTAGTTTTGCTGATCTCTACTTACTAGTGACTTCTTTTTAAAATCTTATTTAATGTTTGCATCATTTTTACCTTATTATCTTAAAATAATTTGCTACTCTTCTGTTTATCCCTTTTAAATTCAAAGGATTCTGTTTGATTTCAGTTACCTCAATGAATTCTTACTTTATTCCTCAGGTCAGATATCGTTACTCTTCCTTCTGAATCAATTTTCTCAATGGGAAAACACTACCAAAAACTAAAATTTTTTTCCTCTGATATTTCATCTTAAAAATATATTTATAAGAAGTTTCCACATTTTTAGCCAAGGCTGTTTCAGAGGCCACGCAGACAGACACACACCACTCTCCCTCTCCACGTTTCCATGATCAGGTTTCTACTTCTCTCCTCCTCACTCGTTTCTTCCCGTGCTCTGTTCCCATCAATAAAGTCCGTTAGAACACTACTGGGGCAAGAAGTAGTGTTCTTCTGGGGCAAAAGATTAGATCTAATCTTTTAGATCTTTTCACTTTTTGCTTCATTCTATTTAGTTTTCTTCTCTGCCTCTTCTGTGAGCAACAGTGGGAGAGGTCTGAATACTAACTCAGGAGATGTCTTAATCCAGGTATAGATCCATCACTTGAAGTCCATTAGCAGGTTATAGAAATGTTACACATGATGTTATCATAAAGGAGTACACCCGATAGCTTTCCCATTCGACATTCACTCAAGTGTTTAGAAGCTGAGCTTATCAGGGTTTATACATGTTGAATGCATACAGTTTTCCCTTATTTTTTCAGAATATAAGAGTTGCACATTGGCATTCAAAAGTAAATGTTCACAGAAATGATAACACTGCCATTATCATGAGAGGGTCCCAAAGCATAGGTAGGACTCAGTGCACTGAATGGATCAAAGTCACAGCCCTGTGCTTTCATCAATACATGATTTTATCTCTGACATCACACCAGGGCTGGAGTTAATCCAAGCAAAAAATCTCTTCTGTCTAGAACATCTCACTACTTCAGGTATAAGTCATTTCTGCCTGAATTATTGAAATAAAGCCCTCTTTTGTCCATTTTCCTGTGCTAGTATAGCCTTAGCTTGTCATAGAAACATATACTAGGTCATAAGGAAAAAATGAAAATGAACCAAGAAAGAATGTAAAGGAAACATGAAAAGAAAAATACTGTACCATTAGTATGATAAAATGATTTTTTGCTTTCATTAAAGTTTAAAATTCTTATGCTGCACCATAGAGTTTTATTTAAAACTGTTATAAAGCTCAAGTGTTCATAATTCAGCTTTTTATTCTAGTGAGAACATCTGCTTCCTTTTCTGACAGTCATACTTCTCTTGTTTTTCCTTTAAAGATGTTTTTCAAACTCCAGACACCCTGGTCTCTTAATACATTCCAGTCAGATGCAGTATATTCATTTATGAATAACATGAAAATTATGTACATGGTTTCTTGTCAGTAAAATGATTTAGTTGCTGGCTTGCTATGTCTTAAAGCCATCTTATTCTTATGCAACCGGACATACTACATTTTTCTGTGCACACGTTTGTGAATATATGTATATATTTTCAGTGTAAATATACTCATACAAATACAACCAAGTGTTCTATTTTGTTTTGAGAGATGACTCAAAGGGAAGATTTTATTGTGTTTTTAGGCTGCTAGTGAGCAGTTATTAAAGGTAGGCAATAAGGTACTTTAAATATCTAAATTAAAAACTAGGGCATTGGATTCATCATCCTCCACTAATACTTCTTACTACTAGGCAGTGCGCTGTTGTATGAAATTTATTATGGCAACTCACTATTCCTGGCCTCTGAGAAGATGGTGTTTTTCACCATCAGACTATTCTGCCTCATTTCTATGTTAAAAAAGAAAAAGGTTTTGTTATTTACTCTTTCTTTGCTTTACCCCTTCCTTAATTTCAGAGATGTACGCTATGAAGGACTGAAGTGTCTAGATTCTCCAGTGTCTTGTGTACATATACATGTACACGCATACCAAAGCATATGCTTGTGTGCACACCTGTGGACATACACCTACGCACATGCACAAAACACATGCCCTCCCCCACCCATGCACATACACACAAAATAGACACTCAGACCTGGGATTTATCACTCCTGCATTGTGGGATGGAAAAGTAAACCACTTTAAATCTCTTTATATAGTTTATGAAAAAGAATAACTCCTTCTGCCTTTCCTCTGAGGCCCCAAAGCTGCACTCATCTTATCTAACTCTCCTGGAATATTCTTATTCTTTCTGGCCTCTGTGTTATTTCTGTGTCTTTACTCTTCCTATTTCTTCAAGCCATTGACTTGTATCTTATCTCTCCTAAGAGCTATAAATCACCAATACTATTTTCTCTAATTCCAAAATGATTTTCAGTGACCTTTATAAATTCTTGAGTGTATTTTATTTAGAAATAAGAATTTTTCATGATTTTCAGCACCTTTTTGCCTAAAGAAAGGAAAACCCACATATTATAATAAATGAAAAAAATCCCTTTTTTTCTTCAAAAATGTTTAAAATTATTTTTCAATTGTACCCTTCATTTTAGGTTTTTAATATCTGAGCCTTTTTTCAGTAAACCCGTTATCTTCTTTTTAAATTAAATTAAATTTTTTAATTGTATTTTTTCCCATCACCATTTATTCCTTTATACCCTCTACCCCCTGCAGTCACCACACTGTTGTCCCTGTCCAGGAGTCCTTTTTCCTGTTTGCGCAGTCCCTCCACCCCATTCCCCCACACCAGAGCTGTCCACCAACTCTATGAGTCTGTTGCAGTTTTCTTGTTAGTTCAGCTTGTTCATTAGGTCAGTTTTCTTTAATCTTTTTAATTTTAACAATAAAATATTTTAATTTTTACTCGTGCTTAATGACAAAGAATCATGATTTCCTATGTGACTTTATGATTGCATTCATTGGTTCCATAGTATATATTTTTTGCAAATTACTCACTGCTTTCTTTCTAGAAAGAAGCTGCTTTATACTCTGTCACTTACATGAGTGGTTTCTTCATCCTTTTAACTATATTTTACACGATGCATCGGATCTGCCTTATAAATTGGAAGTCAAATCATTTTTTACTGCCTTAAAATATAGAGGGGCAGCTGTCTAGTTTTATTAATATTGTTTTTATAATTGGATTCCTGGTGGTAAATTCACTTTTGGGCAATCGATATCAATAGACAAACTGAACTGAAGCTCAAACAGATTGTAATAAATATAATATGGTAAATGTATAATATCGTTAGGGGAAGCACAACCTTATAAGGCAAGAAAACCACTGGATTCCTAAACACACCACATGGGCATCAAAAGAGTTAATTTGTTTCACAAGTAATACCAGGGAAAGATGAAGGAACTCCTGCATCAGCCCCCTTGTATTTCATTGAGATGAATCTACCTTACTTATTCTTTCATTCATTTAAATTCATTTTAGAATATAAAAATAAGACTGCTCATTCAAACTTGTCCATGGTATAATCCTAAAATCATTCACAATATTAAACATTGATTAAATGCCAAACTACTAATAAAACTTGCAATATAGTTTGTAAGTAACAAATATGCTAATACCCTAGTATAATAAAAATTACAAAATAGCATTAAAATTATACTCACTGGAAATAATGAATATGCTGTATTTTTCTGAGGTAGTCACTGAGTGAACTCTTTTAAATAAACAATGAATTCTTTCAATATTTTGAAAATGATATAAACTGAAAACTCATATGAGGTTTTCCTCATGCTAACAGACACAGGTGAACTTCTTGTGGAGTCAGAACCAAGGGAAATGCCCGTTTCTGTGATCTTATTGTTGTCTCAACTGATCTTACCAAGGTAGTTGCAGTTTAAGGTGGAGCAGAAGGGCAACAGGATTTTAGTCCATGGTGAGATAAGGGGAGCTGAATTCCAACAGATTGATTGTGAAAATGGAGCTGTGACAGTCAATAAGACATAGTGGGGAGAAAGGGTGGGGCTCACCACGTTTCCTGGCAAGGGTAGGGGGTAAGATACAGTCCACACTGTTGAGGGCCAGAGCAGAGTACATAGGTCCAGCAAAGAAGAAGCTGGGATACTGGCTTTGGTCCAGGGAAGGAGGAAGGATCAAAATGCAAGAAAGCCAAAACCCAAGGTAAGCACCCAGAGAGCTGTGAGAGAGAGAACTCAGAATAAGGTCTAAAGCAAGACCTAAAGCAAATTTCTTCTCTTTGGAGGCTGCCCAAAGATTGACTCAACCGAGCCTGCTCTAGCATCTGTCAGAGTTGGTCTAGTTCTGCAACGCCAGGGTTATGCTCTCATCTTTGTGTCTGTGTCTGTGCTTAGGTTACATATGAGCAAATCTGGGCCTTCCACAGCAGGATGAGGGGTGTGTACACTGGATAACAACAATCTATACTATTCCACAGAGCCCTCAAATAACTAGCTTTCTCTGTATTGTTTACATGGATTGAAATGTTGGGTGAAAGGCTCTATACACACTGCTGTGCCATAAAAGAAATGGAAAACCTGAGGTGGACCATGAGGTTACCTGGAAGCTGCATTTTGTATTCCTGGAATAGACAATTTTTGAAGGCCCCTAAAAGTTTGACGAAGTTGGCCTCCTACCACATTTGTAACCAAGTAGTCCAACATAGACATGAAATGAACAACCACATCCAGCGTCCTCTTTCAAGGACTTCCTAGAGTTCTCTGCTAGTCTGTTTGCATCATCCAGATGTCTTTGTTCCCTGGCCTTAATGAATATTCAAAGTGGCCACAATAAGTCCAATAAAATCTTTCATCTTTTTTCATGATTAAGGTTAGCTATATGTTCTAAGAAATCCCTCTTTGGTATAAACTGTGGTTCACCTGTGCTAATGCAATAAGCCAGGAGTCAATGGGAAAGTATTGACTCTAGGCAATGATTTTATTTAACACCTGGTGCTCACTGCACATACGTGCATCCTCACTTCTCCTCTTGATGAACAGGAGAGACATAAGATGGGCAGATGGGAACTTTCTGCAGATTTCTTTCAATAAATTCCCCATGGGATGCCATCATTGATTGATCACGAATACATGTGCCTGACCGAAGATCAATAGCGCAGAGGATTAGAAGGCGTGCAGGATTTTGGAAAGTCTGAACATATTTTAGAGTCCTATGATTTCTGTGTTAGGAGTGGTAGCTTTTGTTTTCATTCATACTCCAGTGTGTACGCTTGCTGAAGTAGGCTGCTGGAAGTGATGGTGAAGCTAACCTTGGCTTTGATGATTTTAAGTGATACTGGACAAGCCCCTGTATCCCTGGGATTAAAGGTTGTGAGGGACGAGGTATAGCTAGGAATGTATATTCTTGGTGATCTTCAAAATTATAGTGGGTTTGGAACCTCTTCTAGCGCTGACCTTAGACTGAGGCTGTCTGTGGATGTTGGGTTCACAGTAATATCACCCATCTGAAGGAATGACTCAACCAGGACAGTGCTCTGTGTGTGAGGATGTGGCCATCCATTGAATAATAGTCTATGTCTATATTGCACTAAAGAAGCATTTTGAGGATTCCCAGAAAATGGTTTCCAACTCTGACATGTGTGCCCTGCAACGACCCTCTCCTGTACGCATGCGGACATCTTCAGTGACCAAAAACCACATTTATGCTGAGCCCAAAAGAGGCCTTAGAAGTCCACACACAGCTATTTAGGCAGTCACTGCCACTTGATGAGTTGTCACGTAACATGAAAACTTTTGGCTTTGCCTACGTGAGGTCTCGAGGCTTCCTCGAGTCCCATGAGGTAGGTGGTGTGATTTTATTATACAGATGACAAAAAGTAGAGCTTCGAGGGAGTGCATACCCTGCCTGAGGTCACAGTGGGAAGGGGGACATGAGGTCACATTTAGGTCTGTCCAGCATTCCTCCTTATTCCATATGGCACCTGCTGCTACCATACCATATAGCCTACGCTGGGAGAGGAGCCACACCTTCTGTTTCTTTCAAAATTTAAAACCTTCTTATTGTTTCAGGTCTCTACCCCAGAGCTAGAGTTTAAACAGACTGATGAAACACTATTATCCACCTGTCCAAACTTATAACCTGCCATTTATAATAATTCTGACATTTCTGAGGTCATCTCTCTTCCTCCCCTCAACAGACAGATGAGTCGGCTTCGTGATTCAAAATGAAAAAGCAAAATGGCAACAAATGTCAAATGCAACAGTGATTTTTTTCAGACAAAGCACCAGGAGAGCAAAGCTATTAAAAATTTCATTCTCCTCTGCCCTTCCATTTACTGGCTGCACCCTCCGTGCTCCTGAAACCTGCACCGCCCAAAGCAGCATGTACTCACAGCCCCCGGGACACGGCACAGTCTCTGTGCATGTGAATCCTACCAGAGTGAGGCCCACGGGCAGCTGTTTAGTAGCGGGGTTTGTAGGAGAGGCCTAGTAAATCCTGTGTTATTATTTATAAAAACTGGAGCAGGAACAGGAAAATGACAGCTCGATATCTTAAAAAGCAATTTAAACATAGGTATGTATTTATTTGATTCTGGTTAAATATAACTAGACTCCTCCCATTAAGTATTATTTTACTTGAAGTAAGGATATAAAAACATTCATTGTAATAAGAAAATCTTGCTACTTTAAAAGGGAACCAAATTTCCATTTAACTTAGGAAAAAGCATGAAAATAATGCTTTCTTATATGAAATTTACATTGCATCACTGGCATCATTATTTCCTAAACTATGCATACTAAAACATAATTAAATTGTACCATAAGTATTAAAAAACAGCGTAAGACTGAAACTATTTTTAAAATGTTGAATGTAACATGCGAATGAAATCAGCTCTTCATTTTTACAAATAAAAAAGCTGAACCACTTGTCACCTATGCTTTGGTTAATCTTGCAAGGTTTGTCTAGTTAATGATTTATAAGAACATTCATTTGTCAAAGCTGTTTTAGTTCATGCCTCTTTTACACATTCATCATTTACTAGACAGAAAACACACAGACTTTCTCTCCTTGCCCTTTGTACATCACTTCAGTGTTTCTGATCTTCATTCTTCTTTGATAGCTGTGTGATTGATTAGGTATAGATTTTTAAATACTCAAGTACTGAGTGAGATTTTTCTAACTTCTGTGTTACAATCAAGTCTTAAAAATTCAATATTCTGAATTCAGCCTTCATCTTCTGAAGGAAGTGGAGGCCCGGGTGAGCTGTGTGTTGATAAGGATCACAAAGTAGGTGTATTTTCATTAAATAAAATAATAGTAAACAGGGTGGAAATTGTATTTAGAAAAATTAAAATGACTCTGGTAGCATGTTGGATGGATAGTAAGCAAAACCTGTGTTTTCCCTGGCTGTTTTTTTTAAAAACATATTGTCCAATTCTTTTTAAAATCATGCCAGTTTCCTCTTACTCCCAGGCCTACCTGCTAGGGTACTGTGCACAACCGGCACATATGTCTGAGCGGCGTATTTTGTAAATGTCTGTTTAAAATGTCCTTGTATCTGATTTTATTCTTCATCTCCTGGGATAACTGTGATAAAGGCGTTAAATACAAACGCTATATAATTTACTTAGAAAGCTTTCTATCGTGTCATTCACTGTGCCCCTGTCCAGAGCTTCACTTCTTCTGGACAGAACTCAGATTCAGGTCTCGTGGGATGGGGGCCTACAGAAGTCCTGAATCTCCTTTGTTGAACTTTTTATTGAGGGAGAAGAGTGGTGAGGTTTTGGGGTAGAAGAAGTAAATAAATATAGGACAATAAATCAGTTCCGTTAGGTATAGGATTTTATCTATTACTTAAGCAGCAGGTCTACGAATCTGTATTATGAAGAAGATTTGTAAAACATGTAACCAGTGTGGGAAAAAGGGAATTGAAAACATGTAAGCACAGAAGGCATTCCTGATTTTGGACATCTGCATTTATATTAATTCTAAAAACTCCAGCACATAACGAAATATTTCTTTTTTATTTCTAATCAGATCCAAACATGTTCTAGGTCAGAATAACTGTTCTCGGATGATTTATGGTCATGTGCAACGTACTTTGTGGGTAAAGCTAGCCTTATGTTATCCAAACTTCCTTTCAGATGTGGAATATGAGAGTAAGTGGCCCTGCCCTGAAGGACAGAGAGCACCACATGACCTTCTTGTATCATGTCACCTTATGGGTTAATGATAGGGTAACTTGGGGCATGTCAGGACCACTGTAATTCATCAGTTTCCCAGCCCAATGCTTCTGTCTCCCGACAGACCAGTGACCTTTCACTGGTACTTCTTCCTCATTCTTGTCATTTCCCTTAAGTGCTCTTTGACCTGGACTTCAAGAAGGCCACATTCAACTCGAATGCAACAGCATTTAATATTGATAATGCGAACATAGAACAAGAAAACAAAGTGTCTCCGTTAAGGCTCAGCTATGCACTCCCAATAATATTGAAGTCAGAGGCAATTAAAATAGTATCTGGTGAGGGCGATGTTGTGAGGAGCTTCTTATGACTTGAAAGGTCCTCTCCTTCATTCTCAGATTAAAAATTAAAATTTCCTTTACCTTGATTTCACGTTTTGTTGTAAGTGCTAATAACCTAAAGCTTAAGTAAGTCTTCCAAATGTAAATTTTCTGAAAGGAATCTGCAATCCTTACTATCCCCAGAAATAAATCATCCTTCTTGGATATGATAACTGACAGTTTCTAAGGAGTTATTTTATTCTGTGGATACTCTCACTTTCTACACAGGTTTACAATCAGTAACTCTGGAGAGCTCCCCTATCACATGGTCTATAAAAAAATGTTAGCAAGTTGAGTTGGAAAAAAAGAAGTCTTTCGGATCATAGGCCTACTGGAATATCTACCAGGCCAATGATCAGCATGTTTGGGGCACTGACGTTCATTTTTCAGCTTTTGCCCTGGAAGTTCCTGCTAGACATTATGAATTTAGCACACAAAGAGTCTTTTATCATGAAGTTGTAGTGTGCCTCAAATCATTTCTTAGATATAGGTTTTCGAACATTTTCTGTAAAGTTTTGGACACCTAATGACTAAAGAGACGGTCTTCAAGCTTCCTCACTCTTTACCTGGCATTTCCTTCGGTCAGAAAGTTTCATGAATTAAGAGTCAACAGCAGCAAAGGAGATGTGGGGTGGGGAGGGGGGTGTCTCAGTGCTGAGTGCTCCTTTGCAGCCCAAGCTTGTTTTGGGAGGGGCAGGTCAGGAAAAATACTCTATTAGTCTCCTTTTGCTGCTGCAGCAAATTCTCAGAAAACTTAGTCACTTGAAGCCACACATACTTCTTAGCCTACCCTTCTGGAAGTCAAAAGTCCAAGATGAGTCAGGGTGTAGGCTGTGCTTCTTTCCGGAGGCTCTAGAGGAGAACGCCCTTCCTCCCCTTTTCCAGCTTCTAGATGCTGCTCCCATTCCTTGGCTCGGACACCCCTTCCATGTTCAAAGCCATTAATGACAGGCTGAATTCTTGCAGCTCATCTTCCTGAGTCAATGTTCTGTTCCTTTCTTCTACCCTTGTGTTATATTGGGCTTATTTACACGGTCCAGGACAATCACCTCATCTCGAGGTCCTTAATATTATTGATATCTGCAAAGTCCCTTGTGCCGTGTAAGGTAACATATCAACAGAGTCCTGGGTTTAGGACATGCACATTCTGGGGAGCCATTATGTCACTTTCCACAAATGCCTTGTGGCATCGACGTGTGAACTCTCTGGCTGCCTCTTCAGTGTGAAAATCCCTGGGGGAAATGCAAGAGTGGAGTCCAAGAAAGTATATGCATAGTGATGACCCTTGAGGTGCTATGATAATGAGACTGCTCTTCATACCCATTCAGGTGACTTCTTCTTTCTCAAATACCCTCTAATATACATTCAATACAGGCTTTTTTTTTCTTTTCTTACTCTGTCATAGTTGTATTTTTCCTCTATGTGGGTTGAGTTACCAACTTTTTAACAGAGAAACTGGGGACTGAAAAAGTAGGTAATACTGTTAACTCCAAAACGGTTGAAGAAATCACTCCGGTAGCATGTGCTTGCCTAGAATTATGCAGTTCATTGGTGGAACGTCTTCATCCCTGAAATTCAGTCAGCATTAGGACAGCAAAACTGTCATCCATTTGACCTGCTCAGACAACCTGGCCTTTTGGAGGTATTATCATAGAAATACTTGTTTTTTTTACACTAAAAATGTAGAAAGCAGGGTAAAAGGACAAGAGCCAGAAAAAAGAAAATCTTACTTTCTCTTTGAGTGTTTTTTTTTTCTGACCTTCCAGATTGAAACAACGCAAGCCATAGAGACAAGGTGAAACCACGTTTCACAATGAAAAATTAATTTCCTGGAAAGCCTGATGAATATGCCTATGGCAGAACTAAGTAGATTATATTAAACGGTGTTATATGCATTATAAACTCTAAGCATGTAACCAGGCCATGTAATAAGTCAACATTCCTTTGAGATCTCTTTTTTCATATGGAATGAGCAATTGAAGGATAATGTGGCTTAGGGAAGATGTATGTCTGAAACATTCCTTCCCCACCCCAACCCCATGATAAAAGTTAGGCTTGGATTAATTTTATAAAAGCCATTCATTCATTAAAAAATATTTATTAAATGCATTCTAATATCAATGCCGTGAGGGAGGAGGGTATATGTGGCTGTTAATAAATGAGCGTGAAAATAAAATCCACCCCATCTTCTATCTAGTTTACAGTTACTTGTGAGTGAGTCCTGGGTTCAGTGAAGACATTTCATGTATTTGCTCTCCTACAGTTTGAAACCCACTTCTGACTTTATGTATCTGATCCATACCAAGACATCAAAAGGAGGCCTCTAAAAAGACATATTTCCTTTTATTTATAGTTTTAATAGCCTAAAACATCACCACTTCAGATATAAATATCTTTTTTTTCTTCTTCTGCTAATATGCAAGAGATTTTTCAGGAGGGCCAAATCCATTTGATGGAGCCGCAAGACCGTATGTTTCACTCTGTGGTGGCGTGAAAGTCTATTTTTTAAATCGAGGTATAGAACCCCAAAATCTTTAAATAAAATAGACTGTCAGGCTTAGCATATTTTAGATTAGTGAAAAAAAGGAAATTGAGTATGCACAAATAAGGAAGATAAAGTTAATGATAGATGAAGAATTCTTCTTGTTAAGCCTTCAAAAGGAGGAAAGAAGTTGAGCTGAAAACCATGTGACACAGAAACTATTTCACTGTAGTATGTGCCTGTTAGAGAGATGGGTGTGAACATGTTTTAGAAGGGGGATGAAACTATGTCAGAAGCATCTACATTCTGTGGTGCTTAGGTGTGGAGCCAAATCCATATACCCCTTGCACTCAGGAGTGAGAAGATGCCCCCAGTGCACATTGAAATCTCCCCTCCAGTTATACAAACCTAAGAATGTTAATAAAAATTCACTCATTTCCCTCCCATTAGAAGGGTCCAAGTTATTCTGGTAACTCCAGGAATACAAATATCATTTGTATTTGAAGGACTTCAAATGCATATTCACATTTTTCTCAGATGATTAGAAACTGGTACCTCAAATACTAAGAAGCTTATTCTCTTGGATATGGTCCTAATTATTTGTGAAAATTAAAATAAATATGTGATGGTTCTTCTAGCTGTCATGCCTAATGATTGTATCTTATAAGTACAAAATCTTATATATATATATATATATATATATATATATATATATATATATATGGAGAGAGAGAGTCAATAGCTCCCCCACCAACAAATAACCCCATCTGCTGGGTCTGAAAGATGGTTTTCTCTGATTAAAACTTATGTAGACCATACTTGGGGGAAACATAACATTTAAACACCTAATATGACAATTAGAGAATAACTGGAGAGTTGTTGTAGCTACATGTTTTTCCTTGATTGCATCTTACATTTCTTACTAAGTTTTCATCGGATCCACAAGTCTCTTTCTAAATGGCCCAGCTGTCTCCCCTGTTGTTCAAAGCAGCATTCTGAACAGTGCCTTCCCCACATTTTGATACCATCACACATTCAAAAAACTAGGATTTCAGTACTTCCTCCATATACATTTTATTTTCCTAACAGCATTTCAAGAGTCAGGAGAGTTTATCCTTACTTTCATTGCTCTCATTAGCTCTTAGGGTACACTTTACATAGAGTAGACCTTTAATAAACACTTAAACTACACAGCCAAACCAATTTAAAAAAATGTAAGTTCAAAGTCTCTGCTGACATCAACCCTCCAAGCATCCTGCAGGTCGCTATAATAGGATTCCATATGGTGGGAGGACATATTGGGTCCTGTGTAAGGTAAATTGCTTTTGTAATTTCAAATTGTTTTTGGCACGAAAGACAAAATGAATTAGTTCACTGTCTTTTGTTTCTCATTAACCTCGAAGCATATTGAATTTAGAAAAATAGTTAGAATATTATTTGATAGCGCATCAGTCTGTCCTATATAGCTACCCCAAAAGTTATTCTGTTACAAATTAGTAGACAGATGGCAAATGCACAATCCTCAGTTAGAGCATTGAAATGGAAACACAATTCTCTGGTCACTAAAAACACCAGTTATGTCTGACTATTATAGTACAAAGCCATACACATCATTTTCATATTCAGGGTTTAAAATTTTCCACTGAATAATTAAACATCACTTTAACATAACTCTAAAATCTTATTGGAATTTTCAGTCACAAGGACAGGATTATTTTTATTGCCTGATACCAATTGTGGGGGTCTTTCCTTTGCATCTGTACGACTGAACATAATGCTTAGTTCAGCAGTTGTAATCATTATTACATCATAATTGCTGATTTTAAAATGTTATGAAGTAATGTTTTAACCTTAAATTGAAATGGTGTTACCTTTTCTTCCTTATAAAGATATGTACAATCAATCGACTTCAAACATCTCAAATAAACTGCAAGTTTATGAAGATAGAAAGAAGATAACATTCATTAAAATAAATGTCAGTTCATTTTACATGATGGCATTTACAAGGCTCTTACCCTGCCACAGCTGGTTACGCCTTGTTAATATTTTCTTAGAAAACAAATAGTGGAATCTTGCGAGAATTTCAGAGACAAGACTACATGTGCAGACTTCTCTGCGAGTGAATTTAGTAGAAATTTGATTTACTCCCTTTAGTGATAAATGTACCTATCACACTTTAACTTTCCAGGCAAACTTATTCGCTTTTGTTAAAATGTTTAGATTTCACTCTCTGCTTGACTCTTCATGTAAATATTTGTGTCTTTAGCTCCTTGAATTGATTAAATGCTGCTTAAGTTCCTATGCTATCCCCTGAGTCCTGCTTCTTAATTATCTCTGGGCACTGCCTCCTGCCAGAGTCTCCTTCAACACGGACATCACCATGAAGCTGTGGAAACTACCAGAGCTAAAGAATACGAGGTGGACACAGGGAGAGGCCCTGCCCACTCCATCTGTGAACAGGGTCTGTCCATTGCCCTGTCTCGGACCCATGCTGGGGACTTTGCTCTCTGCTCTCATTGCTGTCAGAAAAATCACTGGAATTCTAGGTATTTGACAAGAGCAGCTGCTGCTTTGTATTTTCGTTTTACCAAAAGGGAATCTTAAAAACAGAGAAGGCCAGACTCACATTAAGTGTCAAAGTCCTGACACTTAGGGATAAAAGATAGAGTGATACTTAAATTTGATAAATATTTCTAATATTTTCCCATCACAGGGCATTATATATTATGTTAGAAACCTAAAGCAAAAGGATATATTATATTAAAACATTTATTTTGGAGCTGGGGATAGAGTGGGAATTTTATGCTTTATTTTTCTAGCACAATCTTTTCAGCATTACTTTTATAGTTGTATGCACTGTTACTTTTATGGTTGTATCAAGCTACAAAGGTGAAGATACATTCAAAAATCAGAAAAAATTAATAATGGAGACTCTAAGAAGCAAAAAGGATTAACCTGAGAAGGATTTAAGGCAAATTACATTAATCAAGCCTTTGTTATATGCAAGAATCTATATTGAGTGTGGCCGCATTTATTTTTCGATTATGCAGTCCCTTAGTTATTGCTATTTACTGTTTACACTAACCGTAGAGTTTAATATTAAAACTCAGGTTTAATTCTAGCACATACACTTTAATTTATTAAATACAGAGGAAAACATTTGGATTTATTTATTTCCTCATGGGTGAAATCAGTAATACATATGAATTTTAGATATTACCTGATAAGGAGACACCGAAAGATCACTGAACTATTGAAAATGTTGTGCGAGGTAACTTACAGCCATGGCAATAAATCGGTCAATAAATAACCAAATAAATAAATATAAAAACAGAAAATAAGAAAAATAAAAGAAGGGAAAGGGTCAAGTCAAGGAACAGATATAAAGGACCCAAGGACAAAGACAACGGGGAGAGAGGATTGGATGTTGGAAGTAGGGGGTGGGTAGGGCAGGAGAGAGTAATGAGGGAAAGATGGGGACAACTGTAATTGATGAACAATAAAAAATTTAAAATAAAAAGGAAAAACTGGTTTATAAAGTTATCTTTAGATTTTTTCTGTCATGAATCTTAGATCCATTCCAATTCTGTCTGTTGAAACCTACTTTGAGCACCTTGAAGGTGGAATGTATGTCTGCTATAGAAATGTGGCTCCCCCTTCAATAGATGCTTTGCTTTAACTGAAACACAATGACAATTTCTTCGATTTGTTAATTTCTCACTTCATTTTGAAAGCCAATTTGAAGCAGATGTAGCAGTTACAAAAAATCTCTCTCTCTAGCTTTCCTTTTGTGATGGAAAGTGGGAAGTATATCTTCCAGGAGTTTACTTTAGATACAAATTGCTTTAATGAATCAAAAATTAGTATTTACAAAAGAAAGTAAGGTGGTTATAGTTTTTGTTTTTCTTGTTTAGAGATTTTATTTATTTATTTTTAGAAGGTAAGGGAGAGAGAGAGGAAGAGGAACATCCATGTGTGAGAGAAACATCAGTCGGCTGCCTCTCACAGGCCCCCAAAGGGGGGCCTGCCCACAGCCCAGGCCTGTGCCCTTAGCAGGGATAGAACTGGTGACCTCCCGGTTTGTGGGACGATGCCCAAGCCACCGAGCCACACCAGTCAGAGTTGGTTATAATTTTGAAGTGGATTTCTTATACACACACACACACACAAATATATAAATTATATAATATTTTTATATATTACATATATGTAAACACTAAACTGGAGAACAGAGAATAAAAAATTAGCCTTGTTACTTTGCCATACTGTCATTCTTAATTTGTCAAAAATCATAAAATTATAGGACTTAAATAACGTATTAATACGATATGACTATTTGATAAAGGTCAGTGTTCCTACCCATTCTCTGCAATACGCCTGGGGTTATTACCTTTTACTTCTACGTCCATTTGGAGTCTGTGCTGTGCGGTGCTCTATTTTCTCTTGTAGAACGAGCTTATTTCAGGGACCCATCTCGGCCTGGTTTGCTGGTAGCGTTCTTTTCTCCATGAAGTTCTTTATCTTTTCTGGTCGTGGCATTTGATATCACCTCCCTAATCCGGTTATTTCCTCCCTCCCTCCCCCCCTCCCTCCTCTCCCTTCCTACCTTCCTTCCTTCCTTCTTTCCTTCCTTCCTTCCTTCCTTCCTCCTTTCCTTTTCAACATCACTTTTATTATAGTTAATTTACAATTCCCAATTTCTGTTATAGTCAAGCCTATTCAGAAAAACAATCAAGAAGGGCAGGAATCATTGCAAATATTCCCCCTCACATGATATTCACAACTACATAAGTATCAAACCACATTTAAAAACCTGATGATATAAACTTTGGCAGTTTTCAAGAAACATTGATCAAACCATAAATAAATCTCAATGTGTCAGTTAAGATCTACTGAGCACCTCCACTTGTAGTCGGCATTATATAAGATGTTTAGTGTAGGTAGTTTGACTCAATAAATTTCAAAACTGTACATTTAAGATGTAATATTATTCACAGAGTTGTATTTTGAGGTTTCTACTGGTGAGAAATTTGAGAATTTGAGGTTTGTGTTTTCTCTGATTCAGTCCCCAAAGCTCCGTTTTTTGTTTTTTTTTAAATCTTCCTGAGCATATGTTTATTGATTTTAGAGAGAGAGGAAGGGAGGGAGGGAAGGAGAGGGAGAGAAAGAGAGAGAAACATCAGTTGGTTGCCTCCTGCACGTGCCCTGACCTGGGATCAAACCTGAAAATTTTTGGTGTATGAGAAAATGCTCCAACCAATTGAGCCACCAGGCCAGGTCCCAAAAGCTCTGTTTTGAGTTCTCCAGGTTTTGGTGGAGTTTCAGGTGTTTTCAGGTCCAGCTGGTGGTACCTATGCACCACTTCACCCTGGCAAACATGGCCAGGGGGCTGGTGCCCAACTTCATGCAGGTGGTCCAGGACATCCCTTGCGGGCACGGTCAGAGGCGCACTCCCACTGGCCCCATAGGTGCGCCAGATGAGACTGGCCTGGGGAGTGCCTGGTCCAGTTGTTTCCAATTAATCTCTTCAGTGTATCTGAAATGCTAGGGGTCAAAGCTTGGGATGCATGAGAATTATGTGGCAACTTGTTAAAAGGTGGGGGTTTGCTTTGTTCACAACACTTCAGACCATTCTGATGCAGGTTTTCGAGGTTGACACAGAAGGAACTGGAGAGCATTATGCTAAGTGAAATAAGCCAGGCAGTGAAAGACAAATATCACATGATCTCACCTATAAGTGGAACCTAATCAACAAAACAAGTGAGTAAAATAGAACTAGAGACACGGAAATAAAGGACAAACTGACAGTGGCCAGAGGGATTGGGGGAGGGGGTTAACAGGGGAAAGAAGGGAAAGGATCAAGT
This sequence comes from Mormoops blainvillei, assembly GCA_004026545.1. NCBI lineage: Eukaryota > Metazoa > Chordata > Mammalia > Chiroptera > Mormoopidae > Mormoops > Mormoops blainvillei. Next base: position 51,109 of record PVJD01000769.1, read on the forward strand.
CAAGGAACATGTATAAAGGACCAATGGATAAGGACAATGGGGAGTGGGGGCGTGGGAGGTGGGGGAGGCAGGGCAGGGGAGAGTAATGAGGGAAAAATGGAGACAACTGTAACTGAACAACAATAAAAAAAATTAAAAAAAAACTCTTCAGTAAAGCAATGACCCAGGACTCAAGGTTTATAGCATAGTCCCAGCAGCAACTGGGATACAGAACAGTTACCACCTCAAAAAACGCCTCTCGTGCTATCCCATTAAAATCACACACTTACTTGGCCCATAACTCATGAAAACCACTGACTGATTTTCCATGACAATAGTTTCATCTTTTTGGGAATATCAAATAAATGCAATTACAGGGTATGTTACCTTTTGAGGCTGGCTTATCACAGTGTTTTTGAGATTTCTCTATGTTGCATTTATCAAGAGTTTGTGAGAACCGGAAGTTGTCTCTCTCTTTGCCTAGTGTATGAAAAGATCTTATTTCTTCTCAGCCTTTTGTTACTAATGCCAGTAAATTGTAGAAAAACAATGGTAAAGACTTCAGCATGGGTTTGATTGTGCAACGCTGATGAAACCAGCAGGTGACAACTGAATACCTCTTTATTGTCACAGGTCCCTTGGTCTTGGACGAGAAATTATTTATTTACTATTTACTGTTAATTTATCTTTTATTTAACCTCTGTGAAAGAAAAATTAAACCGCCCACACCGGCTTCACTTGGCTTAAGTCTGCCAGGTGACACAGTTCTTTCCCTCCCACACTCCTGGACCTTAATGGCCCAAGAGATAAAGAAGAAAGGCTGAGATCTGGGATTTAAAGGTGTCCTCAAGCCAGCCAATGAACCAGATTTGAAATAAATGACTCTAGTTTATTACAATTTAGCATGTCTCAGCTACTTAAATTTTTACTTCCTCTGTTTTCCTAGCTTCAGTATAAGGAAAGCATTGTATTTCCAATAAATAATGTATAATTAATTAGCATTTCCAAAAGTATAGTACCCTTCACATATAATCATCTTCTGTCCCCCGAAACAGCAGGTACTAACGAGACCGGGTTTTTGTCTTAGAGCGATCAGTTCCTGCTATTTGGTAATTACGGGGTGCTGAGGGAAGGGAGCTCGGTTTCTCTGGGTTCATCCATTTAAAATCAACCTTGTTCCTATGGAATGGATAGAATTCTTCTACACAGGAAATCTTAGGTAACAAAGTTAGAGAGAAAGGACACTTACTCTAAAGAAATTTAAATATATACTTCCTTAGAGAACTTAATAATTCTGAGTAAATAGAATAGAGAAGTCAGTAGAGGTACTGATCACATTTTGAGTATGTCTTTGTTTGCTATTTTCATAAATATTTAGCCTTACTCAAGCAAGTTTAAATTAATAAAAGTTTGTTTGTTGTATTTCTTAGGCTCGATTTTTAAGTTCACACACAAACGCGCGCTTGTTAGAGATACATAAACTCTTACTGTAATGCCTATCTTTTTAAAGCCCTTATGGCTTCAAATTACCTTCAAGATGTATTCTTTTCTGAGGTGAGAAAATGAGGCTAAAGTAACATAGGTCACTGACATGCAGGATCTAGGCAATTTTAGCCTGACAATTAGAGATGAGCAGAGGACGGTTATGAGTAGGTGGCATGATAATGACAGCGGAGGGGCACACCCAAACCAGGAGCAGTATTTATTACTATATAGGGTGAAACATTTGGTATAACTCACCCTCAATGATGTTAGTGACAGGGCATGTAAAATGTGTTCTTTGTTGTTTTTTGAGGCGTGGCTGCTGCTGTGTCCGTCATTGTCTTACTCCAGGCCTCTTTGCGACTAACGCGTCTGCCTGAAACTGACCGGCAGTCAGGGGCCGGAAGCCAGCCTGCAGCCACTTTATCCTCTGTGCTAGTACCAGGGAGCGACCTAGCTCTGTCACCTCGCACTTTGCAACAATATGATTTCCAAACCTGGCTGGACGCGACGATTACCTGGGGACCTTTTCATAGGTGGCTCTCTGAAACTATTCCATAACCAGCCACTGAAGATCTCCAGACAGTGGGACTCAGGAATCTTTTCAAATGTCCCTGGGTAATTCTGTCAGCCCTGTCTGGGGACCTAGTGTTTTCCTCAGTTGGTTTAACTGATTATAATAGAGGAATGTGTAACACACATACACACACACACGCGCGCACACACACACACATAATCTAGTGGATTTTATTTTATTTTAGCATAGAGCCTGGGCACTATTGGAGGCAGACTGCAGAGATCAGAGAGATAAAAATATTTCTATTTCTCCATAATAGCTCAATTGGATATGCACACTATTATCACTGATTTTCCCCAACCCTCTGTTGAATCGATAATAAAAGACACATCTAGTAAAAGTGAACAAGGCGTAGGAATTACAAGTAAGATCATTAAGCTTCATAAAATTTGCCTACTATTTTTGGGGAAAATTTAATTCTTTATGTGTACTTCGAAGTTTCCTTAAATTTGCTAAGACAGGCTCATGAATTGTTTCTTTCAGCGTAAGAGAGGGGATGGGAGTCCACTGTCTTTGCCTTGCCAGCTGGGAGACCTCAAGAAAGTCACAATTTTCTTCCTTGGCTCCCCCCCCTTCCTTAGGATACTTGGTCAAGATAGCCTCTAATGTCCCTTTGGGCTCTCTATTCTATGATGGCAATCATTACAAAGTAACTGCCAGTGTGTGTTGGCCACTGACCTGCTGGTATTTAACATCTAGGCAGGGCAAAAGGACAACTCCATGAAAGGGTAAGTGACATGCAGCATAGGAACTAGCTGGTGCAGTGCAGAGCGAAGTCTCTAAGGTCATAGATGGGGTGAGCTTATAAAGAACGGCCTTGCAGTAGTGTTAGAACTGGGCCAGGACCACAGAGAAAAGGGGATTTAAATGGGGGAAAGTAGTGGCGAGGGCATTCTGGGCCGAGAGAGAAACATGGAAGTTGGAACACACAGGCCTTGAACCAAGGTTTCCATCCCCCACAACAGACGGGCTGAATCTCCTCCAAAAGGAATGCTTCCTGTCCAGCATTCCCAAAGCATGTTGCAGTGACAATTATTATGGCACTTAATACTAACTTTTTTTCCTGTTTTTTTTACCCTTAGACTGTGGGGTCATTTTCTATTCGCCTTTATATTGCCAAGTCCCAACAGATACCTTGTATCCAGGAGACTGAATACCTAATAAATATCTGTTTCATTAATGAATAAAGGAAATGATGAGAATACAGGGCAGGTCAGGCTGATGTAGTGACTGTCGTGGCACATCACTCAGGTCCCCCACGAGGGACCAAGTCCGTGTCCCTCCAGCTATAGGGAGTGTTGATGGTTGATGGCTTTCTGCTCAGTTACTTCCTGGGAATGGCTCTTGGCTAAAGAAAGCTGTCTCGCCCCAGGTCAGTTTCCTTCCCCAGGAGGTGTCTATATCCAATGGTTGGTCAGTACAGTAGTACAAAACCTAAGTCTTTTTCCCTCAATGCAAACCATTTTGCAGGGCTATCCCAACTCAAGGGCTCCGTGTGGCACAGCTTAACATCTTCGCTGAGTGAGCATTGCCGTTCACTCTTTCCTTTGCTGAGTCCTACTCCCTTCACTTCCTCCTGGTGTTTATCTCAAAGGCACACTCCCTTAAATTTCTGGTATGTACATTTCCACTTCAGTCATTTTCTCACAAAACCTGATCTGAGATAGCTGGCATGGGAGTTTAATTTTGGATTCAATAAAGGATCAGATTGGAACAAGCGGCCTTGAGCCCAAATGACACCTTATGGGAATTAGAAGAAGTTGTCCTTACTCATCTGCTAGAGACTTATTGCCCCAAATATACAAACCTATGGTGATTACAGAGGTGGAAGGCACTCCCCCTACTGAGCACTGCTTAACAATCGAGCTATACAATGGAACATGGCAACCTGAAGGGGAAAGGTAGCGTTGTGTCAGGTTAGGGGGTGCTTACTAATCAATCTGGGGATTTTGTCTTCCCTAGGCTACACTCTCATTTTTGTGGAAGTTCAAGGGCCTTAGTGCGATGTTAGCTTTTAAACCAAACTTAAGAAATGATTCTTTCCGTAGATGCTCTATGTGACTTTGCTCTCAGGCTTCAACTCCCTAACATCCTTGAAATATACCGCTGTGAATTTTCTGTTTAGTGTTACATGCGCTTTCTCCGTATTTAGAGTTACAGTGTCAAGGGGAGGGAAATGATCTATGATTTCTTGTGTATATTTGTTCACAGAATTATCTTTAGCAGAAGGAAGAGTCTCCTGAATATGGTCAATGGGACCTCTTAGGCTACATATTACATTGTATGTAAGTTGAACACTGAGCCCAAGGGTGGCAAATGTAATATAACACCAGCACCCACTCACATCTGTGCAGAAAAAGATAGCTGAGAATCATTTCCCAAATTTGGTTCCAACGTAAGTCTTCCTTAGATTTCCCTAGATGTGTTAATTTCGGCATATAGGCATTTGTGATCCTTTCCTTAAAATGTTAAACTCCACAAAACTACTATGTATGTTACGCATCTATAAGTCAATTGTTAAGTACACATGCTGTAAAGATTGGTTAGCATAGATTTTACCCTATATAAATGCTTTTATTGGACACTCTTGTCATATAAGAATCTTACAACTGTTTTCTATTTTTGTACTTTTATTAATAGAATATTCTCTTTACTCTGACTGAATGCTTCAAATATCCCATCCCAGTGAGAGGAAATAAATATGCCCTAGCATCCAGAAGATAAAATCAGCAATAGAACAACCACTATAGATCAGTTGGTGCCTTTTTCTTTTGACAATATGCTTCATTTTGATAACAGAAGGATTTAGCCACCTTGCTCAACCCAATTTAAACTTCACAGAGGGTCATAAACTAATAATGAGAAACTGGGATTTTCACAATTGCATCCTAGGGGGAAATTTTTTCCAGCCCTAATCTGTTCTTTTGGTCATCAGACTCTGCATAATGGCTTTTCAATGGCCCAACTATAGGTGCATTACATCCAAAAGTAAAGCTTCTGTGGGCTTTCTTTTCCAACGTGCAACAAAATAGAACTTTGTTGTCTTCCCAAGTTTCCCTTTTCAATGACATCGTGTCACACAGTAAGACACCTGTATGGGCACATGTCGTGTCCTCCAAATGAAATGAATATGGGAGCCCAGGAGAAATATATTATCTTTTATAATCTCAATTAATATTTAAGTTTATGTGCTGAAGATGTGGATCAGGACATACAGGTATGTATCCTTCACTTTAATACATGATTTAGAAATTCACGATCACCTCAAACATAATGACATGCTTCAAAACGAGATAGGAATTAGTATTCTCTCTCTAATTCTGTTTCTTGCTCAAAAAGTTCTCCTTATTCCACTTGAAATTACCTGTTACACTGATGGAAGGCACAGTCAGTGATCAACTGCTCTTTTTCCCTCTAAGGTTACAATCTTTCTGGACAGAAATGATGAGAAAGGCATTTAATTGAGTATTAAAGCTGAACTCTGGTATGGAGACTAGACCTTAATCTTGGTATGGTAATAGAGGAAATAAACAAAAGAGAAAATAATAACCACCACTGCCCTGTCTCTATCCTAATTCATTGTGAAGTGTCAAACTTTGCCACAGATTATCACCTGTTTGGCACTTAGATATCTGAGAGTCGACTTCGCCATTACAAAATGAAAGGAAATGTTTCCTAGGATTAAAGAGGGGAAAGATATTCTACTAGGCCATCATTGTCATCATCCCCACCTCAACTGTCATTTTTGTAGAGACCAAAAGCTCAAAATCTGTAGCTCATTATTACAAAAGATAATTTTACCGTTGAATTTTGCAGGTGTCTCAGGTAAAATGCAATCTGCATTAATTAAAATACTCCTGTTTATAATTATGCCTATGATGAGCTCAGGAGAACAAAAACTACCATGAAACAAATACTGCAAATATAATTAAACAAAAAACAGAGGCTTTCTAGACCCAGATTGCTTCAAATTATTTAGCTAAATATGCACATTCATGTTTATGTTTGTTTACTTAAGTCTCTTCCTCATGGATTGTTACAGCTCACTCATATGGTATTCTTCCATAATCAAGCATTTCCGCAAATCTCAACGATTTCCTGAAGCTTTTCAAAAGTTGATGATATGTCCCTAATGTTCTCCTCATCTGCGTCCATGGCTTTTTAACCTGCACCTCCTTTATTCACATATTAGTTTGTGGTTTTACCGGAGTTCCTTCTTTGATCTTGTCCTCTTGTTTACAATGTTTTCCCTGGGCAATACCTTTTACTTCAATAAGCAAGGAATGCTAACCTCTAGCCCTAAATTTTCATCCTCTGCTCTGCCTGGATGTCCTTGGATCATCAAACTGATCATGTCTAATGCTGTACTCATTATGTCTGTCCTCCCCAAACCTGCTCTAAGTTTTGTATTCTCGACCTTGGCTAATGATGCGATTATGAATTGAATCATTCTTTTTCCTTTTCTTCCATTGAGCTTCCAAATCTTAATTCTGTCTCAGACAAAGAATTCTCTTCCATTCCCAGGATCACAGTTCGGTGCAGCCTCTTACCATCTCTTGTCTGGACCATTTCAGAAGCTTCCTCTTTTTTGGTATTCCTCTTGCCAGATCATTCCTCCTTTATTCCATGCACTACAGAGTTCGCCACAAATAAGGCCCCTTTTTTCTTACAAAATCATTTATTACAAAATCATAAGCATGTAAGTCTGTAACATAGCAATATCACGCTCAAGCACACCATATGATATTTTAGGCAAAATGTTCAAATTAAAACTATAAGTTATTACACTCATGTTATTACCCTACCAACCACACTCAAGCAGGTGTTACTCCTGCCGGACCCTGTACATTATTACCTCAGATACCTGGAAGACAAACACAATTCTGTTGTCCCCCCAGTTCAAACTTGCATTGGTTCTTTTGATATCTATAGGATTCAATAAAAATTTGTAGGTTAGGAAAAGCTTGTTACTATCTTTCAGCTTCATGTCCCCACTCACACACTTTAGTTTCCAGCCTACCCTTGAGTCCAGCCAACATTTCCTAAACAGAAGCTTTTTTCCCCCTTAATACTATTTTCCTTGCCTGGAATGACTTTCTTTTTCTTCCTTCATTTAGCAGGTTTTAAAAATAAAATTTGTTTACTGAGACTATTTGAAGTTTATTATATATGCTATGTTTTATTTTTGTAAGCTTTTTGGTAGGAAATTAAAAAATCCTATAAGCTTATTTTCAGAGTCAAAAGTGTGGGGATACAATTTCAGAACTGATAAAAATAATTTACAAGTCCAACAGTAATGGAGACAAAGAGATCTTTCCCCTAGTATTTTTCTCTGAAAAAAACTTCCATCTTCATCCAGTCCACAGAGGAAACACAAATAGCTCCAATAAATTCTTTTTCTCCCTGATGCCATGGCTGGTACCTAATTAGAATACAGAACACTGTGACTCAGAGGAAGAAAATATTACTATGGTGACTAAAAATTAATCAGTGCTATCTATGATTCAGAATAAATTAAAATAAAGATTAGGTGTTAAATATTCTGAAGCTATTAGGTAAACTGTTGACGATTAAGAAATATATTTTACTTTTTATGGAAATTGTCAAGGATATAATTTGCATAGAGAGAATAGTATAAATGAATTCCCATTCACCCATCAACCAACTTTAACAATTAGTAAATTTTTGTCAATCACGTATCACCTATCACAATTTTATTTTTCTGAAGTGTTTAAAGACAAATCCCATTTTGCCAGAGAAAATGCCAGAGAAAAACTCTGCCATTTTATTTGTGAATAGTTCATTCAGTTTATAACTCTGAAATAAAGGATTATTTTCAACTTAATAACAATATCATTATATCACAAAACAAAATGAACAATTCCTCAGTTACCATTGTTATTAACACATTATATCTTTATCCATATCAATTTATTTTTAATCATTAATGATTCCTTTCTATCCCATCCAATCTATTTTAAAATTTCTTTGATTATCTTACAAATCTTTTTACAGTTGTTTTATTCAAATAAGGTCTGATATGTTTTATCTGGCATCTTTTAACCTATAACAATTCAGCCAATTCCCTTTCTGTTTATACCATCTATTTGCTGAAAAAATTAGGCCGTTTATCCCATAGAATTTTTCACATTCTGAAAAACCTTTACTTTTCCTTTAAGATTGCTCTTACTTGTTCACTCTGAAATGCTGTCATTAATCCCCAAAGATAGGGTTTTTCCATCTCTGTGTTCCTGCTGCATTTAGTGAATGAAATAAGCAGGTTATTTTATGGTTGTTTTCATGTCATGTCTTTATTTTCCAACAGATTAGAAGACCCTTGAAGACAGGAACACTATCTTATTCATTTTTGTATTCTCAGGTCTTAAATTCATATATGACACATAAATGGTGCTTCATAAATGTTTGCTAAGTGGATTAGTAAATTAACAAATAAGAGAGAAGACAGATCAGACTTGGAAAGAGAAGTTGGCATAGAAATATGATCACTAGGAAAGGAGCCAAAATAAAATTAATTAATGGTTTCCATTCTTTATAGGGTGTATCATTTGTTTCTCCTCCGAACACCTAACTCTTTCCTGAGAAGAACTGATATATTAAATAAATTTAGACTGTTAAAAATGCAAAGTTACATATCAAAAATTAAGGATAATAAAAAGTATATGGATTAGAAAAGAAGAACTGTCCCTATTTGCAAATCACATAATTGTCTACATAAAAAAAATCTCGATGAATATTTCACAACACAAAACAAAAACAAATAACTCCTTCTAGAACTAATAAGGGAGCAGCAAGTTCACACATACTATGCACAAAAATCAATCATGTTTTTATATGCTAATATTGAACATGTGAAAGCCAAAATTTGAAAGCACAATATATATATATGTGTGTGTGTGTGTGTATATAGATACATATATATGTATATATTTTTATATATATAAAAATATAGTCATCCCAAGGAAAATAAAATACTTAGGTGTAAACTAAACATGCACAGTGATCTGTATAAAGCAAATTAGAAGATGCTGAGGAAAGAAGGCAGAGAAACTCTAAATAAGTGATGAGACATAATGTGTTTATATACACATGCCATTGGAAGATTCAACAAAGATATCATTTTACCCCAAATTGACATATAAATTTAATGTAATTCCTAAAAAGACCCTAGCAGTTATTCTGCAGACAGACAACTTATACAAAAATTTATACAGAAATATGTGGGCCCCAGAACACGTAAAATAATCTCTCAAAAGAGAAGAATCACTGTATTAAGTCATATATAGCTACAGTAATCAAGACAGTGTGGTACTGGTGGAGAGGTAGATACATAGATCAGTGGGAAAGAATAAAGAATCCAGAAATAGACCCACATTCATATGCCCAAGCAATTTTTGGCAAAGATGCAAAAGCAATTCAACACAGGAAGACAGCCTTTGTACAAATGTTTTAGAGCTATTGGACAGTCATAGGCAAAAAATGAATTTTGACCTAACTCTCATACTTCATTCAAAAATTAACTGAGCCTGGATTGTGAATTCTAATATAAAATGTAAAACCATAAAACTTTTAGAAAAAAGCACAGGAAAAAGTCTTTGGAGTTTACAGTTAGGCAAATACTTCCTAGACTTGATATCAAACACATGATTCATAAAAGGAAAAATTGATAAATTGGGCTTCTCGGACATCAACACCTTTGCTCTGTGAAAGACCCTGTTAAGAGGATGAAAAGGTAAGTTATAGAGTTGGAGGAAATATTTGAAAGCCACATATTCAACAAAGAAGTAGTATCTAGAATGTGTAAAGAGCTGTCAAAATTCAACAGTTAAAAAAAGCAAACAATCCAGTTAAAAAGGGACAGAAGACAGGAACAGACATTTCACTGCAGCGGATATATTGATGGCAAATACACCCACAAAAACTGTTCAACATCATTAGTTATGAAGGACATGTAAATTAAAACCACAATAAGAATGGTAAAATAAAAAACAGTGACCACACCAAATGCTGGTGAGGATGCAGAGAAAGTAGATCATGCATGCATTGCTGGTTGGAATGTACAATGCTTCAGCCATTCTGGAAAACAGTTGTGTAGTTTCATTTAATACTATATATGAAACTACCACATGCCCAGCAATTATACTATTGAGGATTTATCCCAGAGAAATAAAACTATGTTTATACAAAAACCTATACATGAAATTACATATCAACTATTATTTAAAAAGCCACTAAAAAACAAACACATGGAAGCTAAATAGCATGTTATTAAACAATGAATGGGTTAACAATGAGATCAAGGAAGAAATAAAAAATTACCTGGAGACAAATGAAAATGAACACACAACAACCAAAAACCTGTGGTAAACAGTGAGAGCAGTCCTGAGAGAGAAGCTCATAGCATTACAGGCCTACCTCAAGAAGTAAGAAAAATCTCAAATAAAAAATCTAACACTGCACTTAAAAGAATTAGAGAAAAGAGGAATAAGCAAAGCCCAGAGTAAGTAGAAAGAAGGCAATAATAAGGATCAGAGCAGAAATAAATGACATAGAGATTAAAAAACAATACAAAAGATCAATGAAACTAAGAGCTGGTTCTTTGGAAGGATAACCAAGATTGACAAACCTTTAATCAGACTCATCAAGAAAGAGAGAGAGAGAGAGAGAGAGAGAGAGAGGGAGGGAGAGAGAGAGAGAACCCAAATAAATAAAATCAGGAATCAAAGAGAAGTAACAACTGACATCACAGAAATACAAAGGATTATAAAAAAATAGTATGAACAATTATATGCCAACAAATTGGACAAACTGGGTGGAATGAACAAATTCCTAGAACATACAATTTTCCAAATCTCAATCAGGAAGAATTAGAAAACCTGAAGAGATTGTGTACAACTAATAAAACTGAGCAGTAATAAAAAAAAATCCCAGCAAACAAAAGTCCTGGACTGGATGGCTTCACAGGGAAATTTTACCAAACATTCAGAGAAGAACTAACACCTCTCCTCCTCATACTATTCCAAAAATTTCAAGAGGAGGGAGGACTTCCAAGCTTCTTTTATCAGGCCAGCATTATCCTAATTCTAAAATCAGGTAAAGATACTACAAAGAAAGAAAATTATAGGCCAACATCCCTGAACATAGATGCTAAAATCATCAACAAAATATTAGCAACCTGGATCCAGATACATTAAAAAGATCATACGCTATCACCATGATCAAGTGGGAATTATTCTGGGGATGCAAGGTTGGCACAATATTTGCAAATCTATAAATGTGATACACCACATAAATGAAGTGAAGGATAAAAATCACATGGTCATATCAATAAATGCAGAAAAATCATTTGATAAAATCCAGCACCCATTTACGATAAAAATTCTCAGCAAAGTGGGAGTAGAAGGATCATACCTCAACATAATGAAGGCCGTAGATGAAAAACCTACTGCTAACATCCTACTCAATGGGCAAAAATTAAAGTGTTTCTCTTAAGATCAAAGCAAGACAGAGATGTCCATTTTACCACCCTTATTCACCATAATACTGGAATTTCTCACAGCAATCAGACAAGAAGAAATAAAAAGCACCCAAATTGGAAAGAAGGAAGTAAAATGGTCATTATTTGCAGATGACATGATCTTGTACAAAAACCCTAAAGACTCCACCAAAAAACTACTAGATCTAATAAATAAATATGGCAAGTAGTAGGATACAAAAATTAATATTCAGAAGTTGGTTGCATTTTTATACACCAATAATGAGCTATCAGAAAAAGAAACTAAGAAAACAATCCTATTTACTAGTGCAACGAAAAAATAAGGTACCTGAGAATAAATATAACCAAGGAGGTAAAAGACCTGTATCAATATTTGGAAAACTATAGGACATGTAAGCAAGAAACTGAGGAAGATACAAATAAGTGGAAGCATATACCATGTGCATGGATTAGAAGAATTAACATCATTAAAATGTCTGTACTACTGAAAGAAATCTATAGATTCAGTGCAATTCCTATGAGAACACCAATGGCATATCTCACAGATCTAGAACAAATATTCCAAAAATTTATATGGAACCAGAAATGATCCTGAAGCCTCAGCGATCTTGAGAAAGAACAAAGTTGGAGGGTTCACAACACCTGCTATCAAACTATACTACAAGTCCATTGTAATCAAAACAGCCTGGTACTGGCATAAGAACAGGCATATAAATCAATGGAAGAGAACAGAGAGCCCAGAAATAAACCCACAACTTTACAGTCAATTAATATTTAACAAAGGAGGCAGGAGCATGCAATGGAATAAAGACAGTATCTTCAACAAATGATATTGGGAAAATTGGACAGGTACATGCCAAAAAATAAAAAATAAATAAACCCAGACCACCAACTTGCACTATACACAAGAATAAACTCAAAATGTATAAAAAGTTTAAACATAAGCCATGAAACCATGAAAATTCTGGAAGAAAGCATAGGCAGTAAAATCTCAGATATCTTTCATAGCAATGTTTTTGCTGATATATGTCCTAGAGCAAGGAAAACAAAGTAAAAAGTAAACAAATGGGACTAAAAACAAACAAAAATATCAACAAAATGAAAGAGAACCCATATTTGTCAACGATACATCTGATAATGGGTTAATTTCCAAAATATATTAAGAACTGATAGAACTCAACATCAGGAAGCAAACAATCCAATTAAAAATTGACAAAGAACATTAATAGACACTTCTCTAAAGAGGGTTTACACATGGCCAGTAGACATATGAGAAAATACTCAATGCCACTAATCACCAGAGAGGTGCAAATTGAAACCACAATGAGATATCACTTCACATCTGTTAGAATGGCTGTGATCAATAAATCAATCAATAAACAAGTGCTGGTGAGAATATGGAAAAAAGGTAACCCTTCTGCACTCTTGGTGGGAATGCAGACTGCTGCAGTCAATGTGGGGAGTCATATAAAGTTTCCTCAAAAATTCAAAAATGGAACTTCCTTTTGATCCAGTGATCCCACTTCTGGGAACATATCCTAAGAATCCCAAAACACTGATTTGAAAAAATACATGCACCCTTATGTTCACAGCAGTGTCATTTGCAGTAGTCAAGATTTGAAAACAGCCTAAGTGGCCATCAGTAGATGAGTGGATAAAACAACTGTGGGACATTTACACAATGGAATACTACTAGGCTGTAAAAAGAAGGAACTCTTACCTTTTGTAACAGCATAGATGGACCTGGAGATTATTATGCTAAGTGGAATAAGCCAGTTAGAAAAAGATAAATACCTTATGATCATATGATCTCATTTGTATGTAGAGTCGAATGAACAAAATTAATGGATAAACAAAATAGAAACAGAAGCATGGATACATGAAACAGACCGACAACTGTCAGAGCGAGGAGGTCGGGGGAGCTGAATGAAAGAAGGTGAAGGGATTAGCCAAAGAACACATATGCATACCTCATAGACACAGACAGCAGTGTGGAGATGCCAGAGGGAAGGGGAGTGGAGGCAGAGTAGAGTTGGGCAAATGGAGGAAAATAGGACATCTGTAACAGTGTCAACAATGAAAATAAAGTTATTAAAAAACCTGTGTACAAATGATTATAACAGGTTTATTTGTAACAGTCCCAAGCTGAAAACAACCCACATGTTCTTCCACAGGTAAATGGTTAGACAAACTGTGGTATATCCTTATCAAGAAATACTACTATTACAGTAATAAAAAGGAATAATTGATATATATAAGCACTGGATTACACTGAGTATGGGGAATTATGCCCATAAAAAGAAGCCAGTCCCAAAACTTTACATACTGTGTGAGTCCATTTATAGAAATTTTGAAATAATAACATTATAGAAATGGAGAACAGATTAGTGATTGTCAGAGATCAGGGATAAGGTTGGGGAGAGAGGAAAGTGGGTGTGGTTTATAAAAGAGTGATAGGAGGCATCCTTGTGGTGATGGAATTGCTCTGTTATCTTGATTGTAATAATACCAATATCCTGGTTGAGATTCTGTGCTATAGTTTTGCAAGATGTAGTTACCACTGGGGAAATGCTGAAGTTATGTAGACTCTCTCTTTATGATTTCTTATAAATGTATGTAAATCTACACTTATATTAAAATAGAAAGTTTAATTAAAAAAGTAGAAAAAAATCCTAAGGGTAATCTTTAATAGAACATATGTGCAATTTCCAAGTGAGCAGCAAATACATGCATAAGACCAAGAATATTGAAAACTTTATCAATTTAATGGAAGTCAGGAAAAAAAGCAAAAATAAATGCCTACCTTCCAGTACATATATATATCTACCTAGGTACATGCATACACACAAACTATGGTGAATAAAAATATAAAATCAAAAATCGAAATTTGCCCAATAAATAGAAATGTATTCATCTCACATATTAAAGGACAGCTCCTCCAGAATTCGCATTCGATAACTGAAGCTCATGGAGCCTAGTTGACTTGGGGGTGTTCCAAAGAAAATTGGGTCCAGGTTTCAGACTGAAACCCAGTGCCCCTAATTCCCATGCTCACATATTGTAAATAAAAAAAAAACAAACCCAAAAACCCTTTTACTCCAGAAATGAACTACTCCACCAAATATATCCCCGTAGACTCACTGGTATGACTTGGGATATCCTCAAATCATAAAAGAAGTGAAATGTACCTGAAAATCAAATTACATTTTTCTCCAGAGTAAAGGCTCTTCAGTATTTCAAAGGTCATTTATTTTTCAATTTTGCCATTTTTCAATTTCTTAACATGTGGCTGAGGGAACCTACCCTGAATCTAAAGCTGGTCCATGGCACTCAAGCCAGCAGCAAGTCCCTAACTTTCGGCCTTCTAAAGCAAAGCGGCTTCCCCAGCCCTCAGGGGCAGGCTGGTTGTGTCTGATCCTTAGCTGACTTCCACCTTGGACCCATGAGGAAGACAACATCATAAATTATGCGATCATCAAATAAGAGTGGCCAAGGGACCTATATCTTAGTTAGTATAATAGACATGCCTTATTTTATTGTACTTCAGAAATTGCTTTTTAAAAAAACAACAACAAAATGGTGGTTTACAGCATCCTTGAATTTTTCCAACAGCATGGCACTTCATGTCTCCATGTCACATTTTGGTATTCTTGCAATATTGCACATTTTTCATTCTTACGACTTGTTATGGTGATCTGTGATCATTGATCTTCAAGAAATTTTTCATGAAAGAGTCAGTTGCCACCAACTTCACTGTTGTCTTATAAGAAATCACCTCAGTCACCCTACTTTCAGCACCCACCACCCTGGTCCGTCAGCAGCCATCGACCTCATGGCAGGACCAGCCGCCAGTAAAATGAAGATATCAAAGGCTTAGATAATGGTTAGTATTTTTCAGTAATTAGGTGTTTTAAAATGAAGGTATATACTTTTTTTTTTTTAGACATAATGCTATCACATGCTTAGAAACATAATTTTTGTAAACATTGGGAAACTAAAAAATTTGTGTGCCTTGCTTTATTGCAATATTCACTTTAACGTGGTAGTCTGGAACCACATCCTCAATATCTCCAAAGTAGGCCTGTATTCTGTTTCTTTCACTGTCTTAACAATAAGTGAAGGGATAAAAATAAATATTATCAATTCTAGAGGCAACTAGGCAGATTTGGAACCAGAAGACCTAGGTGCATCCCATAATTACCATTTCTTAGCTGTGTGATCAAGAGGAAATTATTTCTTCAACTGTAAAATGTGGAGCTATTAAAACTTCCTAAGATTGTGAAATTCAATGAGATATGAAAGCCTGTGACCTTCAATAGGCATTTAACGCATTTAAAAATTTAATTTGTGTTATTTTGAAAAGATAAATGTAGCAGTAGTGGAATTACTTGAATACTATAAAATCATTTTCCCATGAAAATACCAAGTCAAGTGTTTCTGGGAATGCTTACCTAATTAGTGTGATTAACAATATCTGACAGTTTTAATAGATGCCAGAAGATGATATGCTAAGCAAAAGAGCTGTTGACCTAGAATAACTGTCAAGCCAAAGTACTATTATAGAATAAGCAGAAATAAAGCTGTTCAGGCCCTGGTCCGGTGGCTCATTGGTAGGAACATCAGCACCCCGTATACCGAAAGGTTGCGGGTTTGATCCCTGGTAGGGGCATGTAGGGGAGGCAGCTGATTGATATTTCTTTTTCACATTGATGTTTCTCTCTATCTCTCTTTCTCTCCCCCAACCCTTCCTCTCTCTCTAAAAATCAAGTAACTTATCCTTGGGTAACAATTAAAAACAACAAACAAAAAAACAGGAAATGAAGACATTCAGACCATCAAAGACAGGGTTCACCTTTCATGTGTTCCCTGAGCTACTAAAGCATATACTTCAAGAACGGGATAATTGAACTCAACAAAGCAAGTGTTATGCAAGAAGCAATAGTGAGCAGAAAAGAAAAAAAAAATCGATAAGTATGTCATCCAAATAAACAGTTCCTAAAAAAATATTAGTTACTAAGTTGTGGTCATTATAAAAAAGGTAGACCTAAAATATTAGACAAAATTATATGGAAAACGGGAAAAGGATGATTTGAATTAAAATGTAAAGGACTTTATGTCCTTTTTGTATTTGAAAGGATGATAAAAATATAAATTAAATTCAGATGTTAAAAAATCAAGTACATATGTAAAACTTTAACTACTAAAAGACCAGAAACAGATATATAATTCCTTAACTAGCAGAAGGGAAATAAAGAGAGTCAAGAAAATTGATGAATCACACAGAAAGCAGATAAGGAGAAGATGGGAAGAAAGGAAAAAACAGGTAAATAGAATTTATTAAAAAAATCCATCATGTGAGTAATTCTATATTCATTGATTAGATAAGGACATGAGGGGACAGATGCTCATTAACATTAAGATGCTGACTACTTGGAAAGGAGGCTGAAAAAGGTGGTGCAAGAGTCTTCAGTGATGTCAATAAAGTGTTCTTTAAAGATACCCGATGTCCTGACTGGTGTGGCTCAGTGGTTTGGGGTCATTCCACAAACCAAAATGTTAACAGTTCAATTCCCTGTCAGGGCACATGCCTGGATTGCGGACCAGGTCCCCAGTTGGGGGCGTGTGAGAGGCAACCGATTGATTTTTCTCTCCCTCGCTTTCTCCCTCCCTTCACCTCTCTCTAAAAATGAAGAAATAAAAACTTTTTAAAAAGTAAAAAATAAAAATACCTGAAACAAAAATGCCAGAATTTTAACATTTCTCCTATTGTGGTACAAGGGTATCTGTTATATTACTTTCTGTTAATTTCAAATATGTAATAATAAAAATCCAAAAACTGTAAGTGTTCACAAGGGCATGTGTGTATAAATTAACAAAAAGAAAATCTACCCTTTGTTGTAAAAAGGTTAAACAAAATAAATACTAGAATCATAAAAGACTGAAGGTAGAATAGGTGCTCTGGGGGAATGTCCAGTGGTGAGTTCGTGTAGCAGTCTGTGCCGTTTTGCTTGTTACCAGCCCTCCTCTCTGCACCATCCCCTGCATCCTTCAGCGGCCAGGTAGTAGCCCCCGGAGAAACCTCCGCTTGGTCTAGAGTGGACAGTTGGAAGTAAGCATGATATGGGTTTCTGGTGATTTTTGAAAGAATTAGGACAGCTTTCCTGGAATTCTCTATAGTGAATTAATGGAGGAGAAAATCCCTGAAGGCCCAACACTGCATGTCTTTTAATTGAAGTCATGATTTTCAGTTCAATTTACTGGGAATTTTTTTAGGAACAGACCTGAGATTATATAATAAAATTCGACACTAAAGTAAAATTCCATCACAGCGCCTCAGTGGCAGGTGGTAGGCTGGGACTTTGTTGAGCGAAATCTGGCCTTACTTTATAGTCCTAGCTTTTTAACCACCGGACTAGATTCCTTCACATTACAAACAGAACCTAGTAGAAGGCCTCTCACAAACTCCCTCCTGTATGCAGATGTGCAATTGCAAAAATCAGTTACGGCATATACCAAAAAATGATCTAGTTATGTGCAGAGTATAATCAATTAACTTAAGTAGGAAATATGCTGCAAACAGACTGACATTATTTGGGACCACCAGTACTCTGTTTTTGCATTCCTCCTTACCAAGTCCTGTCACCTAGATCCCCACATGCGGTTCAGCCCCACTCCAGTCGCCATACCAAGTTAAACGTGACAAAAGCACAATTTCACCAGCTCTAACTCTGACCTTGAAGCAGTTCTGCTAACTAGGCCCTCATGTTCTGCTAGATCTCCGACCACCCTTGGCAGTTGCCTGGTCTTCTTTCCGAGTCCCCATCTGGTCACCTGTTTTGTCTCCATCTGGTCACCTGCCTAGACCAGGTGTCCTGCTCATCTCTTCCAAGGCATTAAAGTCCAGGTCCTATACCCCAGTTAGTAGTTGGGCCACTCCCACTCAGGCATGTTTTCTGGATGCTTCCTTGTAACATTTTTGGGACTCTTCCTACTTCCATTTCTCAATTGGTATGTATAGCTAATATACATAGCTATATATATAGCTATGGAATAGCCTAGGAAGCTATTCCTAGGCTGCTGTAACAAAGCACCACAAACTGAATGGCTGAAAGAACAGAAATTCATTGTCTCACAGTTCTGGAGGCTAGAAGTCCGAGATCAAGGGGACCGTAGGGCCGTCTCTGAAGATGCTTGGGAAGGATCCGTTCCAGGCCCCTTCTACCTTCTGCTAGGTCCTTAGCTTCTTGCACTCCATTCTTTACATGATGTTCTTCTTGTTTACTGGTCTGACTCCAAATTTCCCTTTTTTATAATAACACCAGTCATATGATATCACAGGTGCATGCTACTCCAATTTTACCTCATTATAACTGCTTATATCTGCATGGTTCTGTTTCCAAATAAGGTCACATTCTGAGGTCTGGGAGGTTAGGACTTCAACATGAAGTTTTAGAGGACACAACACAACCCATTGCACTACGGTTTCTTTAACTGTTGGGACACTGTTATTCAATTTAAAATTTTAAAATTCATTCTTTATTTACTCATTCAATGGATATTTATGGAAAGCTAACCATATGTCAGACACTCTGCCAGGCATTGGAAGAAACTAGGCAATGAGAGCAAAGGAACTCACTGTTGTCAGTAGACTCAGGTGAACAACAGATGAGCTCGGTTTGGATCCTCCACTGGAAATTTTAAAAGGATGACTGAGTTTTCCCAAGACTGTTTTTAAAAATAATTGCAAAATTTATTGTTAAGGAGATTTGGTCAAACATTAGGCTGATATGGTTGATTAGTGAAGATGTTCTAGGACAGAGGAACTTTAAGCCAAAATTGAATAAGGAGGAAGCCTCCTATTCTAATGATGAAGAGAAACTATTCTTACACAGGGATGGGCTAGGCAAAGATTCAGGTGTAAGATACAGCTGGTGAGTGCAATGTCAGTTATGGAGCAGGGGCGATTTATTCCTCTCGGACGTGTGTTGTGGTCATGTGTGTTGTGGTCTCCTTTTGAGTATTGATTATAGTCTATTATTAGATTCTGCAAGCAGTTTTTATATGTTTCATCTGTATGATTAGTCTTTGTATTCTTTCTTTCTTCTCTTTATCTTTATTTATTTATTTATTTATTATTATCCCCCTTATATCCTTTACCCCCTGCAATCAACACACTGTTGTCCAAGTCCATGAGGTTTTTTCCTTTTTGCTTGATTCCTCTACCCCCTAACTTCCCTTCCAGAGCTACCCTCCTGCTCTCTGTCTATGAGTCTGTCTCTATTTTGCATGTTAGTTCAGTTTGTTCATTAGATTCCACATGTGAGTGAAATCATATGGTATTTGTCTTTTCTCTGGCTGGCTTATTTCACTTAGCATAATGTTCTCCACGTCCACACACGCTGTCACAAAGGGTAAAATTTTCTCATTTATGGTTAAGTGGTATTCCATTGTGTGAATGTCCTATAGTTGTTTTATCCACTCATCTACTGATGGACAATTGGGTTGCTTCCATGTCTTGGTGATTGTAAATAATGCTGCAATAAACATACAGGTGCTTCAGATGAATTCTCAGAAGTGGAATTGCTGGGTCATAAGGCAGTTCCATTTTTAATTTTTTGAGGTATCTCCATACTGCTTTCCATAGTGGTTGAACTAACCTGAATTCCCACCAATAGTGCAAAAGGGTTCCCCTTTCTTCACATCCTTGTCATCACTTGCTATTTGTTGATTTATTGATGATAGGCATTCTGACAGGTGCGAGATGATATCTGATTGTGGTTTTAATTTGCATTTCTCTGATCAGTGATGTCGAACATCCTTTCATATGTCTATTGGCCATCTGTATGTCCTCTTTGGAAAAGTCTCTATTCAGGTCCTCTGCCCTACTGTTTTAACTGGTCAGAATCTGCCAGATTTTGATAGAACCATTTGTCATCTAACTTATTTGTCTACAAATTTCCTTAAAGTACCTGTTACTAAATTTACTTTTGACCAAGGAGTCTATTATACTGATTTCACCATTTGTTATTTGTAAACTGTATTTTCCTGATAAGTTGGCTCATTCATTTAAGTTTTGGGGCCTGGAAAATCCATTTAGCATGCTACTATTAGCTATAAAAGTGATTTTTGATAAGGAAAGAGTTTTAAGCCTCCTGAGGAGGGATCCTTCTGTGAAAGAAAACATTGTGCCTGTTCCAGAGAATAAATTAAAAAGCAAGTCAGATGAAAAATATAGAAGAAACAACAGGTAGAAGATTTTTTTTTGAACTTTATTTTTATTGTTGTTCAAGTACAGTTGTCTCCATTTTCCCACCACCACTTTCCCCTGCCCCACCCTCTCCCACCTCCCACCCTCAATCCTTCCCCCTTTGGCTTTGTTCATGTGTCCTTTACACATGTTCTTTGATGAACCTTCCCCTTCTTTTCGCCCGTTATCTCCCTCCCCCTCTCCTCTGGTTACGGTCGATTCTTTATTTCAATGTCACTGGTTATATTTTTGCTTGCTTGTTTGTTTCATTGCTTAGGTTCCACTTATAGGTGAGATCCTATGGTATCTGTCTTTCACCACCCGGCTTATTTCACTTAGCATAATGCTCTCCAGTTCCATCCACGCTGTCATGAAGGGTAGTAGCTATTTCTTTCTTTCTGCTGCGTAGTATTCCATTGTGTAAATGTACCATAGTTCTTTGATCCCCTCATTTCCTGCCGGGCACTTTTCATTCAGCTCTTGTTACACCAGCATGGACCTTCCAGTCCCTAAACACACTGCATTGGAGAGTACTGCATTCTCCTTTTAAACAACCTCAAGCGAACTTTTGAGATAAACTCTTCCTTTGCAGGGGGACCAGCATGTCAGGATAAAGTGACACTTAAAGTGCTAATGGATTACTTTCTGAATGACAGCCTCTGCAGAGCAATGCTTTTCTAGTCTTGTGAGGTTCAATGTGTGTGTTAATGTGTGTGTGTGTGTGTGTGTATCATGTATGTGTGAAATATGAACTACCCACCCCCACCTCTCATAAAAACTATGGGAGGTGGGGGTGGGTAGGGCAGGGGAGAGTAATGGGGAAACATGGGGATGACTATAATTGAGCAGCAATAAAAAATACAATACAGTATTGTTAAGTATAATCATCATACAATACATTATGGAAATAAATAGAATATACATAAAATTATGCTTCCTTTCTACTAAATTAAATTACACTGTGTTCAGTAAACTGAACATACTTGTTTCTCTGCACAGTACAAGACAGGTTCAGCCCGGGGCCCTGGCTCAACTGACCCTTAGAGACTTACGTGCTAAGAGAAAACACTCTCTGCAAGTCCAGATCCCTGGATACGCTGGGCATCACTGGCCTCCATCTGTGGGATTCAGATGGGTCATCTGCTGTTGGGTAAATGCTGAGTGTCATATGTATGTTCACACAGTGCAACCTATAGCCAAATGCCCACTCCGTCAGAGGCTGGAGGCAGCATCTGTGACTACCGCTGACTTTAAAATCACCAGCAACTTCTAACGTGGTGAGCCTCCAACTAAAGGTGAAGAATTAAAGACTGTCATCTTGTTGCCCAAACTAGTACACTTTTTGAAACGATCTTTGAAAGATTTGGAGGCTTAGTTGGGAACTGGACATATGGTGGATTTTTAAGGAATCATGAATTTCAAGGTTGGGCTCATGGACACACAGAGTTGCACACACACAGTTTAAACATGCAATTAATAAACAGAAATTTCAACCAAATGCAGGACTTTCTTATGTGGTTAAAATGAGCTCATATAACATAAATTTTCTGGGCCTAAGGATGTTTTGGTAACTACTATTAACACGGGCAGATTGACAAATGTACACTGAACATATTTTGAACATCCACTATGTCCCAGACTACTGTCTATGTTAGCTAATTAAATTTTAAAAGTATGAAATACTAGTATAAAGTATTAATTCCATTTTAAGTGATTTCGAGAGCTGATAAAAACTAAGGGAAGCTAAGTAACTTCTAGCAGAAGGTCCTAAATCTAGTGGATTCTGGGGTGGGATCCAAACTTCAGACTGCTCGATTATAAAATGGGCCAGCGCTGTTTCCATTCCATAACACTGCTTTAAAGTCTATGCCTACAGGTATTTCCAATGTGAGGTCCAAAGACTCCCAAAGGGTTTGTGGATGCAGTCCGGGGGGTCCGTGCACATGGTGGGGAAATTACATCATTCTTTTCTCTAACCTCTAACTGAATTTTAGCATTCGTTTCGATTATACATGTTAGAAATAAAGCTTCGAAGCATTGGCTATTGCTTTGGTTTGGTTTTGCACTTTGAGGAAGGAAAAGATTAGGGGTAGATTTAAATAGTGCACAGGGAAAAGCAAAAGGGTGATATCTTTGGTGACAGGAAACCAGGTTACACATATTTGTTACCTCTAAATAAGGTGTCCTCATGTGGGCCCAAAACTTAGAATTATCTTTATAGTTTGTTAAATATACAAATTCCTGGACCTTGCTCTTCCAGAAATTTTGATATGATCGGTGTTGAGGTAAATTCTGGTCTTCTGAACGATGATATACACACAGAAGGCACACAATAGGTGCTCTGAATAGGATGGATGAATGGATGGATGGATGGATACGTACTTAAGTAAGTGAAATAGAAGAAAAAAGAAGAAGCAGGTGCTAAGAGATAACGAGTGAAGCTTCTGACCTCAGCTAAGTGCTATATTCTGAAGGTCAGACACCACTGTGCTGGGGAGCTAGACTGCATTTCCACCAAGTCAGGCTTTACTTTAAGGCTGGAGAGACACACTAAATGCAGCATCTTAGGGATATAGGCAACTGTCAGGAAGTCTCACATTCCCCCAAATAAATGAAAAATGTATGATTTGAAGAGGAAAGAAAATGAGGCTAAGAGGCCTCCAGTTCTTCTGCTTACTACCATTCAGTTTCCCTTCCCAGCTCCTCAGTTCAAGGAACAATTTAATAGATGTAAGAACAGTATTTTAGGTAGATTTTCTGAGGAAGGAAGCTATAGATTTTTTCAGAGAGTAGCTTCAGAGTTGAGGACTATTTTGTAAAAACCAATACCAAGTTCCGATTTTGCCTGATGACATTTCATTTATTAAGAACATTTATTAGTGACAGTTGAATGGATTTTTCTTGTACTTATACACCACATAGGAAGTGAAAAAGAATTTTCTGTGACATTTATCTCATGCTCTATTTGATATTTATTGGAGCCAGACTAGAATCTACACATGTTAACATAATCACTTCATTACGAGGCCGTTTATTGCTAGTCAAGCCACCTTACTTCCTGTAGCGAAATAACATGCTTTGTGTGCAAAGGATACTAATGGTGGCAAAAATGACATAAAGGTTATGAGAGGAAGCCACTGCCAGCTCTGCAGCTCACTTGTTCTCCTAGTAGCTACTGGCATAATAACAGAGACTTTTTATTTCACAAAACCAAAAAGCAGATATTCAAGTATGTCCAATGTGGGCGCATACAATAAGACAGAGCAGCGTGCTGTTGCTACCTAATTAGTGATTTTTTTTTTCTCCTCCTTTGGGCTCAAACTCAAGCAACGATAGGAATTATTTAACCCAGAAATGTCAGGTTTGATGAGGATTTGGGTATTCTGGGTGATCTTAAGCACACATTTCTTCGATAATCTTAGAGCTAAAAATGAAACGTTAGAGGTTAGGACCTTTCGGACCTCCAGAACCCACTCTGGGGCTCTTCTCTTAACCTTACCAGGGATAAGAGCCTGCCTGTCACATCCTCTGCTCAGGGAAGTGGCCTCACCTGCACTTCTTACCACTAAGCAGCCATGCTATTCCCATGGCACAGTTAATCAACCTGGTGGTGAGTAGAGGACCCAAAGAGAGACGGTCAGCTTATAAAGTGGCCTGTGCCCTATAGCTTAGTACCCAAAGATGAGCTGGGCCAATCAGATAGACCCTTAAAGGATTTCAAGGCATGCGTACACATTCTCAGTTGATGGAGAAAGCTGAGGCCAAAGGGTCATGATGTAGAGAAGGGCTGGGGATGGCTTGTCTGTAGTAAGTTGGAGGCATGCGGGAGCAGATCCCACGAGGAAGGCAAGGAAGGCAAGGAAATCAGCTGACAGAAAGGGAGAACTGGAAGAGATCGACAGGAAAAAGCTGTGGTGAGGGCAGAGTGGAGGACATTTCTATTTACTTTCCACGATGCTCGGCTGGGTCCAGTTCTTGCTCTTGACCCTTGGGAGAGCTATTTTCATTTGCCTTCAGTAACCCATCCTTTACCTGAAAATGTTAAGCAGCCTTTTTTTTTTTTCTCTCAAGCAGATGTGTCAGGTTAGACAAACTCCCTTCAAAACGCCAGAGTTGAAGTTAGCTTAAGAATCCACAGATGTATTTTAGTAGTTTGAATCTCTGAAATTCCAGTATTTGATTCTTTTGATCTATAGAAATACCAATTTCATGTGGTTCAGTATGATATCGTGCCCTATATGTGCCATCTGAGGTGTGCATAGAATAGGAGGCTGAACACCTTTCAGTCCCTCACTGTCCACCATCTTTCCTGTTGAATCTTAAACTTAGCTGTGTCATTATACTTCCCTGAACCCCACTGCTTCATGTCTCCATAAAATCCCATACACTCTTCTCTCTGACCGGAGTGCTAGTCCCAAACTTATCTACCAGTAAATTTCTATTTATTTTTCAAGATTTATTTCAAATGCCATCTCATTTGTGAAGCATTCCCTGATTTCACCAAATGTAACCAATAGCCTCTTCATTCCTGGTTTCCTTGCTATCTAGTCCTCTTTCTTGATGTCAGTATGTGCCACACTAACTTACTCTTACCTGTTAGTGTCTGTCTAAAAGGCTACCTAAATGCCACGAGGTCCTTAAGAGCAAGAATTCTTTCTTTCCTTCTCTGGCACAAGTCAGTACTTAGCATATGTGTGCTTTTAATTAACCTAAGACACCTTGAATTTTAGAAGATGATTCCCCAAAATTCAAAATTTGGAAGGCACTCATCATGTGGTACCATCACATATATTAGTACCCACCACTTACATGTGGAATGAAATAGCTCAGAAAAAGTAGAAATTAAACCCTAGTACTTTGAAATTCAAGACACTAGACACAACTTATATCCAATATTTCCACTCAGATAATTGTTGAACATGCTGCTTGAATTATAACCAAGAAAATGAATAGTCTGGCCTTTGGAATAAAACTCAGTTTCCTTTTAAATGTATCCTTCATTGTACTGAGAATAGTTTAAATTAATCTGTTAATTTTAAAATAAATAAGTCATGGGGATATAATATGTAGCACAGGGAAAATAGTCAATCATATAACAACTTTGTAGGTGACAGATGGTTACTACATTTATTTTGGTGAACACATTGTAAGGAATATAACTTTTCAAGAGTATTTTGTTTTTTAAATTTTATTATTTTTTTTACTTTAATCCTCACCTGAGGATATGTTTTTATTGATTTTTAGAGAGAGAGAGACAGGAAGGGGGAGAGAGAGGGAAACACTGATGTGAGAGAGAAATGTGGATTGGCTGCCCCCCCTCACCCCCCATGTTCCCTCTGAGGATAAAAGAAGAAATCTAAGCGTCTTCTCTGACCGGGAATCCAACCCACAACCCTCTGGTGTACCAGACAGTTTGCCAACCAACTGAATCACCCAGCCGGGGCCAGGAATATAATCTTGAATCACTATATTGTACACCTGAAACTAATAAGATATGGTACATCAAGTATACTTTAACAAAAATAAAAGTTAATTTGTTAATTTATTCTGAAATCCATTGAAAATAGTGGTTTGAAATGGGCTCTGTGGACTCTGCAGAGACACTGACTTATTTTAAGTAGAGAAATTAATAATGAGATTTGCATTAAAAACATGTAGAAATAGCACAAAGAAGGAGACAATGTCGGCATGAAGAGCTATTAAGAAAATGTTCAGAGTCTAAATTAAGTTGGTGGCTGTAGAGATGGAGAAAGGAAGGCAGGGAGAGATACTTAGAAGTCGTCGCAGTATAGCCACCGAATTTTTACATACATAGATATATTCAATACTATTTAACTTCAAAGCCATTTGGTAAGATAATGCTCTTAATTTTTCTGGAATTTGTGTTATGAATATGGAAATAAGTTTTCTCATAGAGAAGCCGTCAATCCTTATGTAAGTGTAACTCAAAACAATTACTTGCAATGAGCTAATTTTCACACATGAGGAACGGGCTCATTATACTTTTAGGGGTGCTCCATTAAGAGAAGATGTCAACAGATTTTCCACTGCAATTGCTAGGGAACTGAGGACATCCTGAGAGTACCAAGAATCCCTCATTTAGATACAGTTTCGTTGTATCTATTTCCTGGAAAGCCAAACATTTATGCTTTGTTCATAAATAACAAAACAATTGGTATAAATCAGGGCATATGTGAGGCTCATTCTAATGGACCTAGTATAAGTAATAGGTCTTAGTCTGCACACTGAACAATATATTTTTAGCCCTGAGGTACAGAGTCAAAGCAAATTTAATAATATTTAAAAAACATCAAGGATTATGATTCTCAAAACATCTTAAGTCTTTGAGTAGTACCTTTGAAAAAATCCTACAATTTTAAAACTATAATAGAAATGGTGGGCTGATTCTCAATTCAGTACTGAGTGATTTGCAAAAATATTCACCTTGTGGCTCAGGACAGAAAATCTGGTGTCCCCGTTGGTGCCTTTCTTTTTTTTTTTCTTCCCTACATCCAAACAAATATTTTGATCTATTCATTCCACATTCTAAATGGTCTTTTCAGCCCGGCTGCCATGTGGAAGTTTGTAAAAATGGCCACAGTAGTTTGCAACTCCTTTGATCAAGAAGTGGAATCCATTTCCCCGTCCCCTGAATCTGGTTTGGTGCTGTGACTAGCTTTGACAACAGGAACGCTGCAGAAGTGAAGTTCGAAAAGTTCTAAGACTAGGACTCAGGAGACCTTGCAGCTTTTGCTAGCATGTTCTTGGCATCCTGTGCCTGCCTTGAGAAGAATCCCCATTTAAATCCTCGAAATAGCATAATTACTCAGGAGGTAGGTAATACTATTATTGCTACTTTAAGGATGAGGAACCTGGAACGTAGGGAGGCTACGTAACTTGGCTGACGTTATAGAGCTAGCTATTGGTCACATAGGCTAATTGTTGCCTAGGATTCAAACCCAGGCATGCTGATACAGAACCTGCACTCTTAACTACCACACGCTTAGGCAGAGATCAATGTTCAGGTTAACCAGGGACAGGTGGAATCTCTTTGCTCTTGGTGACAGGAATATGTATCTATCGCTTTAGGTAACATTCATCAGAGTTGCAATTACTTGTTCAAAAATATGTCTTTCACAATAGCTTGTGTCTTGTTCTTTGAGTATCCTCAGTGTCTGGAAAGGTACCAACCATAGAGCAGTTGCTTAAGAGGGAATTATTTCCCTTTTATAGAATTCCTGCATTAAAAATCCCAGTCTTCAAATTCATAAGTGTCTTCTGAGTTTTCACTTCAACTGTTAAAGATATTCATGCACTACACACAGACACCACACAGGTGCCCGCACACGTGAAGACAATGGACCCATTTTCACTGCCTATTGGTAGTCATCCCACCAAACAGAGCAAGGGATACAAATGGTGTATTGAGGTACAGTTCTAAGACAGTACCATAACTTTTTAAAATATGGCAACATTTATTCATAGGTTTTCCTCTTTGTTCTGGTTGCAAAAGAAGTTCATAATTAGGTATCATGTTTAGTTATCATAGATTTGGTCTTTTTATTTCTGTGCTTGATTATTAGAAGCCTAAATTTTCTGGGGAGTAAACAGGATATAAAAAGATCTGCAAACCCATCAGTGATATATTTTTATTTCTGTTTATTCAACAGTTACAGCATATAGAATTAGAAATAAAATATATTTATTGCTTAAGTGATTCCATCCCTTTCAAAGGAAGTGTCCGTTTATTTCCTCCGAGCCACAATGGAGGGTTAACCATATGTAATGTGCACACATACAGAATCATCTCACGGAAAGGGCTCCAGCCCGACTTCTTTCTTCTTCTGTTCCTATGTTCCGTCTGTTCATACAGGATAGATCCTTAATTCATAAGGATGGATCCTTATTCCCAACAATTTGAGGTTAAATCTCCTAATCTGTGGCTTCCACGTTGTCCCGCTTCAGGTTGGGGTGGAGAGCAGCTGTGGGTCTGATAGCTCGCTGCCTGAAGCATATGTTCACCATCGCCCTCCGGGAGCGTGTCTCCAACTCGACTGCATTCAGCGTTCCCATGTGCCAGGGCCAGTCTAGCCTTTAACATGTTAAGAAGTAACCAAATCATCAGGGTTTCATGCTTCACTGGCATTGTGTGGGTTACAAACCTGTCTCAAAGGGTAAGAGCTTATGCTGCTTTCTTTAGCTCAGCAATAAATATTTATGGGATTACCGGTCCATTGTAAATGGGATAGCCAAATGCATTCTAATGCAAACTTGCTGGCTGCTTATCTAACTGCTGGACAGAATGAGATCACACGACCAATTCTCTTTCTTGTGCCCTTCTGTTACTGTCCCCTGGATCACCCATGATGGTGGTTTTTGGGTTTTTTTTTAACTTTTGCAAATATTTACCTGGAAAATATCTTAGCTATCTCCTAAATACTGGGATAAACATTATTCTGTTAATCTCCTGATATCTTTACTATAACAGAAAATTTTATTTAAAATCTATTTCAATATTTCTAATTATTAAAATTATTATTTCTTTGTTGCCGGGGAGGCAGTGCCTTTGATGATCTATGTATAATAATACATGTAATGACTACATTTATATAGCACTTTTCTGACAGGAGTTCCATACATCTTGTGAATTTTGAGCTAATTTATCTGTATGGGTATGCTGGTGCTTATGACATCATTATTATTAACTATCATTTATTGAATGCATATGATGTGCCAATCGCTGTACTTAGCTCCTTACACGTATAGTCTTCAAACCTTGCAACATGAAGGAAAGGAACTTCTGAAAAGTTTGGCCAGGCTATGGTGAAACTGGAATTCCAATCCAGGTATGTCTCATTCTATCACTGATGAAAAACTGGTATGATGAAGGTTGAATTGATTCCCATAGGATCCAGCAGCAGGGATTATGTATATTTAAATAACTAGTTCAACATGCATCCTTCTATATGAGTTAGTGAGTAGTGAAGCAGAACTTGGCCACTGCCTGTGATCACATTCAACACCACCCTCCCTGGGGAGCAGGGGTGATCTCTTAGGGATGTTAGGATGAGGTAGGGTTTTATTGCAAAGGCCTAATCACCTCCAAGCTGCTGGTTCATCAACATACAAAAATGGAGGGTACTTAAAAAATATTCCAGGTGGATAAAAACAATTCAGTATTACACTGTTAAATGCAATTATTCTTAATCATTTATTTGTGCCACAAACATTTCTTTAAGAAAATAGCGTATACTAATTATGATTTTCACGTGTCTAGTGTAAGCAGCCTTGTAAAAGTACTTGCATCCGAAGCACCTACCTCCATTCCTTGTGTACGCATTTGGAGGGATGAAGTTTTCTCTAGTGAGTTTTAGGAGCCCTTGAGTTCAGTCCTTTTCCCTTATTTGGGGGAGGGGTGTGGAGGTGGGGATGAGAGAGCCAGCCTGCCTGTAGAAAGCATGCACTGTGTGCTTTTGCCAGTTATTTCAGTACTGGCCCCATGGGCAGGGAGACCTGGCTGTCCAGCTCTGCGGGTGCCACATTCGGGAACAGGGATTAGAAAGCCCATTTAGCTGTCTCTTGAAAGCCATGATCTTCGGTTGGATTTATAAAAAATGAAGCTTTCATTCTGATTTGATTTCTTCTGTTTTCTGTTTGATTTCATCATTTTCCTGTTTGATTTTAAATTCAAAAAGAGAAGAGAGGAACGATGTATTGTCTCTTAAAATTTTTCTAAAATGATGATATTATATCTATTTATTGTGGTTAATTTTAGTAGAAAAAAGCAGGGAAAGAGTAAATTTTTGGATATTAACTACCTTTGCATTCCTGGGGTAAACCCACCTTGGTCACAGTATATTATACTTTTTAAAATAAAAATGGCTTTATTGAGGTATAATTCACATAGCATAAAATTTCCCCATTTAAAATGTACCATTCCGTGATCTTTAGTAAATGACTACAGAGCTGTGCAAACAGCACCGCAATCTAATTTTAGAACATTCACTTTATTCCTCTGTCACTCGCATTCCTTCTCGCTTCATCCTCCCATAGCCTGAAGGACCACTAATCTACTTTCTCTCTCTTTAAATTTGTTTATGATGGATGATTTATATAAAAATCATATAATATGTGGTCTTTTGTGATTGGCTTCTTAAGCTTAGCATGTTTTTGAGATTCGTCCATGTGTATCATGTACCATTACTTAATTTCTTTTTATGGCTGAATAATATTCCATTGTTTGGCATGTAATTCATCAGTTGATGGATGGTATAGTTGTTTCTACTTTTTGGCTATTGTAAGTAAGCTGTATGGACATTAGCGTACAAGTTTTATGTGGATGTATGCATTATTTTGGGGGTACCCACCTAAAATGAAAATTGTGGGTTCATATAGAAACTCTGTATTTTATTTTATGAAAAACTATCTGACTGATTTTCAAGCAGCCGCACCAGTACATGTCTACCAGCACGTATGAGGGTTCCAGTTTCTTCACATCTCCACCAGTGTTTATTATTTTCTGTCTTTTAAAAAACATATAACCACATTAGTGGATGTGAAGCGCATATCTCATTGTGTCTTTTCATTTGAAAACAATATCGTTATATGTTGCAGGACTCAGCATGCCAATATCTAATTAAGGATTTATGAGTCTGTTCACAGGAGACATTGGTCTGCAGTTTTCTGTTTTTGTGATATCTTGATTTGGTTTTGATGTCTTAGTAGTAGACTAATAGAGCAGAAAAGGAGTGCTTAGCAGTTTTCTGAAAAAGTACGTGAAGGATTGGTATTATATATTATTAAAATATTTGATAGAATTTACCAGTAAAGCTGTCTAGGCCTAAGCCTAGGTTGGGAGATTTTTAATTACTAATTAATTTTATTTATTCCTTCTTGGTTGGTCTATTCAGATTTTATAGTTCTTCTTGAGTCAGTTTTGGTATTTTGTACATTTTATGTAAATTATCTAAATTGTTTCTGTAACATTATTCATAGTATTTTCTTTTAATCCTTTTCATTTCTAGAAGGTCAAAAGGGATACTTTTTTTTATTTCTGATTTTGGTAGTTTACACATTCTTTTATTTTCTCCTAATCAATATATCTAGTGGTTTATAAATTTTGTAGATTTTTTTAAAGTGCCAACCTTTGGTTATATGGGTTTTCTCTATTGTTTTTCTATTATTATTTCTTCTTTTATTCTTTGATCTTTGTTATTGCCTTACTTTTGCTTGCTTTGGGGTAGTTTGCTCTGCTTTTTCAAGTTTATTAAGGTGAACACTTAAGTTGCGTGTTTAAAAATGTTCTTAATTTTTGGTGTGTCCATTTGTAGGTATAAACTTCTGTCTAAAAATTGTTCGGCTGTACCATAATTTATGATGGGTTATGTGTTTTTTTCCATTATGTTCCATTATCTGATGTTCAGAGAACATACTTTGAATAATTTCAACTGAGGCTTGTTTTATGGCCTAGCATATGGTCTATGTTGAAAAATGTTTCATGTGCTCTTGAAAAGAATGTGTGTGGTGCAATTAGGCGGAGTGCCCCATAAATGTCAGTCAGGTAAAGCTGTGCCGGTCTTCTAGACACTTGCTAATTCTCTGTTTGTTTGACAATTATTTTTGAGTAAGGTATTAACATATCCAACTATATTTTCAAAGTTTCTATTTATCCTTTCAATTCTTTCTGTTTTGACATATGTCTTCTGGGTTTTTTTTTTGTTAGGTGTGCATATATTGACTTGATTTATTGATCTTTTTATCATTATGAAATCCCTTCATACTGATTATATTTCTTTTCTTAAAATCTATCTCTTTCTGATATTAATTATGGCTCTAACATTGTTACTGTTTAGATGGACTATCTTTTTCTCCTATTACTTCCAACTAGCTTGTTTTTTAATCTGAAGTATGTTCCACTGAGATAGCACACAGTTGGATCTTGTTCCTTTAAGAAAAAACTTAATCTATTGATTAGATTGACTAGTGTTTTGTCCATTCACATCTACTATAATTAGTCACACACCTGGATTTACATATGCAGTTTTTCCATTTTTCCATATGCTTAATGTCATTCATTTCTTTTTTCCTCCTTATGGCCTTCTTTTTTGTTAAATAAATATTTTTTTTTTTTAGAGTTCTATCCAAATTTTTCTGTTGAATTTTTGACTGTTTTAGAAGTAATTTTCATTGTGGTTCTTTTAAGGATTACAATATGCATCTTTATTTACCACAGTCTACTTGACCTTCAAGTTAATACTGGCTTAATTCTGGTAAACTATAGAAACTTTCCTCCTTTATAGCTCTATTTCCTTTTTCCTCTCTTCTGCTATTATTGTTATACATTTCACATGGCCATATCTTAAATACCTAACAATATAATGTTATAATTATTATTTTATACAATCTTATGTTTTTTTAAACTAAATTAGGAGAAGAAAAGAGAAGAAATACATTTATGCTGTCTTCTACATTTATCCACTTATTTATTATTTCTGGTGCTCTTCATTTCTTCCTTTAAATCCAAGTCACTATCTGGTGTTTTTTTCTATTAGTCTGAAGAATTTTCTTTATTATCTTTTGCAAGGCATGTCTACTAGCAACAAATTTTCTCAGTCTTTATTTGAGAATGCCTTTCTTTCATCTTCATTTTTCACCATTTTGTTGGAAATGGGATTCTTAGTTGACATTTTTTTCTTTTAGCACTTTATTTTTTAAAATAACCCTTTATTTATTTAATTTTCAAACAGAGGGAAAGGAAGGGAGAAAGAGAAGGAGGGAAACATCACTGTGAGGGAGAAATATAGATTAGTTGCCTCTCATGAATGCCCCGGGTTGGGGACCAAACCTGCAACTGACGCACGCGCCCTGACCAGGAATCAGACAAGTGACCTTTTGCTTCGTGGCTCACACCCAACTGAGCCATGCTGGTCAGGGTTCTTTTAGCACTTTGAATATACCATTTCATTGCTTTTTAGCTTCCATTGTTCCTAATGGGAGGTCAGCTGTTAATTTTTATTGATTTCTCTGTATGTGATAAGTTGTTTCTCTATTACTGCTTTCAGGCCTTTATCTTTGAATTTCAGCAGTTTGACTATGATGCATCTAGGTGTGGGTCTTCTTATGTTTATTGTTACCTTATTGTTTACCTTATCAGCTTCTTAACCCTATAGATCAATTTTTTAAATTTAATTTGAGAAGCTGTGGTTCATTTTTTTTCAAAAAAAATTTTTTGCCACTATTTCTCTCATCTTTCCTTTTAGAACCCTAGTAACATTAACTTTATGTTATCTCCAGATCTCTGAGGTTCTGCTCATTTTTCTTCAAATTTAACCCCACTGTTCATCGGATTGGATAATTTCTATTTGTTTCTTCAAGCTTAATTATTACTTCTGCCATTGCAAATCTGATTAAACACATTTAGTGAACTTTCAATTTATTATATAATTTTCAATGATTGAATATCTATTTGGTTTTTCTTATAATTTGTTTCCTTGAAATTTCCTCTTATTGAATCATTCCCACCACATTTTTTTGAATGATTTAAACATGATTTCTTTTATATTTGAACATTTTTATAATTAGTGCTTTGAGCCCTTTGTCTGCTAAATATATCCATACCCACTGAGAGACAATTTCTCCTGGGGTTTGGGTTACATTTTTATGCATTTTTGCATGTCTTAAGTTTTTTTTTGTTTTTGAAAACTGGACATTTTTGATAATATATCATAGAAACTTTTATTTCCACCTGAGGGTTGTTCTGTTTTGTTTTAAATAACTTGTCTGGGGTTAATCTTAATATGTGGCTTTTAAGCCTCTGCTCAGTTTTTTAAAATCCTATTTTATTTTTCATTCTGGGGTTCTACAGTATATCCCTATATCTGCAAAGCCTAGTGTTTGGTCAGTGACTGGTTAGACATTTGCTTAAATACCTGACACTACTAATCTTCTACTCTGTTGATGCATCTATGCGTGAGTCGTGAAGTACATTAAAAATTCAGGCAGTTTTCAAATTGCCCTAGACTTTTCCTTCCTTCTGTGCCCTCTGACCTTTCTTTCACATGTGTGAAGCAACACCATCAGCCAGGGATGTTTAGACAGCTTGCACCCTTTGATTCTCTCCTGCACGTATGCGGGCACTCAGTTTTATATAACATAAAATAATCATGGGAATGACATCTCAATCACTTTTGTCATAGAATGTAATGTATCATGAAATGGACATCTCATCATCTTTGCCATTACTTCATTCATTAGACGAAGGTCCCATGTGCTGCCCACACTCAAGGGGAGGGAATTATGCAAGGGCATAAATACTAGAGGGAAAGAATTATTGGGGGCTCCTTGGGATTATCTGTCATGTAGAGAAAGGTCATTGGGGACCTCAGTGCTTACCTGCTTTGTGGTGTAAATTAGCAGGATTTTTAGAGGATGAGTGATTTCTAAGCTGTTTGGAGGAATGACTTTAACTCTTTTAATTCACTAGGCTAGAGACAATAATGCTTTAGAAATTTGGATTTGATGACACAGATAAGGTTCATTGCACTGGGGTAGGAGAGAAACTATCGGATGCTGAAGGTGATCATTTTTTCAAGTAGAAGGAGGCAGTACAACAACTTATTAAGGGAATCATGAGATAAGACGGAAGCCCTAGCTTTGTAGATTGTTTATAAGACTTTCTTAGGCTGAACTGTTTTAATTATTTTGGAAAAATTAGCTTATCAATTTGTTGGTGAAATTTTTGTTTTTATCTCAAATTAACTGAGTTGAATCAATTGAACTAACTGAGTGTTTTGGGCATCATGGAGACAGGATTTTAACCTGTGGATATTGGTAGGAATTGAAACAGGACAAATATAAGAACTGAAAGAGCCCTGAAATGCCTTAGCACTTATTGATATTTTGAATTAGATTCATCACCACACAATTTATTACTTCTTAAGTTACTTATCTGGATGATCAGGTCATATTATTGTGTCCACAAACCTGAATGCTCTAATTAGTGCCTGGCATTAACTTGTCTTATTTAACTTTCCCTAGACAAGAAAAAATTCAATTCAATCACTAGGCTAAAATGTGGATTCTAGAGGTTAGTGATGAAACAATAAGAAATATAAAAAGAGTGAGTTTTAAAAAGATAGATATGTTTTTGTTTTCAAGAGTGTCAATATCCTGCCCTGGCTGGTGTAGCTCAGTAGATTGAGCATCACCCTATGAACCAAAGGGTCGCCGGTTCAATTCCCCAGTCAGGGTACATGTTTGGGTTTTGGGCCAGGTCCCCAGTAGGGGGTGCATGAGAGGCAACCACACATTTATGTTTCTCTCCCTCCCTTCCCCTCTGTCTAAAAATAAAATAAATAAAATCTTTAAAGAAAAAAGTGTCAATATCCTGAATGGAAATAAATTTCCATTCAAATGACTTAATTTATCAAGATTGCCCACATCTTTTCAATAAAAATACTTTGACTATGTTAAATTCACAGACAATAATAGTTTTGTCTAAACAATGACTTTTTATCTTGAAATATTTGCATTTTATTTTATTGTAAAAAAAATGCATCAAGAACTTGAAACTCGAAATCTGCATGACATAGCAATCTGCAGCATCTTACCTACTTTTTGGATTTTTTTTAAATTTAAAAGGGAAATTACATTTCTTGATACTTCTTTATGAACAATAAGGACAAAGAAAATATCTCATCTATTCTTACAACCAATCTGCCTTTCCGAAGCCTGGGCTGGTGCATGTTGGAACAGTCTCTGATGTCTGCTGAAGATGGACCCAGAACTGCTGTTCCCCAACTGTCCTCTTCTCAGCCCAAAGTCCATGTTCATTTCCCATGAGAGAACTCAGAGCAGGGGAAAGCATTCCTACTGGATGACCTAACTCCTGCTTTTCTCCAGGTTACTGTTTGTGGGGCGGAGAGAACTTCCTAGGTCTCAAGAAGAAGTCTATACCTTGTCTGCCGTTTCGCAAGAAGGAGATGGAGCCAGGTTTTGGATTAGACAGAGAATGGTTATGACTAATAAACTCATAGATTACCATTTGACCCGTCTCTCACAATCCTATGTCCTAGGACGTCACAGGATTTATGACTGGTGCTTCGCAGACAGGACTCTGTGTGCTTATTAGCAACTGTTGCAAGTTTATTAAATACATATAAAATGTATATACAGTTATATATTGACAATTTGTTAATTTCTTACCATATGAAAGTTTCAAATTTTTAACTCTCCCTTTCTTACAGTGTAACTCTTATACAAATATAAATCCTGGCTCGATGGTCAGTAAAGAAAATCAAAGTTAAATATACCACATCTACTCCAGGAAAGAGTGAAATAAAGGCACATTTCTGAATTAGAGGTGGATGATCTGTGCACAGGCCTTTCCATCAATCTGAAAGCTACAGAGGCTGAAGAAAGTGCTGACAGGTTGAGAAGGGTTCCAAGTTAAGAGACTAAAGTCCTTCTATAAATTGAATCCTCACTCTCTGATTTCTCTATTTATTTTCAAGCAGTTCCAGACCTGGCATAGTCTCATGTTCATGTGTAATCATAGAAATTTCTTCCAAAGCCCCACCTAAAAAATCATCTAGTTGTTTGGATTTTTGTTCTGATGATTTGCTCCATTTATGGGAATAATTTGGAATAGAATTGGTTTCCTCTGCCCAGTTCATGTGGGACACAGAAATCTCACATGTGAAGATTTGATTTACATGAAATAACAGAATTTGAAAATTGACTCCTTAGAACTCTAATATCATTCCAAAGCATATACAGAAAATACAATTATATCTATCTTGCTTTTTGTCTAATGTATTAACACATTATCCTCAATAAGCACAGAAGTTTTGGGCTCCATCCATCAGACTAAGTTGGATGCCCCTTCCCAATCACTGACCGCAGGACCTTGGACAAGACATTTATTTTATGTCCCAGCTTCTTCATATGTAAATTAGATTAATGAAGTCTAGCTTGCATTAAACACTTCAAAGGAAGATGCCAGGCAGATAGTCTACAACCAGTAAATGTCAATTATAATTTTAAAAATTATTCTCATTGGCTCTAAAGTCATTTATAGCCAATCCTTACAACAAAATTCTCTACTTAATTGAATAACTTTAGCCAATTAAAAGATTTTATGCATCCTGAAGATTTTAATTGTTCATGTTTCATTGTCTGTATGACTTCCTGATTATTTTTGTATTTGGTGGAGTTTTATGTAAGTAAATTTTAAATGACAGAGTTATGTACTTTAATTTTGTCCCAGACTTCCCTTCTTTTGCACCAGGGCAGCTATACTGATGGAAAGATCAAGAGAAGATAGTTCTTTATCACAAATAGGTAATTAGGTTTTAAAAATAAATATGCAACTAAAAAATTGTATGAGCAATAATGGAGTCAAGGCTCACCATGGGTCCAAATCTAAACTCATTTTTTCTCTGTCAACCCAGGTCTTTCCACAGTTGTCATATGGATAGAGACACATCTGCCCTCCTTGGCCACGTGAGCTGAAAGGAACTCTAATCTCTTTCACCTACCCTCACCGCCACATGCCGAAAATCTCAGTAATGTTTTTGGGATCTGTCCTCTGATTTCCATTCTTAATCCTGAAATTACTTTTCCATTGAAAATATTTTTTAAAGTTTAATTTTGAAATGACTTCAGACTCATAGGAAATTTGAAAAAAAAAAGTTTGAAAAATTCCTCTATATCCTTCATCCAGTTTCTTGAAATGTTAGCACCTTACACTGCCACAGTACAATGATAAAA
This sequence comes from Mormoops blainvillei, assembly GCA_004026545.1. Classification (NCBI taxonomy): domain Eukaryota; kingdom Metazoa; phylum Chordata; class Mammalia; order Chiroptera; family Mormoopidae; genus Mormoops; species Mormoops blainvillei. Next base: position 89,677 of record PVJD01000769.1, read on the forward strand.
CCCAGGAACTTAACTTTAGTACAATAATATTATCTAATCAATCATAATTGTCTCTTTTTTTTTTGTCAGTATTATGTTTCATTTAGTCATCATGTTTTATCCATCTCCTCTAATCTGGACTTGTCCCTCAGTTTTTGTTTTGATGAGGCTTTTTTAACTATGAGATTTCTCAGAAACTTTAATATGCTTATTCACACACTGAATGTCCAAGGAGTGAACATAACATGATATCAGTGAAACTTATGTCACCATGGAATCCTTCCTGAGGTTTAATTTGTAGGACAGGTATTCCCAGGACACTCTGGGGCATATGGCCCAGAATATTGTAAGAATATCTTGATAACAGGTTCTTCCTTATCTCATCCATTTTGCACACACCTACCAGAATAGCCTCCTGAATTCAGAGTTCTATGTATGCCATTTTCTCGCTTATAAACGGAAAATAGGCCTTTATTTCCTTGAGGATAAAGGCCCAAAGCCTTAACTTGGCATTCAAGTGCCTCCATTAACCTTTCCTTCCATCTTAAGTCACTATTTCTGTGCCTATATTCTTTGCTCAGACCAAAGCGAACTACTGACTCTTCCCTTGGTTGACTTTTATTTCTCTGCTCATGCTGTCCCTTCCATATGGAACACATGTGGGAAATAACCAAAAGCCCTCTTTGTTGCAAGGTCCAGCTGCAGCCATGGTGTAGAGGAAATCAAGGCTGATACCAAAGATGAAATGCTATTTGCCCTGACTAATGCTGTAGATATTGAGACACCATTTGCCCTGACAAATGCTGTAAATGCTTATCTCCCACCTCTGTAAGCCCCTTGGCGCCAAATCTATACCACACCCTTCCCCGACTTGGCCCAGCATAAAAGGAATGCGGGGCTATTGTTCTGGGCTCAGAATTTGGAGTTTGTCTCCTCTGGGTCCGTGCACGTAAATAAAGATCATGCTCCTAACCCCTCAGTGTCTGGTCGCTTCATTTTTCTGTAACAATGGGAAATCTGAACCTCCGTTTTCTTTGAGCTTGTCTTCGACTGGTTGTAATGAGTCTTATCAAAACCCATGTCTGGACCTCTCTTTGGGCAAGGCAGCTCTTATTTCTGGGACTGTGGACTCCATCCAGAAAGAATTTCTCTGCCCTCTTGCTAGGACAATTAGCTGGCTTCTTATTTTTCCTCTGCTGAATGCCTCCTTTTTGTGTCCTTTGTGATATGCTTTATATAGTGTATTTACATACCCAAAGAGGTAAATGCTTTGACTTGCAGAATTCTGGATTCTCATTGTGCCAGCAGGAATGTAAGTTTCTGTAATCCTACCAGTAACTTGTTTGGGATGTCCTTGAAATAATAAAGTTTGGTCCAGTATAAAAAGTTCACTTCCTAGAGTAAACCCGTTCAGCCTAAGTTAACTATCACAGCTTCCACGAATATTACTTTCCTCCTATAAACCCCAGAGGCACTTAGAATCTTAATTATGGAACTCTCATTTTCTGTCCACCCTATGGCACTTTGGTGGCCTGTCTGATCTCCCGTAGTAGACTGAAAGAAACCATGGAATGGATCATGTCAAATGCAGCTTTGTTTAGTTTAATTCCATCCTCTCATCCCCAAAACTCCTAGCACAGTATTTTGTACACAGTGGGGACTTATTGGGTATTTTTTTCTGAATGAACAATAACCTGCTTGTTTTTATTTAGAAAGAATGCAAAAATGACCTAAGATTTTCCTTATGGAATTTATACAAAATTTGGTTAAAGGGAGAGTGTAAATGTTTTCAAATTAATTCTTGTTATTTTAAAAGCTACTTTTTTCCTACCTAATAATTATTCCTACCTAGGGCTAAAGATAAAATGTCTGCCGGCATCGGAATGACATTAAATTACCCTAAATAAAGCATCAATAAAATTAACTTTCTTGCTTCTAATATCTCCATAAGCCTATAGTCACAATGTTTGTCTTGATTAATTATTAAACATTTCTCACATTTTCTATATTAATGGTTTTGGGGCTAGATATGATTTCAAATTAAGCTTTGCATTTCTCTGATGAAATTGTATTTAAGACTACCAAATGTCATAGCTCACTTTTGTATTGCATAGTCAACATTTAGCAGATTATTTGAAACTAGCAGGGCACTAATAATTTATGAAGCCCTGCAAACATGTGTGGGATAATTATGAGCATTTGGGCCTTGGAAGACTTATTTCTGTTGTTTGGAAATGGTATAGAATTTGTAGTTCGAGACGCAAATGTCTGTGATAACTGATTAACACACAGAAAATTCAGTCATACACATACTATTAAAGAGAATGTTAAGGTGTAAGAGGAATATGAATTTTAAATGCTCACATGTTTCAAGTTATTAAAACCCTATGTACAAGTGTACAAGTGACATACATTAGTATTAGATTTACATAAGACCAAAGACCTAAAAAAGAGCTGAGAATTGCTATCTGTAACTCATGTTCCCAAAACATATATGCATGGGCAAATATATATGGTGGATTGCCTAAAGTCCACTTAGTGTTTTATTAGTGGACAGGTAAGGGCTTTATACATTTGAACTGTAGTCCTACACGTTTTGCTATATGTATGTATAACAGACAATAGTATTAAAAATACGTATATGATAAAATGTTATTCAGTCACAAAAAGGAGTGAAGTCCTGATACATCCTGCATGAGTGAACCTTCAAAATATGCTAAGTAAAAAAAGCCAGATACAAAATCCTACATATCATATGATTTCTTTTATGTGGAATGTCCACAGTAGGCAATTCTATAGAGACAGAAAGCAAATTAGTTGTTGCTTAAGGCTGGTGAGGCAGAGGGAATAAGTAGTGATAGCTAAAGTGTTAAGTTGCCTTTTAAGGTGAAGAATATGTTCTAAAATTGACTGTGGTGATGGTTGTACATATCTGTGAATATACTGAAAACTACTGAATTGTACATTTTAACCAGATGAATTGTATGGTATATGAATTGTATCTCTATGAAGCCTTTAAAAAAATGTATGCGCATTTCAAAGGCAGAACACACTGCATAGACATGACCACTGAGAAATAAATGACTTAAAATCACCGTTCATCAAACACTTTCAAACCCAAACAATTGTACTGACCAGGTACACTTTGAACACAAATGTGTGTGCCAAAGACTTATCAATATTATAGACATGGCAATTCTTCCCCCACAACCACACTCTCTTCTCAATATTTTGGTGGTTTAATAAATGACTCCTTTATGGAACTTGAGATAATCTATTGATTAGTTTCCTGGTGATGGAATTAAATACACAGACCAGAGACAGTGTACATGAAGGAAGTGATCTAAACACTTAAGACTCCTAGGTAGCACTAAGAAATTACTCAAAATTGGGTATATGGAGAATCATCTATTTCGTATATCAATGAGTTCTCTGGGAAAAGGATGAGTCTGGGAAGAATTTAAGGCAAGAGTGGTTGACCATGATTGCTTTCCTCTTACTAGCAACTAGAAATACCCAGCAAACAAGAAAAAAATAAAACTGATAAACTTAGTATTTTACAAGTGCTGAAATCTTCTCTCTCTCTCTCTCTCTCTGTCTCTCTCTCTCTCTTTTTTAATAACAAAAAGGTGGTTAGGGGGTCTTTCAAGAGTGAAAGAAAACATTTTGAATGATTCACTCCACCAGCCTTTAAACTATCAATTGTTCTCTGTGACTTCCAAATACTGGAGCTATCAAATAAGCCCCATCGACACAGCAGGAGGTTCGCAGCTTTATCGTTCTGACAGGGTTTACCACTGATCTCTGCAAGGAGCTGCAGGGAGACTGGAGGTTTTCTTTCTGATGTAGAAAGGAAGTTCAATGAAGTGGTTAAGACCAGGCACTCTGGAGTCCATCTACCTGGGTTTGAGGTCCAGCTTCACTTGCTCACAAGCTGTGTGATCTCAGGTAAATTACTTCACCTCTCTGCATGTCTCAGTTTTCACATTTATAAAATAGTAACTACTTCTTGGATCACTTTGAGGATTAAATGACTTTGTATCTGCAAAGCACTCAGAGTGGCTGCAAGCACATTTTGTTTGTTAAATAAATGAAAATATTTACATAAAAATCAACTCTTCCCAAATACTACTTTTAACTATCTTTACATTTTTGGAGGGGTACAATTAACAGCATTGGGACTTATTTTAAAATCTTACCTTTGACTCGCATTCTTACACTGTGCGAGCATACCTACTCAATCAGCAACAGTATTATCTGCTCCACAAGCAGATGGAACAGATATCCATCTCGGACAAAGATTCCACAGAATAAGTTGTGGTCTAATGTTACCTTTCACCCTTTTCTGTTGAGATTTAATTTATCTTTAAGTTGAATGTGTCTGATATGAAGGACAGAGGACAAGGGTGGTGAATATTGATGTGACTGGATAGATGAAAAGCCAATGTCCTGAGTGCTCTGATTTCCAGCTCTGACCGTGGTGACAACCTCCGAAGACATTAAATAAGACTTATCTGTCACCTATCAGATATGAGGGAGAATATCTTGACAGTGAGGATTCAAGATAATATATATGTAAAATTAGCTCCAAACACAGGCAGATAAAGTGAGTTGTAAAGATCTCTTCCAGGTTTAGAGATTAGAGTTTGTCAGCTAGTTATAAAAATGAGTTATTTTAAAATATATGTATGTAGTTTAATAGTTAACATGAGAATATGGATCTGTTTACCCACAAATAATTAATCGTGAAAAATTAAAAAGGGCCATAAAATACATAGTCATTATTTACCTATTAATCTCGGAACTGGCAGTCCACTAAAATGGAATATCTAGTAATAACTAAGATTTAAGAATGCCTCCAATGATCAAATAAATATTATGAGATTTGGGATTGTTTAATAATCTAAGAAAAACAACAATAATATCTCTTTCACTCTTCTATATAAATCACATAACAATCGAATGGTATCATGGAAAATGTGATGCACCATTTAAAAGCCTTTTTGGGAAAAACATACACATAATTCTACGTCTTACTTTTGGCATCTTATTTCTCTTTCTTGACTGCTTATTTAAATTAAATTCCTTTCCATGTTTTATATATGGTCTTAAAATCGACTTAGTTATTGCTATCTATATAGTGATCATGTTGATATATTATAAATTGTTAAATGTGTTTAACAGGATGTTTTAGGTATACTTAGGTTTGCTATTATAATAAACAGGAACATCATTCAGGTAGTTCTGTGTTCCTGTTGAAACATTTTCTTGGGAGATATTCCACTGAATAGGGTTACAAGGTCAAAAGGTACAAACATTTTTAATGGTCCTCACAATAAAGAATGCTTTTTACCAATAACTTAGTAACAATTTACTATCAATGTTATTTGCTATTATTTTTGGAAGTTGTAAAACTAATAAAAATAATTTTTTAAATTTAACCTGCACATATCAAGTTACTATCAAGAATAATCACCTTTCATACCTTTGTTTACAATTTGGATTCTCTTTTACGTGATTAGATTGGTTCATACTTTCCCATTGATTTAATTACTAAATTTTCATATTATTAATCATTTAGATGATTTTATCAAGTGTTATGGATAATGAGCATTTGTCTGCCATATATGATGCTAATGCAATTTTTAGTTACTTGTTTTATTTTAGTTTTGTAAGATTTCGTGTTCAGGTGTTTGGGAATTAAATGATAAAATACAGCACAGTACAATGAGATAAAGGACAGAGATAGTCTTTCCATCAGAGAGATTTAATTCACATACTCTAGTAGAATAAGAACATGCTCTATTTTTGTAGTATTTATTTTAACATAAGTTTCTTTAAACCTGTGGTGTTAAATTTCCAGAGTGAGTATCTGATTTGAAAATATGTTCAGCATAGCACTTGGAATGTAAGTGAACATAGTTTTACATTTTCACCAGAAACTGTTTGATACTCCTCTTAATGGAAGCAAAGTTTAGCAATTAAGATAGGCTGAGCTTGGGAAGTCATTCTCAAAATAAAAACTATATGGATGCGGGAGAAGAAACTCCGAGGTGGAGTTCAAGTCTTAAAGCAGACCGACTTTCCTTTGCCCTGCACTGGGTGCCCTCGCCAAGCCCAAGAGACAGCATCTGCACCAGACATAATTTGGAAGCATGTATTCTAAATAGGTTGTCTTTACCAAAGGGAATGAAACAAAGCGAAGTCATAGCTGTATTAAATTATAGGCAGTGTTTAAAAATTATGCACTTTGTGTTCGTAAATCTAAAACCCAGAAAAATTTACACAGCAATTTACTCAAAAACTCTGAATGTGTGGCCACTCTGAGCTAAGCACAGCCCTTGGCGTTAGGGATATGGGGTAAGTCAGGGTTCAGAGTCACAGCCCTCAGTCGTTTCCTCCTGGCTTTTAACTGGCTGCTTCAATCCTTGTCTCCCTGTAGTAATTCTGCAAATTTTCATGAAAATTTAAAATACATTCAGTTCATCGAATGTGCTTGAGAGGTAAATGTAGGAAAGAATTCTAGGAAGGCAGAATGAGAAAAACAGACACATTAAATAAAAGTTCAGCCTTTAGAACAGAGATTTATGATTGCATGTCCTATGAAGATCATAGAAATGGCATTTTTCATGCAGGAAATGGGTGTCGGGTGCATCAATTGATAGAGCACCGCCAGGATGGAGCCCTTTGAAGCAGGACCAGCCCAGTAGAAGAGAGACAGGTAGGGGGCAGTTGTAGTAATAACAGCAGTACAGTAGCCCCCTTATCCTCAGGGCATTTGTTCAAAGATCCCCAGTGATGCCTAAAACAACGAATAATACAAAATCCTATTTATACTATGTTTTTTTTCTTACACATACCTCTGGTAAAATTTAGTTTATAAATTAGGCACAGTAAGAGATTAACCATGAGTGAGAACAGAAAAATTATAACAACATACTATAAGTTATATAAATATTCTGTCTCTCAAAATATTTTATTGTACTCTCCCTTCTTCCTGTGATGATGTGAGATGATAAAATGCCGAACTGTACCTAAATCTGTGTCACCATCCCTCACTTGCAGTAAATGGCTTGGTGTCACTCATTTCAGTGGATCCCTTGCTGAAGTCTTCTACAGGCTCAATGGTTTTAGCTGACGCATGTGTGGTCACTTGGAACATGTTTTCTGTTCAAGTCTTCTACCCTCAGATTAATGCCTTTCCATCTTAACTAAGCATTTATCAATGCACCATGGCCCTAACTTTTGTAGTTTGAGGTGCAACAGCAAAACTAGCAGGAGTCTCTTTTCTTCTTCACAATTTCACATGTAGAAGATTTGTTCTTACTATAGATCTTAGCAACCTCATCATACAATTTTTTTCTTTCCTTATTAAGTCAAAAACGTGCACTTTTTCACTTAAAGGAAGCAATTTATGGCTTCTCTTTGGCATATCACAATTGCCAGCATCACTTCTCTTGCGCTTTGGTGCCATTGTTAAGTAAAATAAGGGTGACTTGAACACAAGCAGTGCAATACACACGCAATCAATCTGATAACCCAGACAGCTACTAAGTGACTGAAGACGGTGAGCGTCGACAGCATGGAGGTGCTGGGCAAAGGGGTGATTCATGTCCCAAGCCAGATGGAGAGAGTTTTCATCATGCTACTGAGAATGGTGTGCAATGTAAAACTTATGAATTATTTATTTCTGAAATTATGTATTTAATATTTTCAGATTTTGGTTGACTGCAGGTAACTGAAACCATAGAAAGCAAAACCGTGGATAAGGAGCTCCTACTGTACTAGCAATTCACAGCTATGGAGTGCCTCTGTACTACACACTATGCAGAACTTTTACAAACAGTCCCTTCAGTTCCCAGACGAAGGGCATCTTCTCTCTGATTTGTCTGTGCATTCATTCCTGCTGGTTTTTGATCACTGGATTTGTTCCTTTGTTTTTATCCACTTCAGACTTTGGAATCCTTTTTTTCCTGGTCATTTATTCATTCAACAAATTTTATGCGCTAGTTACTGGTACTACAGAAATGAATAAATAACAAAAAAAAAACCAGTTCCAACTTTCAAGGAGCTATCATTCTGGTAGATAGGGCAGAGGCTCAATGATTAAATGTTGTGTATAATAGTTATGTATAGTTATAATACATAGTTGATATCATATTACATTATGTGTTACAGATTATTATACATACACACATAAAATCACTGTTATATTTGGATGAGGCTAACGGTCAAAATATCCATCAATAGGGGATCATTAAATAAACAATGAAACACTGAGGTACTGATATGAAAATAGCTCCAAAATACACAAGTAAAGAAAAGAAGTTTTTAGAAGTGTGCATATCATATGCTATCTTTTTGGGGGGACAAATAACAATAGTCAGATTTTCTTGTATTTGCCTAAAGATACTTAGATTCTTTGTAGTCATACATGTAACTCTGATGAACAAACAAAACAAAAACGGGTTGCCTGCTGGGGAGCAGAGATGGGGGAACCAGGCACAAGGGTGTGTGGGAGCTTTTCACTAAATACTTTTTTTTATGTTTTTAAACTAAGTGAACATATTATCTATTTAACAATTAATAATATCATTCTGCCATAAAGAGTGAAATCTTGCTATCTGTGACAACATGAATGGACCCTGAGGGCATTAGGCTAAGTGAAATAGGCCAAAGACAAATACTATATGATCTCACTTATGTGTGACATCTAAAAAATGAACAGATACAAACAAACAAACAAACAAACAAAAACCCAATATGAAGCTGAGAGATACAGATTGGTGGTTGGGTGCTGGGGCACGAGGTGGTGATGAAATGGGTCAAGGGGGTTAAAAGGTACAAACTTCCAGTTACAATGTAAGTATGGTGACTATGATTAATAATACTGTTACATATGTGAAAGTTCCTGAGAGAGTAAATGGCCATGTGGATGAAGCACTGAGAACGGCATAGAGGGAGAAGATGTGAATCAGAGAACCCATGCCAACCAGAGAACTTTGCTAGACAGGGCGTGCTTCTGGAACGCGCCACCTTCTGTAGGTCAGCGGATGGGCTCACTTGGGGGCAGTGTCAGGAGCTGAGGATGGGAGTCAGGCAGGGAGCTGTTCATGAGGGCCTCACATTAGAAGGTATGAATTTGGATTTCAACTTGAATGTGATGGGAATCACGGAAGGGTGATGAGAAGAAAGTGGGTGATGTAGTGTGTACTTTGTAATCATCTCCCCAGGGAGCACGTGCCTGTGTGATGGTGGGCAGGGCAGAGCTGGGGTGGGGAGAACTGTTTAGGAGGTTACAGGCCATCCTTCCGGTGAGAAATGAGCAAATGGCAGTGAGAGGCGGTTCTGATATGCCATAGCCTACTACTGGCTACCGTGTCTGACTTCTCGTTTCCTCCTTGGGTTAAATTTTGTTTGTCCCCTTAGTCCACATCTTTCCTTTGGATTCCATCCTGATCTTCAACTGGGTGTTGATGACAATTTTCAGGTCAACAAAAACCAGCTGCTGACAATGAAGGCAACAGGGACCTTCTTTGCTTTCCACTCTCCCTCTCAACCTGAGCGCCCGAGAAGGAAGCTCAAGGCAGGTTGCTGCCGGGCAGGGATGGGCGCTCTGGGAGGAGGCCGTGGTGCCTGTGCCAGGCCGGCTGAGTGGGATCCAGACTCATCACCTGCTTCCTGGCTCTGCACCGCCCCCACCCCATCCATTTCCATCAAGCTCGTACGCAGTTCCCACAGAAGGCTTCTGATGGCATTGCGCTTCTTTCAGTTCAAGCTCTCCTCTCATCCAGGGCCATTGTAGAGGCTGTATTCACCAGCACAGCCGCATCCGTGGTAACACTCAAACATTTCTCTTTCATTTGCTAGACAGCTGCTGCCCTGAAGCCCTGAGGGGTCTCGTCCACTATCCTGGTCACCTCCTTCACTCCCTTCCTTACAATCTTCTGGGTATTTCTGGGCCTCCAGCAGTGAAGGGCACCTGGGACCTGCTCATCTCAAAGCCCTTTGTCTCTTTGCTAAGTTGTTGCCCATGCAGCACAGGCTGTTAACTATCGCAATCACCCTAACTTTTCAGTGACAAGCTTGACATCTTATCCCATGTAAGGCAACTCATACACGAAGTATTATATTCCCTTATAAGATTTTAAAAAACACAATTCTAATACTCATAAATATGTTCATATGAAATAAGTGGAAAATATAAGAAACCCATATAAAATCAAACACAAAATATATCATTGAACGTTATCAACATTCAGGATATATTTCATTTTAATATAAAAATGTATTGGACATCTTGTCTCATAGGCATATCACACAAGAAAAGTCAGACGTTAGCAACTAATCCTTTTTTTTTTTTTTTTGGCCAGAAAGTTGAACAGTATAGTCCTGACTTTGTAGGCAGGTGGACAGCTTCGAGTGTTGGTGGGCACTTTTAGGTGCCTACAAACACTTAATTTAGTATTTCTCTAGTATAAGTTTTTATGTGACAGTTCAGCTCCTTATCAAATGAATACTTCCACCTTGCAATTCAAGTGAATTGGAGTTACTATGGGTAAATGATTTTTTTATTCCATAGCGGTCTGCTGCATTATAAAGATTTGGACATCATGCCATCATTCCTTGAAATGGTTTAGCAATTTTATATGAATAATTTTTAAAAGGAGGAGGATCTGTCCACATATGAAAGATTCTAGAAAAATGTTTCTATAAGAACCTTTAGAATCTAGTATATGATAATAGAGTACTCTTTCATCATAAAACAGACTAAAAATTTAAGAGAGAATTTGCCTCCCTGTTTAAAAAATACCATATATTATATATACACACACAAGGTTGGCAAAAGTAGGTTTACAGTCGTGAGTGACATTCTTTTGACTTAATAAAGCTATCGTAATAATCACAACCTGCATGTCTTTTTCTGCATGAACAACTGTAAACCTACTTTTACCCTGTCTGTCTATCTGTCTATCTTTCTGTCTGTCTCTCTGTCTATGATTAAAGACCAGAAAATAGGAAAAAATGATAAACATCTATTGGCAAATGACAGTACATGATATTTTAAAAATAGCTCTAGAAACCAAGAATAAACAGGCTCTCTGTTATAGCTCTGAATGAAAATTCCTTAGCACTGAGGTACAACCTCCTTTGAATTCAGAGTCAAGTTTGGCTTTTATTGAACAAAAACACTAAGAGATCTTTACTTTGAAAAAATTTGAATCATTAGTCTTTCCAAAAAAATTCTAATTAAAATGTGCTGTAAAAAACACTACCTTAAAACTTGACACATTCAGGTTAAAGAACAACAATTAATAGAGTAAGTTAATGAGGTAAGACCATTACAAAAGTGGCCCCAAATGAGCCATGTTTCCTAATATTCTCACCCTTCCATAACCCCCTTCCAATATGACTCTGGACTTGGTTGTGTCAGTCACATGAGGGCTTGTAGCTAAATGGACAATAATAAGCATTGCTCAAGTACAGGCATACTTCTGAGATACTGGGGGTTTGGTCCAGACCACTGCAATAAAGCAAACACTACAATAAAGCAAGTCATAAAATTTTTGGTTTCCTGGTACTTACAAAATTTACCTTTATAATATATTGTCATATATTAGGTGTGCAATAGAATTCTGTCTAAAAAGACAATGTATATATCTTAATTTAAAATATTTTACTGTTAAAAAGTGCTAACCAATATCTGAGCCTCTTGGAAAAAGGGTGCCAATAGACTTGCTCAATGCAAGGCTGCCACAACTTTCAATTAGTAAAATGCAGTGTCTGCAAAGCGCAATAAAGTGGAGTGAAATAAAATGCTGTATGCCTGTAGAGGCTTGAGAAATGCTTGCATGCTGGGCTCCTCTCGGATCTCAGGTGCCTTGCTGTGAGAAAGCTTGCCAAGTTTTCTGAAAAAAGAGAAGCCATGTGGAGGAGAATTTTTCCAACAGCCAGCACCAGACAACTAAGTGAGATCTTCTTGGATGTTCCATCCCCAGAAAAGCTCCTGGTTGAAAGGTATGCAGGAGTAACCCTAGCCAATATCAGGTGGAAGAAAACTACCCATCTGAGCCTTTACCCAAATCCTGACCCATGGAACTCTAAGAAATAAGCTGGTATCATTTCAAGCAATTACATTTGGAGTGTTTTGTTACGCAGCAGTAGATAACAAATAACAGTAAATGATATCAAGGATTTCTCAAAGTTCTTTCTAGAAACAATTCCAAGGTACATTCTTCACTGACATATACTGCCTACATTTCTGTCATCTATTAATTTATTATGGAGCCTATACCTTTCATTCTGACTTTAACCAGGTGGACAGGACTGAGGTGGTTAGTTTATGTGAAAAGCGTGACTAAGAATGGCTTTATTGTGTATTCACTCAAACAAAATGCCAAGTATTTGCTGGATCTCAAAGAAGTAGCATTCTTGATGATGGTATATATCTTAAATTAATTCTACTCCACACTGTGATCAAACTATGGGTGGAATAGCATGGTGGAAAGAAATTAACTTTAAGAAATTTCAAGCACACAAACCTTTTGTGATCCTATCAAACCATTTCCTCTCTGTGTTGCATGGAATTGTATACATGGAATTGTATCCTAACCCTAAAATTAGGTGATAGAATGTGCAAAAGTCTCTGGAAGAATTTGTTTTCTTAAGGAATAATTTTTTGAAATATGAAGTTTATTAGACTGAACAAACCATTGGTTGTGTTTCCATCACCTTTTTCTGGAACTAATGTGCATTAGTAAGAGAATTCACGAGGAGAAGTTGTAGGAGAAGCGCAAGTAGAAGAGCCTGAGGCAGTGAGTGGCTAACACACCGCTCCTGGGAAACAGTGACACTCTTTCATTGAATAGGTAGATTGTATCTCAAGTGAGAAACTGCAGCAACGAACTCATAAAGACAAAGAGTCTGGATACTAGGCCCTGGCTGGTGTGGCCCAGTGAATTGAGCGCCAGCCTGTGAACCAAAGGGTCCCTGGTTCCATTTCCAATCAAGGCACATGCCTGTGTTGCAGGCCATGTCCCCAGTAGGGAGCAAGCGAGAGGCAACCACACATTAATGCTTCTCTCCCCCTCTCCCTCCCTTTCTCTCTAAAAATAAATAAATAAGTAAAATCTTAAAAAAAAAAGAAAAAAAGAAAAAGTGTCTGAATACCAATTAGAAAAGATGTCACCTGACATTAAGTGTAACTCATTTTAGCATAATTGCTGCTATTTCCATTGCTCAAAGGGTATTCTCCGTGTGCTTACTGATGGCATCATTGACCAGGTGGGTGTGGACAGAAGGTTTAGATATAAAATGCCAGTTAGGAGATTCCTGATCAGACAATGACACAAATGTGACACTTACAGAGAGTAGTATCTGGATGGCACTGTGGATGACCTCCAGGTACTGGAAGTCAACGATGCAGCCTGTGACGGAGACATATGTGTAATCGTCCATCGTGCCGTGGGCGGACGGAGGCAGCACCCTTCGGACACAGCCAGGCCCATGTTCTCGCCACCATGACCGGTGTACAGAAATGTTGAATGTCATTAGATCTGTATCCTAGAGGGGCAGGAGACAAGAAGTCAAAAGGAAACAGTTATATCACATCCAATCTTGATTTTTACCTTAGGAAGAATTCAGGATGGATGAAATTGTTGAAATGACGATTTAAATTTCAAGTGAAAAGTTAACAAAGATAAAACAAGAAATGGTGATATGTATCATATGCCTAAACTGTGGGGTAATAATTGTTCAGTGCAGAGATGCAATGTTTTGAATAATGACATTTTAAAGTTAGTACACATCAATAATGCAGAGATGACACCCCTCTACATATGTTCATTTTAAAAATTATTTAGTTCATTTTGAAACTTTTTGTCTGCATTTTCTTGTTGTTTCATCATCAATATTACAATCATGTACTAACATTTATTGAGCGTTTTATTGTATGTAGACATATTTCTAAGCATTTTTCATATATTATATCCTTTAATTTTATGTATATGCTATTATCAACCCAATTTATAGTAGGCTGAATAATAGTCCTCCCAATATGTATGTAAGTCCTGCTCCCTGGAACATATGAATTTTATCTTCTATGGCAGTACTTTGCAGCTGTCATTGAATTAAAAAAAAATTATTGCATTTTTTCCATTACTATGTAACTCCCTTATACCCACCTCCCCCTCCTGCAATCACCACACTGTTGTCTATGCCCATGAGTCCTTTGTCATTGAGTTTTAAAGATCATGAAAGGGGGGTATTATCTTGGATTACCTGAGTAGGGCCTAAATGCAATCACATATATCCTACAAGAGGGAGACAGAGGGAGATTAGATATAAGAAAGAAGAGGAAAAGGCAACGTGACCATGGAAACAGAGATTGGAGTGATGTGGCCACAAGCCGAGAAATGTCGGCAGTCACTAGAAGCTGGAAGAGATAAGAAAGGATTCTCCTCTAAAGCTCCAGACGGAGCGTGGCCCTGCCAACACCTTGATTTCAGCCCAGTGAAACGGATATCAGACTTCTGGCCTCTAGAGCTGTGAGAGAATGAATTTTCTGTTGACACCAGCTTTCTGATAACTTGTTATAGGGAAGTCATAAGAAATTAATACATATGAAAAAAGTAAGTCACAGAAAAGTAAAATAAAGTGCCCAATTTAGTTAATGAATAAATTACACAAATTGCATATTTAGTGGCTGGCCCAGAGCTTGGTCCTGTGCGGTCTGTACCTTTTGGTATGACCTGGTGCTACCTCATTGCTTATTGTGTACTACTCCTAAACCCTTACTATTCTTCATACTCTGAAGGGAGTGAGGTCTTTCTGCCTCAGTTGTTTCCAGAAAATTCCATCACAGCCACAACAAAAGAACAAAGAAGGCAATCCTCACCCCTTACATATCAAAATAAACTTTCAGAACCCTTGGTGGAGACAACAGAACATCCCCAAGAGATGCCCTTTAGTATGTGTGGAGTGTCAGACCTGGAAGACTAAGATCATAATGATTTTGTCACAATAATAGATTGAAAAGAATAGGTACAGAACCAGGTTCTAGACTCCCAAATAAACTAAAGATTACTGCTTCCTGCCTGTGCAGATCAGGAGAGGAGGTACGATGATAGAGACAAGGCAAGGAGACCCGGGGACCAGGACACTGGACCTGTAGGGACACTGTGGACACAGGAACAGGGTCTACTTATGTTGATTTCCTAGCCATCACTTTGAGCAAGCTCTGTTGTCATGAGTGCCATGGGGAGAGGTTGGAGTAGGCACCATGCATGGTTTTTGCTCAGAGGCCCAGGGGCTGCCCAATGATTGTGCAATGCAAACAATGGTTATGCCCACCTCACTAGGGAGAGGATGGTCCCAACCTCAGTGTGTAGGATGCTTTAAGTGCCAGGAATTGAGTTGAACTCTGAAAACATGGGGGAAGCTGGTGTGAAATGCAAAGCTCTTGAACATATGTGGCCAGGACCAAAAACAACCAGAAGGAGAGCTCTCTAAGCAAGGACAGTGGGGAAACCCTCTGTCATTCTCTGCTGCATACGTATGTGAATCATGAGGTTAGAAACATTCCCAGTTCACGTCAGTAGGCAGTTACTCTACAGTTTTAGATTTGCCTCAACACAAGTATTCAAAGTACCATTATACGTATGCCTTGATCACCTCAATAATAAAACATTTTACCTCTTTTTTATTTTTTATTTTTGGTTGTTGGTTTGCTACACATATCATTCAGCTACCTTCACAGTTAAAACACTTTATTGGTATAAAACATTTCATATCATTTTTTGGTTGTTGGCTTGCTACATGAGTCATTTGCAGGCACCCTCTAAAGGGAAAATATTATAGAAAAATAATTGCTTTAGTTAGTGAATTAAGTTTAACACAAGGCAATTCACCTGCAGGCAAATTGTTCACTGACTGTTCCCTTTCCTGGCCATCAAGCTTAATCTCTTGCAGTTAGTCTTGATGGCTACGGAAGAACTCTTATTTCCCATTTTCATAGAATTCATTAGGTTCAGGATGAACTAGCATAATCTCAAAATTTATAGCAATTTCTATTGCAGAACTGTAAGTTCCTTTCAATGTGACTTGGACTAAATTTAAATTATACAAATAAAACAAAAGTGAAATTTATGAACTAATAATATGTATTTGTTACACTCATAAAATCTCTCAGTGTGGTTCTCACTTAATTTGTTGGCAGTATAACATATTTGTTAACTGCACTATTCTTTGCAATGATTTTGTGAAAATTTGAATGAGAACAGTATTATGTTGAGGTTAAGGGCAGGCCACCCCAAAACATGACAGAGTGGCATATTGAATATTTAGAATTAAATTTACTTGAGTAACAGTCAGTGCAAGAATACTCCGATCTTTCTCTCTGTGCCCTGAACACAAGAAATAAATATCCCGTGTGAAAGGTACCCTATCAGTACCAGGAGGTACAGAGACTTTCCTAACACAAAAGATAGAGAATTAAGGGCCGCAGAGTCTATGGAAACAAACCTGGCTACTTCTTTACTAACTTACTACCCTAAGCTCAAACTCTGCTTACATACTTCGCTACCTAAGCACATAAGCCTAAGTTTCTTTGCTCTGTGAATTCCTCACAAATTTATTTTTTCTTTGTCTAAAAATTATAAAAGATGCCTGCTTTGGGCATTTCTTTAGGTCCCATTTCTGTGAGACCTCCATATGTTTGAATTAAATTGCCAGCCCCCCCGCACCCCCGTTAATCTGTTTTGTGTCAATTTGATTATATCAGCCAAAAGGGCCAAGGGGCGGGGATGGCATGCACATTTTTCCATCCCTGCAATAGCATCCAATTTACTTAAAGTTCAAAACTCTTATTTAAATTTGGTATAGAATTATATCATAAGTTTGGGTCTGATTTATATCTCCTTCAAACATTAAAAAAAACCTTGACACATGATAACTGTGTGTCATATATGAGGCACATCAGATGAAATGCAACACAGAAAAAACTACAACAAATTTTTATAACGAAAGCAAAGAAGTACAGATTATTTATTTTGTGGGAGCTTTTCATGACCACATCAAAGCGTGTAGTTTGGAAATGCATAGGTTAATACTTAACTATAGATCAACAAAGTAATCTCAAAAATAATTTTGGGTAGCTCAAATGTCATTTCTCTTACACTTCTTGGAATTAGGCTATTATGTGATGATTTAAGCACACCATAGTTAAGAAACTAACAACTGATGTCCCTGCCATTTTCTTTATAATTTAAATGATATATACAATGGAATTTGTACTTATGCAAGCATATGCGATTACTAGGGGCACAGTTTGTAGAACAAAGAAGAACGCGAGAAGAGAGAAGAGGAACATGAAACAAAAGCAGAAGGGCTTGAAGGTGTGAGGGTAGCCTGGAGAGACAGAGAGCACGTCCAGGCCAATAGAAGAGAGAATTTCTGGGAAGATAGTAATGCCATAGACTCAAAGCTCCTAAAAACAGACCGTTGAATTTGCCGATCGGTGGGGGAGAAGTGGTCTTACGAAATGCAATGCCGGGAGAATGTTGGGAGTGAAAAACTGAATTACCAGAAGAGGAAACTGAGAAGACAGGATTTTTTTTTCCCCCTGCAGTTTTGGAGTCAAGGCAGCGAGAACATAGGAAGGTGGCTCCCAGGGTGGTCAAGCAGAACGGGAGTCAGCCTGGAGAAGCAGATGTTAGCTCTGTCTGCTAACGTTCACCAAGCTCTGACTTCACAGAAAATTATTCCAGAATATCTGCTTTGCCCCAATATTGATTCCAGTAAATAGTAAATGTATAAAAGTCCTTTCATCTCATTAGTATAAATTATAAGCTTGTTCCTATTTTATTTCTTTTTATTATTATTTTTTTAGTTTCCAGTCATAATGTATTTATTCTTAGGTTTTAAACTCTGCAGGCTAATATTGAAAGTGTTCACTAGGATAATATAAATCCTTACAAAAATAGGATTTACTTTAAAGTCTTCATAGTATATAAATTAGCTGATAGAACCAGTCAATTGATATTTCTGGTCACAGAGAAGCCTATTTTCAGATTACAGTAATCCTCTTTGTTCTGTATTTCAAAATTATCTGAAGTTGTTACTAAAATATATGTTTATAAGCACTTTAAAAGCCACTGTTAAAGAGATCCGTGTTATGGATTTGATCTTTTTTTGGGGGGTATATTTTATTGATTATGCTATTACAGTTGTCTCATTTTTTTTCTTCCACTTATCCCCTCTGCCCTGTACCCCATCCCATCACCCCCACACCTCTTAGTTCATATTTATGGGTTGTACATATCAGTTCTATGACTTCTTTTTATTTATTTATTTATTTTTATTTCTTGTATATTTTATTTAGTACGCTATTACAGTTGTCCCATTGTTCCCCCCTTTATCGCCTCTGCCCTGCACCCCATCCCATCATCCCCACACCTCTTAGTCCATGTCCATAGGTTGCACACACCAGTTCTTTGGTTTCCTAATTTCCCACATTACTCCCAGCCTCCCCCTGACCACTTCTTTTTCTTTTTCTTTTTTTTTTTTTTTTGTGGTCAACAGTTTCCTACCACCACCTTCCTCAGCCCCACGCACCCCCATCTCCCACCCTCAATCCTTCCCCCATTTGGCTTTGTCGATGGGGCCTTTATGCATGTTCCTTGATGACCCTTCCCCTCCCTTTCCCCTGTCATCCCCCTCCCTCCTTTCCTCTGGTTACTGTCAGTTTGTTTTTTATTCCAATGTTGCCACTTATATTTCACTTGCTTGTTTATTTTGTTGATTAGGTTCCACTTACAGGTGAGATCCTATGGTATCTTGTCTTTCACAACTTGGCTTATTTCACTCAGCATAATGCTCTCCAGTTCCATCTATGCTGTTGTGAAGGGTAGTAGCTCCTTCTTCCTTTCTACTATGTAGTATTCCATTGTGTAAATGTACCACAGTTTTTTGACCCACTCATTTACTGTTGGGCATTTAGGCTGCTTCCAACACTTGGCTATTATAAGTTGTGCTGCTATGAACATTGGGGTGCATAGGTTCTTTTGAATTGGTGTTTTGGGATTCTTAGGGTATAACCCCAGCAGTGGAATTGCTGGGTCAAAAGGCAGATCCATTTTTAGTTTTTTGAGGAAATTCCAAACTGTTTTCCACAGTGGCTGCACCAGTCTGCATTCCCACCAACAGGGCACTAGGGTTCCCTTTTCTCCACATCCTCTCCAGCACTTCTTGTTTGTTGATTTGTTTATAATGGCCATTCTGGCTGGCATGGAGTGGTATCTCACTGTGGTTTTAATTTGCATCTCTCTGATGGTTGGTGATTCTGAGCACCCATTCATGTGCCTCTAGGCCCTGTGTATGTTCCCTTTGGAGAAGTGTCTGTTTAGGTCCTTTGCCCATTTTTTAATCGGATTATTTGTCTTCCTAAAGTGGAGCTGAGTGACTTCTTTATATATTTTGGAGATCAAATCCTTGTCTGAGGTATCATTGGCAAATGTGTTTTCCCATTCAGTTGGTCCCCCTTTCATTTTGCTGATGTTTTCTTTAGCCGTGCAGAAACTTTTTGTTTCGATGAAGATCCATTTGTTTGTTCTTTCTTTTATGTCCCTTCTCTAGGGGACACAGTGGTGAAAATATTTCTGCATGGAATATCTGAGATTTTCCTGCGTATATTCTCCTGGTGTCACAATTTATATTTAAGTCGTTTATCCACCTCGAGTTTATTTTTGTGTGTGGTGTAAGTTGGTGGTCAAATTTCAATTTTTTGCAAGTAGCTGTCCAGTTATCCCAACACCACTTGTTGAAGAGGCTATTTTTACTCCATTTTATGCTTCTGCCCCCTTTGTCAAATATTAATTGACTATAGAGACATGGGTTTATTTCTGGGCTCTATTCTGTTCCATTGATCTATGTGTCTGTTCTTATGCCAGTACCGAACTGTTTTGATTACAGTGGCCTTATAATATAGTTTGATGTGAGGTATTGTGATCATTCCACATTTGTTCTTCCTTCTCAACACTGCTGAGGCTATTCGGGGTCACTTATGGCTCCATATAAATTTTTGAAATGTTTGTTTGATATCTGTGAAATATGTCATTGGTATTTTAATAGAGATTGCTTTGAATCTATAAATTGCTTGGGTAGTATGGACATTTTGATGATGTTAATTCTTCCAATCCATGAACATGGTGTATGCTTCCATTTATTTGTGTCTTCCTTAATTTCTTTCTTCAGTGTTCTGTAGTTTTTTTTAGTACAGGACTTTAACCTCCTTGGTTAAGTTTATTCCTAGGTACTTTATTTTTCTTGTTGCTATGGTAAATGGGATTTTTTCCCCATGATTTCTGCTTCTGATATTTCATTGTTGGTATACAAAAATGCCTTCAGTTTCTGAATATTGACTTTGTATCCTGCTGTTTTGCCAAATTCACTTATTAGGTCAAGGAGATTTTTGGTGGAGTCTAACAGGGTTTTCTATGTACACTATCATGTCATCTGTGAACAATGACAGTTTTATTTCCTCCCTTCCGATGTTGATGCCTTTTATTTCTTTTTCTTGTCTAATGGCTGTGGCTAGGACTTCTAATACTATGTTGAACAGGAGTGGTGAAAGTGGATATCCTTGTCTTGTGCCTGATCTTAGTGTGAAAACTTTTAGTTTTTTGCCTGTTCGGTATAATGTTGGATGTAGGTTTCTCATATATAGGTATTATTATGCTTAGGTATGCCCTCTTTATTCCCACTTTGCTGAGTCTTTTTATCATAAATGGGTGCTGTACCTTATCAAATGCTTTTTCTGTATCTATTGATATGATCATGTAATTTTTGCCTTGCCTTTTGTTTATGTGATGTATTACGTTTATTGATTTGTGAATATTGTACAATCCTTGAATCCCTGGGATGAATCCCACTGAATCATGGTGTATGATCTTTTTAATGTATTTCTGGATGAGGTTCACCAATATTTTGTTGAGGATTTTAACATCTCTGTTCATCAGTGATATTGGCCTGTAGTTTTCTTTCTTTGCTGTGTCTTTATCTGGTTTTTGGATTAGGATGATGTTGGTCTCATAAAAAGTTTGGGAATCTTCCCTCTACTTGGACTTTTTGGAATAGCCTGAGAAGGACAGGGGTTAGCTCTTCCTTAAATGCTTTGCAAAATTCTCCTGTGAAACCATCTGGTCTGGGGCTTTTGTGTGCCTGGAGTTTTTTGATTACTACTTCAATTCACCAGCTGTTATCGGTCTGTTCAGGCTTTCTGCTTCTTCCTCATTCAGTTTGGGAAGATTATATTTTTCTAGAAATTGGCCTATTTCACCCAGGTTTTCAAATTTCTTGGCATATAGTCGTTTGTAGTAATACCTTACAACCCTTTATATTTCTGTGGTATCAGTTGTAATTTCTCCTCTTTCATTTCTGATTTTATTTATTTGGATCCTCTCCCTTTTTTTCTTGATGAGTCTGCTTAAAGGCTTGTCAATGTTGTTTATCTTTTCAAATAACCAGCTCCTGGATTTATTGATCCTTTTAATTGTTCTTTTAGTCTCTATGTCATTTAGTTCTGCTCTGATCTTGATTATCTCCTTCCTTCTGCTCAATCTGGTCTTTGTTTATTGTTGTTTCTCTAGTTCTTATAGATGTAGGGTTAGGTTGTTTATTTGGAATGTTTCTGTCTTTTTCAGGGAGGCCTGTATTGCTATGAACTTTCCTCTCAGGACTGCCTTCACTCTGTCCCATGGGTTTTGGACTGTTGTGTGTTCATTTTCATTTGTTTCCAGAAACTTTCTGATTTCTTCTTTGATCTCACTATTGACCCATTCATTGTTTAATAGCATGCTGTTCAGTCTCCATGAGTTTGAATGTTTTTGAGTTTTTTTCTTGAGGTTGGTTTCTCGTTTTAAGCCCTTGTGGTCTGAAAAAAATGCTTGATATGATTTCAATTTTCTTAAATTTGTTGAGGCTTGTTTTTGTGTCCTATTATGTGGTCTATCTTTGAAAATGTTCCATGTGTATTTGAAAAGAATGTGTAGTTTGCTTCTTTGGAATGAAAGGTTCTATATACATCAGTTAAGTCCATTTGATCTAATGCGTTGCTCGGTTCCACAATATCCTTATTGATATTTTGTTTGGATGAACTATCCATTGTCTACAGTCTGGTATTAAAATCCCCCACTATAAGTGTGTCACAGTCTATATCTTTATTGAAGTCCTCCAGGATTTTCCTTATATATTTGGGTGCTCCCATGTTGGGTGCATATAGGTTTACAATGTTTATATCTTCTTGATGGATTCTTCCTTTGAGTCTTATGAAGTGTCCTTCTGTGTCTCTTTTTATGGCCTTTGTTTTAAAGTCTGTTTTGTCTGATATAAGTATTGCTACCCTGGCTTTTTATTCCTGTCCATTTGCTTGGAATATTTTTTTCCCACCCTTTCACTTCAGTCTGTGTAAGTCTTTTTTTCTGAGGTGGGTCTCTAGTAGACAGGATATATGTGGGTTCTGTTTTCTTATCCATTCAGTTACTCTATGCCTTTTAATTGGAGCATTTAATCCATTTACATTTAGAGTTATTATTGATAGGTACTTGTTCATTTTTTCCCTTTGTACTTGTGTACCTCTCTCCCTCTTTTTCTTCATCTTCTTAAAGCAGTCCCTTTAGCATATCTTGCAATGCTGGTTTGGTAGAAGTATATACTTTTAGCCTTCTTTTGTCTGGGAAACTCCTTATTTTGCCTTCCAGTTTAATTGATGGCCCTGCTGGGTAGAGTTGTCTTGGTTTCAGGTCTTTGCTTTTCATTACTCAGAATATTTCTTGCCATTCTCTTCTGGTTTGTAGTGTTTCTGTTGAGAAGTCAGCTGCTAGCCTTATCGGGGCTCCCTTGTATATTACTTCCTGTTTTTCCCTTGCTACCTTTAAGATTCTCTCTTTGTACTTGATATCTGCCATTTTAATTATGATTTGTCATGGAATGGGTCTCTTTGGGTTCCCCTTGATTGGGACTCTCTGTGCTTCCTTAACTTGTGTGACTTTTTCTCTCTTCAAATTAGGTAAGTTTGTCATCATTATTTTTTCAAACAGGATTTCTATCCCTTGCTCCTCTTCCTCTCCTGGTATTCCTGTTATGTGGATATTATTACCTTTAATGTTGTCCTGCATTTCCCTTAACACCCCTTCATTCTTTTTGAGCCTTTTTTTCATTTTCTTGCTTTTCTGGGAGTTTTTCTATCATGTTTTCCAGCTCACTGATTTCATCCTCTGCTTCATCTAGCCTGCTTTTGATTTCTTCTACTGTGTTCTTCAACTCAGAAATCGTATTCTTCATTTCCTTTTAGTTCTTGTTGATAGTTTCTATGTCCATTTTCATGCTGATATAGTTTGCAGTTAAGTTCCTTGTAGTTTCCCTGTGGGTTTTTGTAATTCTCACTGAGCTCATTGAGTTCATTGAGATTCCTTATAACGATTTTTTTGAACTCAATATCTGATAGTTTACTTGTCTCTATTTCCCTTAGCAGCCTTTCTGGGGATTCCTCCTTTCCTTTTGATTAGGGGTTGTTTCTTTATCTTCCCATTACTTGTCTGCCGGAGCAAAACCACGAAGCCCAGGAAACAAACCCATGACCGCAAAAATAACTCCTCCTACAATCCCACAATCAACTGCAAATGAGCTGGTATTAATAAGTCTGTAAAGAGATTAAGACTATTATAGGAAAAGATAGAAATAAGCTATAGTATAAAATCTGGTGACTTAATATTCACCAACTTGATGGACAAGAAATGAATGTTAAAAAGCTATACAGTAAAGAAAATTTCGCAAATCATGGAGAAGACCACAGTGGTTTTCATCCCAGTGGCTTCTAGTATTTATCGCTGTTTATTCTTTCTGGATCTGCCTCTGGTGATGTCAGATGTTGACCCTGTCTGACCTTAGACAGTCAGTTCAAGACTTCCTGGGATCTACCGTCTATGACTGTCTCCTTCAGTTGTTAATCTAGTCACTCTGTGCTCAGTAGTCAGGCTTAAGCACCATAGTGTGGGGCTGAATCCCTCTTGGCTTTGGGGCTAATGTTTCCCCTCAGGTTGCTACTGCTCAGAGGAGGTGGTCTGTGTGAGATGAATGGTTGCTGCCTTATGGGGGATGATTCAGCACCAAGGTCCCGGAGGCTACTCTCTCAGTTCTCTCCTCAAAGTCTCCATCCCCAGTCACTCCTCAAGCGTCTCTAGTCCACTCTGCCCCACCCCCCTTTGTAGGGATCTACTCTCTCTGTGGCTGCCACTCTGCACTCAGCAGTCAGACTTAAGCACCACAGGGTGGGGCAGAGTTTCTCCTGGGGATGAGGTCATAGTTTCCTCTTAGGCTTCCACTGCTCAGGGGAGTGGTCTGCCTGAGCAAGATGGCTGCTGCTGCGTGGAGGATGACTCAGCACCAGGATCCCAGCAGCTACTTTCTCAGTTCTCTCCCTAAAGCCTCTGTTCCCAGTCTCTCCTCAGGTTTCTCTAGCCCACTCTGCCCCCACCTTTGCCAGAGTGCAGGGTAAGTGGCTGCAGGTGAAAATTTAGGTGTTGGCCCTTTAAATCATCTCTGGCAGAGAGTGGCTCTGCCGCTTTTCGCAGCTGGCTGTTATTGTTATACTTTTTGGGCTCTGGTGCTGTAGGCTGGGGATCCCTGCTTATGGTTTAGACCCTAGTCTTCTCGGGGGGATCCAACTGGCTGCTTAAATATCCCTTTGGCGCTTCCACCTGAGGATGCCCAGCCAGCCTTCTCAAGTCTCTGCCATACTCCTTAAAAGTCAGGTTGTGCTGAAACTGATTCTTCTGTCTGTCCGAGGTTATAAGGTTTCTCTCTCACTATTGTTCAGTTGTTTGTTCTGGGTGATTTCTTCACAATTTAGTTGTAATTCCAGATTGGTCCTGGGAGGAGGTCAGTGTGACTTCCATTCACTCCTCCGCCATCTTGATCATCCCCTGTTCCTATTTTATTTAAATGCTAGTATTTAAAAACAAGAATTTCCAGACTATTTTTTTGAAATGTTGTTCATTAACTGTGTATGTAGACATGTCTGCCCACATTCTCATGCGGACAGCCACGCTACTGGAATTAGTTCACAACCTAAAACCTTTCAATATTCAGTTCTTTTATAGTATAGCACTATATGATTTATTATTAATCAAGGATACCCTCTCTCTTATTCTTCTTTGTTCTTTTAATTATCTGCTTTTTGGTTATGTGTCTAATTAACTTTAGCTAGTCCTAAAGTTAATTAGGACTATATATCTAGAAATAATCATATTTCTAGAAATAATCATATTTCTAGAAATGTAGTACCAAATACTCATAATATTCATCTTTTTCCTTTGTTTTTAGTTGTGACTCAAAGAGTTAAATTTGTTTTTTATATGGCTATCTGTTTACTTTCTTATCACTTTCTTTTATCATAAGCCAGCCCATCTGGAAGTGAAAATGTGACCTTGAAGAAAAGTCTACTTGTATTTAAGAAAATAGATTTTGCTTAATTTTAGAGTTAGCTTTGGGTTTATATTTATACAGTAGAATTTATGCCAGTTTAAACTTTTTTTGAAATACTTGGTCATCTTAGAACATGAGTTAGAAAAGTTAAAACAATCTTCTTACATTTCTAACTGTTTTCTTTCACTAAACTTTCAGAAAACACTGTGGATCTATATAACAAAGGACAAACACAGTGCTTTGTAGTGAGGTTTAAGTGTTTGGAGCCCATAATACAAAGATTTAGCACGAGTTCAAATATAACAACAATTAAATGTTATTTTCTTACATTAAAAGCAGCATTTACGGATAGGCATAAAAAGTATTCAGGCTTCCATTAGGAAGTGTTTGTCATCTGCTTTTGCTTTCTTAATACCATGAAACTTCCTGCAAATGGAGAGCAGCCTGAGTGAGAAGTGCCCACTGATGATTTTGGTTTCCTGTTTCTCATCTTTACAACTAGGTCTTTCTGGGACTTTTCAGTCTTTACCACTGATCATAGCCCAGGGCTAGGGCTAAAAGTAATCAAGCTTTTTGTCTTCATTTTGGGGCTTAATCGCCTACATCGTACCACTTCAGAAAGCAGCGAAGTCTCATTCATCTATTCAACAGGTATTTATGAAGTTTCTAATATGAGCTATGCATTGAGATTTAAGAGTGAACATAAAATATTATCCCAGCCCTCATGAAACATGTATCCTAGTGGAGAATACAGGTAATGAAGTAAACAAATAGATAAAAATAATTATACATTGCAAAAACTAATATAGAGAAAATGATGTGATGAAGAGTGGTTAAAGAAGTCTTCTCTAATGGCTGACATTTGGGCAAAGACCCATTAGATGAGCAAGAACTAGACATATGAAGATTTGGGAAAAGAGTGTTGCATGCAAACAGACTACAAGTGAAAAGACGACGAGGTGGCAGAGAGGCCTATATATTCCAGGGAATGACTGAAGGCCCAGAAAGCAGCATAAAGCTCAGGTGAGGGCAGGAGTCATGTAAGAAGAGGTTGAAGACATGGGAAACAAGACAAGCTGAAGGGTCTGGGTTTTACTTAAAGTCCAGTTGGGAACTCAAATATGAATATCCTTGTTGTGTGTTTTTTAAAAGATCTGCTGGAAGGAACCAAACAAAAACTCCCAGGCTCCTAGTGATGGGTCTAGAAATGATAAGTTCCATTAGAGCAAACGATGTAAATGAAGCCCACTTTTACTGAAGGGCCACCTTGAAGGTGGGCAGAAAAAGCACAGTGAGAAGCTAACAAAAACTCTATATTCAGGACAACTTTTTTCCTTGTACACGTCAAGCTCCTCTTCTCTCGTCTGTGTTTATGTTTTAGTTGTCCATTCATTAGCCATGCCTCCTTTTATGTTGGTCTGTCTACTTTTGATGTTTATCAGGTTCCAAGGGCAGAATCAGGAATTGCCTGAAAAACGGTCTTCTAAATGCTGAGCATTTGAGCACTGAAATCATTTCATGCTGGCGATTGCTCAAATATTATTTGTGAAAGTATAATGTACATTCACAGATACTGACATTTATGGTATGTAGTTGCTGTATCTGAATACACTGATTTGATTTTTTAAAAATTAGTATACATTTTATTTGTATGCTATGAATTTTAAACACCTGTAGTTTACTTACTTACCAAGCCCATTCAACACATCTGGCTTCTTTGTCTTTGTGTTAATCAATAATTATTTAATTACAATGTTATGCCTTTTATGCTAATTAGAATTTTGAGACCATAAAAATATGCTACCTTTGTGCTTCATGCTGGCAGTAATGGGTTATATTTATAGTTTGGTGGATTCATAAGTCATGCATGCATATGCATGTAAACACACATTTTACTTCATTTGCACAATAGAAATTTTTCTACTGTCTGTTTTTTTTTTCTCTAAGTTTACCACTTGGAAGGAATCACCTTGATTTTTTTTTCCAATTTTGGTAGGAAAAGATTCTTTGTTTGACAAAAAAAGTTTGGCTTTAATGGGATACGATCCTTTACAAAAAAGAAAAAAACATATAATTCTTTTAGCTCTTCCCTTTTTGAAAAGTAGTTGGATAAATAGAGCAATGTTGGTCTTTTTTGACCTATGGATGTGGTTGCTGGTGTGGTTTAAAACTGCAAAAGAAGACTATTTTTCTTAATTGCTTCCTTTGCTAAGATCATTGTGCAGGCTGGAAAGAGATCTGATTAACTGTAGACTTGGATGTGGTAAAAACCTCCCTGGTAGGTTCTCATCTATCACCATCAATCTCAAGTTGAATGGCTTTCAGGAGGCAGCGCCTTGGGATCTGGAAGTTTCAGAGACAATGATTCAAATACAACTCTCTGGGTGGATTTTCATCGCAGCAGTGGGATATACACTAGTCCCTTCTCATTGCCTGACTCGTCTTTGGAGTCTCTACGGTTCCATGCAAATTTCAGCATGTATATATGTGTGAGTGTGGGTGCTCTTCACTTTGCTGTGGGGAGGAGCTGAACTGAGAATAAAGCCCACATCTACCCGCGGTAGCTGTCTATGTTCACTTGGAGACTATTGTCTCTCTTCAAGGACCCCTTGATGGGACTGTAAGTAATCACACCAAATTTGTAGATGCTTTTTGCAAACATTGCTCTATACCCTTCTTCTAAACAAGATTACATTATCACTAGCCAAGTATTCCACAGTTTGTAAAGTCCAACGGCCTTGAAGGAATTACCTAACAATGAACAGTGTTTTACTTTATTACTGTTTAATTATTTTTTTGGGAGAATAATAATGAGGGTTATTTTCTTTCTTTTTTTAACCCCTATGGCTGAGTCAGCCCTATGGGGTTATTTTTCATAGTGTAGTAAGGAGCTCAGGGTGCTTCTACGCTATTCATTAATTCATATTAGAAAGTAAAGGATTTCATTCTTACTAGGAGTGAGTAATCCCAGTAATTTTAACTTCCCTAAGTGAAGTAAAGACCACTTTGAGCTCTTCCTCAGTTAAAGCTGAATTTGAAGTTTTCCAAACAATACTTGAATCCTTTTCAACTGGCAGATCACGAGGATTCCATTTCTTTTCATGGATCATTGGTCAATTCCTCGTCATTCTTTTTCCAGTGGTTGCTCTTAAATCAAATCATAAAACTTGTCCAAAAGCACACTTAACTCTACTTTCCATAAGCTCCTTATTATACTATTATACTTATTATACTAATAGAATACATATACTATTATACAAGGTGGAAACACCCCTCCCTTTCACAGATCTGCCCCTAGCCTCCAAACGATCCTCCCACCATGAGCTGCAATTATTTCCATGGGGAGAGCCTGCCAGCTGGAATCTTCAAGGGATGTTGGGCAGTTTATTGTGGCTACATCTCTGCAGTGTCTGAGTGACAGCAGGATGAAGGCACAAGTCCCTGTCTATGCTTTGTCCTATTTCCGCTCTGTCTAAACATATGGAGCCCTCAAATAGTACAGGTTTCCTCCTTATGAAGAGAATGATCTGACTATACATAAATTTAAAAATCTTATTAGGTCCCCAAATTGTCTCTGAAAATGAGTGCATAAAATTTTCCTTGCTCATCTTTCTAACAAGAAAGCTGTTTATAGTCATTGTTCTCTATTCATCACAGCACAAAAATTTTTATAATTTCTTAATTAGCACTTTATAATCTAAAAATCTATAGTCTAGATAGATTAAAATATATTGGTGAATGAAGAACAAAGGTATTTAGAACTACTTTGATTCAGAGCCATTT
Source organism: Mormoops blainvillei (assembly GCA_004026545.1). Lineage (NCBI taxonomy): Eukaryota > Metazoa > Chordata > Mammalia > Chiroptera > Mormoopidae > Mormoops > Mormoops blainvillei. Next base: position 118,918 of record PVJD01000769.1, read on the forward strand.
ATGTAGAAAGTGACCCATACAGTCTGATGCAGTTTTCCTATAAGAGTGGTGCTTTGAGCATCTTGCTAACCAAGGATGAGGTCTGATAGCTTGTTATTTGTTAATATTTGGAAGCTAATATTGTTCATGCGGATCTTTGTGCACACTGAAAAGCCTGGTGTGGGGGCCAAAGGTAGGCGAAGTGGAGGCCGGTCCAGTCAGTAACCAGAGTATGATACTATATCTCACCAATCAGGGGTCCAACTTTTTTCTCTGAGTCTGGGAATGAAATACACCGTTTTTGAAGGAGCCTAGCACTTGATGAGTTAGTTTGAAGACTTTCCAGAAATAGATCAAACAGGAGATCATTTTTTTCCTTTTATTGTTAAAACTACCATTCCTATGAAGGAACTTTTTTTTTCCCAGTGAAACGCTATGTTTTTAAGGGTCCTGTCTGGCTGAGGAAGGAGAGCCTGTGGCCCAGAAAGGCAGCAGTTGCAGCAAGGCCTGGTACATCAGGCTGAAAACGCACAATTTGCCTCACATTCTAATCACAGTCTCACTGTTAAGAAAAAAAAAATCTCAATCTGAGTAAGCTATTGGCTGATTTTTTTTAACCTTTAATTAAAAGAGAAATGAAATAGTGGACCTGGTACTGGCACTCTCCCCATATCCTTAAGGAATTTAATTTTCATTTACCTGGTTAACATTCTCTAATTTTAGGCCATGTGCCAACTAGCAGTACTGTCATACTCTAGGCAAATTACATAAGATTTAAATTTCAATTTAGAAGCCCAGGCAGTTCCCTTATGTTTTAAAATTGAGGCATTCTTCAGCAAAAGATCATGCTACCTAGTACATCTACCTCTTTTTGGAAAAGTTATATATTTAAATTTCCAGTTTCTAGGTGTGGCTCTGAGAAGAGATGTATTACTCCAGGATAGAAGAGGCCATGCAGAAAGACACTGGAATTGGGGATTTTGTGTGACATAAATTCTATGAGGGTAGAAATCTTCCCGGTCATCCCCTCCCTACAATCTCATTATATCAGAGACCAGTATGTGCTATTACATGGTGCTCAGTAAAGAGCCATGAAGAAGAGGAGGGGTAATATAGATGCATAATATATACCAGATGCATTCCGGATAAGGATGGATAGGTATCACATAACTGTAATGTGAAATGAAGGCTGCCATTGTCAGGGAAAGATTGACTGCCTGGACTCAGGAGAAAAGAGAAATTTATGGGGACACTCAGTAAACTTGGAATCCGCAGGTCAGATCCATTAAATTATATACAATTAATGAAAGACAGAATTTGAATTACAAGTAATAATTCCATTGAGAATTTTTATAGCTATGTAATAATTCATGGTGTTCTTCAGTCATTTATTTTTCTCATGACCGTGAGTACTGCTCTCAAATCACACACAATGCATGTTGCATATTTATTTATTAATATTTAGAAATAAAGATGTTCCTGTAATGTAATATAAATGCATAAATATTTTAGGGCTATTGTCTCACCATAAAATACCAGGGATTGTTATGGAAAACATGCCAGGCCATTTATATAATGATTCTCAGTTAATGAAAAAAAGTTGTGCTTTGAGGATATATAAATAGAGCTTCTTAGTCTGGTAAATACTGAATTTGGTCATAATTACACATAAAACAAAGCCTTTGGTTTGTCATTTTGTGTAAAGTGCAATTTTTTGCTAGGTCAGTTCTTGCACTGATAGGAATGTGCTCAGAGGATCAGAAAGCATGTCCCCCCACCTACAGCACAGTGTTGGTGATGTTCAAAACTTACTCCTCAGTAAAAACATTAGACAGATGGATTATTTGTGGACATTTTGCTGAGAATCAATTGAGAACAAAGCCAGGTGCTCAGAGGAAAAAAAAAGATTTCAGCTAATGTAGGACAATGATACATAGGACTAACTCATCCCAGAAATTTTTATAGCTTCTCATTGTGAACCAATGTCTCAAGGGCTAGTTCCCAAGGGAATCGCACCAGGCTCCTAGTCAATGAAAGGAGCTGGCAATGAACAGTATTAAAGAATTTTAGCATCAAGAATGGGGTCCATTCTTAGTAAGCCATTTGCTCCTGATGGTCGTTAGATTTTGAATGAAGTGATGGCAGACCCTCTGTGCCTTTCTTCCTCACTCATGCTCTCCACCCCAACCACCTTCTACACATGCCTCTTATCCCACAACTAGGGCAAAAAAGATGATGTGGGGGGAGATTATAAGGAGCTCAACTTACATAGAAAGGAGGAAGGAAAGAAGGATTCCAAACAAGTTTTCTCTGATCTAAGTTTTCACATCACACACAGGTTAACCACAGCATTGCAAAAATCTTGAGTACCATTCTACACCTCATATTTACCTGGATATCACTCATTATATCTTGATTTTTCTGAACTATTGAGATAGCAGTAGCAGCGGCAGCCTCGCTTACCCAATTTCATTTGTTTATTGCCTTTGTCCAGCCTTAAACTGAGCCAGTCTGTAGTTGATAGTACACCTGCTTTTTTTCTGCTAATGTGACTCCAGCTTTTTAATGAGAGTACCACATGAACTCAGCATCCTGTGCACCTAGAAGCAAAAGCCTAGTCAATGGACAAACTACCACTATTGGCATAGCTGTCTCTTCTTGTTCTTTGTTCCTTTCCACATGGTGGTGCAACATATCTCTTTACAGTTTGCCTTGCCACTGAATTTATTTTTCTCAAGAGCTGGCATGGAATCATTTTGTATACACAGTGCCCAGCACAGAGCCAAACATACAGTGGGTATGTAATTAATTGTTCATCCAATGAATTATTGGTTTTTAAATATAAAATAAATAGCATATCCACTTTAAAATTAAATGGTCAGTTCCATATGTACTAAAGAATTAAATGTAACATAGATTATAAAAGAATTAGAGGGGACAAAGACAAAACATCTACCTTCGAGTGAGGAGGTACTATATCCACAAAAATGGTAAAGAAAGAAAACAAAGAAAATGGTTGTAACACACATGATAAATTTGCTTTAAATGACGGCTAATGAGAAGGAGAATTAGCATTGAAATAAAAAGTTGACTGCCTCCTACTGCGTTATGCTAAGCTACTCTGAAAAATGGTTTTATCACAATTGAATATTGTCAACCACATGTTAATGAACAATATTCATGTAAATAACACTGTGTTTGCACAGATGAATCAGTTTAATTCATTAAGGAAAATGCTACACGAATTAAACAAGATGTATTAAGATGTCTTTTAAAAACATCAATGAGTAATTGGTTCAACTACAATTTTCAGAGTCTAGTCAATTAACCTGGAGTCCCTTAGGTGTGATCCAAGAATTAAAACACTAAGGAATTGCTTAGTTTTAAAATATGTACAATTTTACAACTCCACAAAGCATATCACAAATAATGGTCCTTCTCTTTACCACAGCCTTTTTGGCTGAGATTGTTTTACAAGTATTATAACCATACTGACCAAGGGATTCCATGATTGTAAGTTAAGGAGCCTAAGAGAAAATCAGAAAAAGTCATATTCTGAAAGTCATAAACTTTTTTCTTATACTTTGAATTATTGTTACCTGACTTGCCACCACAAAGAAAACTTTTGTGGGGGGAAGTAAATAATTATTTCTCTATTAAATTTAAAAGGTTTGAAATTCTACTTACAAAACTTATTTCTTATACTCTTACATAAACACATACTTATCACAAATTAACACAACTCTTTCATCTTTAATAAGAATATCAATCTGTATATATAAATATTGGACACTTAAAGATAACTTGATCAACTTAGAGTTCAAAGTCAGCATTTGATCAGATCAGTTGGATGATGATTACCCCTTATTTGGTATTGTAAAGATACAACTTGAATTACAGTAAAGCATGTAACAAAAACTAAACATACAACTTTGGTTTTATTAAAAGACTTGCATTACAATGACAGTCTTTTAAAGTTATTTTAAAATTACAGTTTACATAATATTATATTAGTTTCAGACGTATAACACAGTGAATAGACATTCATCTACCTTAAGAAATGATGTCAGTGTTAATATGCAGAAATCATTAATTGATGAAGGAAAGAGTAAAGCATAGGCAGATATATTAAAAAACTCAGCTTCCAAATTTGAGAAGCCTAATGTGTTATAGGATATTCTAATGCTTTAGGAAAAAGGCTGAGTAAAGAATATACAAAATATAATAAAATACTTCAGCTAGAACATTAATATTCTTTCTATAGGTAAGTAGGACCATTTAGTAATACAAACTACAGGATGACTGAACTGTGGTGCCTTCACCTTTCACATTCTTGGGTGTAAAACTACTTTCAGCTATAGTCAAACCCCATTTGTAGTGAAATTCAGTGCTCTCTCTTGGTTAAATGTCTGTTTGCTACGGCAATTTTTACAGTAGAATTGAAACAATGATCATTTAATTGTCGGTATAGCCTCATTGTTAATTTTGTATTAGAGGTAGCTTCAGTAGCAGATGTTAATTTCCAGGTAAATTTCACTTGGGCTCCTAACAATTGCTATTCTCTAAGGTTTTTTTTCTTTTTTCCCCTGAGAATTCCAGTTTCCAGGCCAAGGAGAGTAAATCCCCACGTGTTTACTAGTGTTCTGATGCCAGTTCTTTAGAATGATATTAATTTCTATACCACGGATTCATGTATTTTTTTAAAATCTACTTCAAGAACAAAAAGGATAAAATGGCCCATTAGGAAACATTAAATCCTGATCATTTTGTTAATGTTCTTGCTAATATGTGTTCTATAAAGTTGCTCACTTTTATAACTAAGCCTCTAGTGTCATGGGTTAATGAGCCACATAGCTTCTAATGCTGTACATCTGCCATTAATCCATTATCAGGAAGGGATTACTTTAGCAATCTGTCACTTTAGCAAATGGATCAGAAGTCCTGTAAGGGTAAATTAACCCCCATCCGTTATTGCTCTGTCTTTCAGATTTACAGAGCATTTTCACACCTATCATATTTGATTCTTAAAACCATTCTCTAAAGTCTGGAGGATTTGTATTATCATTCTCATTTGTCTGAAGAGCCTGGCAGGGAAGCACACTCTCTTGTGTGTTACTGACCAAAAAGGGCTGTGGGAAGGAGTCTTTTCTTATTGGGCAGGCCAACTCTGCAGGTTCCGGCCTGTGAGGGAGGAATAGAACTGATACCCGGTCAGTCAAAATGGCCTTGGTGACCCACTTGGGGTTTTTGGATGAGGAGTGAGTGTTTTGACCAAACAGCAGTTACATGGCAGAGGAAGGAGGCAATCCCAGGCTACTTTGCTCCTTTTCTTTTCTTTTCTATTATTTACTTTTTTCTTTTCCAAATTAATCCTCATATGAGGATGCTTTTTTGATTTTTTAGAGAGAGTAAGGAAGGAGGGTGGAAAGAGAGACAGAGAGAAACATTGACTGGTTGCCTCCCATACACCCCAACCGGGGATTGAACCCACAACCTAGGGTATGTGCCATGCCTGGGGATCGAACACCCAACGTTTCGGTATGTGGGACAATGCTCGAACCAACTGAGCCACCCGGCCAGGGCAGCTCCTTGTCTTCCATTATGGCTTCTGTCAATTTCTTTGATTGCACTAATGCTAATATCTTCTGCATTATGTTCATGGTAGATGAGACCGGTTGTTAAGGCTTGTTCCATTATCTCCATTCTTACATGGCCCCGTGCCTCAGGGACAGTGACTCTGCCCTCAGCTCTAGGCTGTCCTGTTAGTCTCAGGGTCAACCTGTTATCTTGTGATTGTTTCAGTAAAGGGTCTGAGACCCAATTCCCACAGTGTGGGTATGTAAGAAAACCTGTGGCAAGGACTACATATGTTCATAACTAAGATGGCATCATAATTTCTTTTTCTGGACATTGTCACAACAGCATAACAAGAGAAACGACAATAATGATAGCTAACACATATGTAGTACTTACGATGTACCAGCCATAAGTTTTAGCACTGTATGTATTTTGATAGACTTTATCCCCGCAACCTCCCCTGGAGTGGATGATATCATCCCCTTGACCTTGTAGATGTGGGAGTGGGTACCAAGGTAGGAAGCTGCAATCTTCCTGCTTCCAGTCCTAAATCCACACTGCAAGGTGTCATTCTCAGTTACATTGAATATACTTGTGCTTAGTAAGGTTAAATAACTTGCTTTAATCAATAGCCAGTAGGAGTATATCTGATTTTGGAAGCCAGACTGATGTGGCAAAATAGAGACATGGTGATAACTTGGGTCCTTGATGATATCACTGCATCAACCAACCTTGAAACCTGCTTTACTTTAAAGCTTTGGGATGTGACATGCGAAATGATCTTAATGTCTGCAGCACTTTGAGTCAGTTTTATTTTTAACTTGCAGCATAAGATTTCCCAAGCGATCCCAGAGTCATATTTCAGTACCAACTGTGGATGCAACTACTTGTTTTGAATTTTGGCCTCATGATTTTGGGTCACTTTTTCATTTGTAAAATAGGAATGATAATGGCACCCGCTTCATATGTGTGGTGAGTCAGATGATAGAGCACACACAGAGCTCTTAAAAGAGTGCCCTGGGCATAGTTTGTATTCACTAATATTTAGTGAATAATAGTGATTATTTTTTATTTTTATTATCAACATTATTCTTTTATGTTTTATTATTAAGCTTTGGTATTTTTTCTAATCTGTAAAATGTGAATTGCAATAAACTCATAGGATTATGAGGATTAAATGAAACATATAAAGTATTTAGCAGGATATCTGACATATGGAAAATATTCAATAGATATCTGGTATATTCTTTCTAATTAATTTTTATTTCAATCAAAATAATCTACATATGGTGTAAAAGGTAAAATAAATGCTACAGGCTATAACCAAAGAAAAGCAGTTCTTTCTGTTTTGAGTTAAAGCAATCCTAACATGAGATTTTCCTTTTAAAAAATCTTATACATTAAAAAATAATACTGTCATCTTCTATGTAAAATTTAGTCCTCCATAAACCAGTTTGAATACAAACTTCATATTTTCTTTTTATAAATAAAACCAATTACAGTCTGTGCAAACTGTTACACAAGAAAGTCCATACTAGTGCACTAGTATTTCTAAAATGAAAAATGGAGACATGTCTCGCAAATTTTATTGCTTACTGATCCATAAACTTGTATAGATCAAATATCCAAGTACAAAAATTAAAAACCTAATCCTATACCTATAAGGAAATATGATACTATCTGGATAAACTAAAACACTGATCCTTCAAAGTCTGGTGATTTAAGTATAATTCTGGTTGAAGGAAATATTAATAAAAGGAACCTGACTTTAAAAAAATTCTAAATATATTACAATTAATTTTCTAGTGCTTCAGAATAGGCTGGAGCTTTATATGGAAGCAATAAACTAAAACTCCATTTGCATTATTAAATTTAGTAATAGAATGAGGGCTTCTATATATCAAAGTTGTATTTAGTAACACAAACCACTAAAATATTTACTTCAATATTTGGGGGTAATATTTGATTTGGGGTTTAACAAATCTTAACCTATAAAATCTCATGTAGAGGATCTTTCTACTAATTAAATGGTGTCCCATTTGTAATAGACATGCTGTGTAACAAAATGCAAACATTAATCTCAGTGATTACCAGTAACACTGTGGCTTCTCAATAAATATTTTTAAAATAGATAGAACATAGGCCCTGGCCAGGTAGCTCAGTTGATTAGAGCACTGTTCTGATACACCAAGGTTGAGGGTTCAGTCCCCAGTCTGGGCACATACAAGAATGAACCAATGAGTGTGTAAATAAGTGGAGCAACAAATCTCTCTCTGTCTCTGTCTCTTTCTCCCAAATTAATCAATAAAAAAAATAGATAAAATATCAGGGTATATAAAGTGCCCATTCAAGGCTTTGAGAACTTTTTCCAATGTAGATTTTTTACTTATAGAGCTTTATATATGTTGCATTATTGGAGGGGAGAAGAGATATTTAGTTTTATTAATTTGTCAAATACCTAAATGTATGCTATGGGAAGATTCTGTAGTGCTATGTTTTGGATTGTTTAAAGTATTCATATATTCAATTTTACAAATACCAGTTTAGTGTCTACTATGTGCAACACATTATTTTATGCTATGAGAGTCAAAATGTAAACTATACCATCTTAGTGTCTTAGTAAGATAGTGTACTGAAAACACACTTACAAAAACTATAGGAAGGTATATATATTTAAAGACATAATCCATAAAAACATGAGAGCAAGAAAAGGCACTCAATTTTGAAAGGTGGAAGTAAATGGATGAGAGGGAACAGATGTCAGCAGGGAGAGAGAGGGGCAGACCTAAGTTACATTAGCAGAATCATAAAAAGCATTAGTCGCTTCTGAAATGGAGGTGAAAATGGTGGGTCTAAAATCAGGCATCCTGTGTAGAATCTGTCTGAGAGCCAGTTAGATCTCTGATATCTTCTGCTCCTCATTGCTATGTGGCCGGCTTCCCCAAAAGTCTAACGATGTACAGAGTGAGAAAACAGAGGATACTGCGCTGGCACGTGCTGTACACAGTTGAGGTGGTATGCACCATGCTGACAACATGGGGATAAATGATCGGATGCATACAGATAATGTGTGCAAAGACCCCCAACTCTGCCTCTAAATGGTTCTCAGCATGCTGATTGCCAGATCCCACCCCTTGAGGCAGAAATCGGGAGGCTCTATTCTTGGGAATTTAATCTACTCCAAAGCAGAAAAGTCAAAGACACTTACAATCATGCACCAAAAGCCCAGGGTGAGAAAAATTTGAGGAAAGGTTCACAGATAAAGACCCAAACTTACAAGCAGGAAAAAAATAAAGAAACTTCAAGGAAACAGATTATACAAAGAGGATAAAAACTTTAAAGACAAAAATCCAAACTATTAGGAACATGTACAGACCTAAAATAGTACGCTCTTAACCCAGAGTTATGCTCTAGCTGCTAAGACTGTACAGAAATAAAGTCTTGGCCGAGATGATCATTTAAACAAACATATATATTTTAGTTCCCTTCTCGAACCTCATTAAAATATCAGTAAGTGTGTAAGTGCGCAAGGTGGAGACAGGCCTTGCCTTTTAGGTGGGAAGCTAGAAGACTCCTTCTGGGAAATGTGACCTCCTGGAAAGCCGAACCATATCTATCACCCTGATAGGAAGGAAGGAGATAGCCAGGAAGACTCATAGTCTATGTTAAGAGTTTTCGAGAAACCCCTCCCCCACCTATTAAATATGAGCCTACAACTAAAAATTATTAGGTATTTGAATTAAGCCACTAAGATGGAGGACAGAAACCACAGCAATCAGGGAAAACCAAAGGATATTCTTGGAAGAAACAGACACCTAATGGCAAAGATAACTCTACCATCATTAACATGTACAGAAAACAAAGAGAAAATATTGGAACTATGAAGCAAGATTAAGATTTCATAAAAAGGAAAAAAATGGGGGATAATCTTTGGGGTATTAAAAATATTATGGTGTAAACAAAAGGTTCATTTAAAAATGTTAAAAAAAAAACCCTAAAGAAATCTTCCAGAAAATATATTTTTAAAAGTGAAAATTAGGAAAAGATTAAGAAATTAGAGACCCAATCAGTAAGATGGGTACCCAAGTATCAGTGTTCCTGAAATACAGAAGAGGGGAATTAATGGCAAATGAAAAATAAATTCATTTAAGAACAATTCTCAAATGGAAGAACATGAGTTTTAATACTGAAAGAGTCTGCCAAGTATCCAGTACAGTGGATGAAAATGGACCAGTATCAAATCAAATCATCCAGACTTCGGAATCTATGACAAACACAAGATGCTACAAACTTCCAGTGTGAGGAGATCAGACACGTAAAAAAAACTGGAATGCAAAAATGGCTTTGGCTTTTTCATCAGCAATACTGTGTGCTGAAGAATATGGGAAGAATATAAAAGAAACATAATTTCCTCTGTAGAATTTTATATCCAGACAAATAATACTCAAGTGCAAAATTTGAATAAGATATTTCAGACAAGAAAGTTCTGTGCATATTTACTCAATATACTTGTAAATATGCTAATCAAGACATGCTCCACTAAAATGAGAGAGTGAAGGAAGAAAGAGAGGGAGATGGGTTACAGAAACGAGGAGGAGGAAAGGCAATCTGCGGAATGCTTTTGAAGGGAGGTCCCATCATGAAGAACTGGGCTTATAGGTTACCATATCCAGATTGAGTTACATCAAAATATTAAGAGAAGTTTCTGAGGAAATAAAATTGAGAATTAATTTCTAATTAACCGATTAATGATTGAATAAAAATTGGTTAAATAGCTAATGTTTCTAAATATGTTGAAATGTTATTTAGATAATTTGAGAAGAGTTTGGGAATAATCTAATAGTAAACACAAGGAAAATTCAACAACCAAAAGCAATCAGAAACACTAAAGACGTTTAAAAAGTTATTCGGGAAAGAAAAAGTATCCGCATTTTACCATGTCTTGGTTATTTTTATAGTCATTATAAAGTAAACATTGAATAATAAGAGTAAATTAACATAAACTATAAAAAATTCATCTTTTTAACTTGCAAGAATAGATGTAGAAGCCTATAATTGAATATTTCTTTTGTTGAAATGGTCTGTTGATCTTAAAAAGCCAAATTATAAGATGATATTATTAAAATGAAAATAAGAACTTGCTTCAGAGAATACCTAGTGAAAGATGACCAAAATGGTGGATATTATGAGATTAAGCAATTGTATGACTTGGTTAACTGTGATTTCAGGTAATATATTTTTAACAAATTAAGGTAATGAATGTATGCACTGCTTGCAAGGTAGAGGCAATTAAACTTAGTAGCTCTGTCATGGAACAATACCCCTGTGCTCTAAGCCCCGGAAATAATGAGCTCCTGTGGAATATATTATCCTAATGGCACTCGTTGCCATGATGCTACAGAAGGAAACATCGCTGAATATGGAGGCAATCATTAACGCTGACAATTTGATTCAGTGCAGCATAATTCCCTGTGGTTTTTATTTTTAATTCTTCTGTTATTATATGGCTCCACTGAAGTTTACATTGATATATTGTGGCATCTTAATATGTCTTAAATGGGATTTAGGAAGGAAAATAAAACAACTAGCCAAAATTTCCCAGGACAAAATCCTGGAAACAAAGCCTTAAATGTTGCTAGGTGGGTTCTCAAATGACATAGCTATATAAGAGATGGATTTAAAATCAAACCACTTAAAACTTTCAGAAAGAGATCTGAGAATAATGCTAGAATACTGGTGACACTATACAAGTCATTAATATTAAGTGCTAGTTCCTTGACATCTAAATTGCAAAATGTGAACCATCTAGAAAATGCCAAAAACTTTGGTACTTGGCTTAGTCACGGTGTTCATCCTTGGTAATACAAATAAAATAATTATTAGTTAGATCAGAATATGAATTTTCCCCAGAGGTTTGTTTTTCTATACAAACTATCTGCGTAAGCATCTAACTTATGAGGATCCAAAATGGCAGTTGAGTCAGTAGATGTTACACTCACCTCCTCCCAGGACCAAACATGAATTACAACTGAAATGTAGACAATCAACCTGAATAACCAATTGAGGACTAGCTAGAGAGAACTGTCATAACCAAGGATTTACAAAGAAACTATATAAAGACTGGTAGGAAGGACAGAAACACAAAAAGGGCTAGCCTCTGTTCCCATGGAGAGACTGGGATTCCAGAGAGATATTTCAGCTGCAAAGGTTCTTCCTGAGGAGTGTGGGGTCTCAACTCCATGCCAGGGTCCCCTCCCCAGAGTACCAGAGCCAGGAAGAGATTCCCACATAACATCTGGCTGTGAAAATCAGGAGGAACTCGGCCTGACAGGGAGAGACAGGAGTCTGTTAGTGACTCATGCACCCTCTTAAAGGGCCAATGCACAAAATCCCATTCACAGCTATTTACCCTGGGCTCCAGCAGAGAGAGGCGGGCGCAGAATAGAGTCATGTGAGAAGAGAGTGGGGTTTGTTGCTCTGGGGAGGGAGCTAAATGGACAGCTGTCAGGATCCCTGTGCTGATCCCTTTCCCACACTGCAGATGCCATCTTTTTGGGGTGCAGTGTGCCCCTCCATAAGATATAAGCCTGGAGGAGTGCTATAGCTCCACCCTCTGGGCCCCCCCTTGTCCTAGCCAGGGGAGCTAGCTTGCACCCTGCTGAGGACTTGGGTACCTGAGCTGGGATATAGAGGTCTGGGCAGACTCAGCAAATGTCAATGACTGAGTTGTGCGGCTTTGGGGTAGGGGTCATTTTCTCTACTTTCCTGGGAACCTGACTGGTGCTTCTCCCTCATGGGAGATCCACTAGCTCTACTTTCCAGGCTCCAGGAAATCCTGTCCTCCTGATTTTGTTGGCCCCACCCTGCCAAGGTTTGGGCAGGATCCCAGACAGACTAACTTGTGTGGCTCTGGGGTAGAAGTCACTCCTCCCACCTTCCCTCAGCCTGATAGCACCTCCCCTTCACAGGAGATACACTAGCACTATTGTATCCTGGTGGCCCTGCCCTGCTGAGATAAGGCTCCTGACAAAATCTGGGACAGGCTGAGTTATGTGGGTCTAGGATGGGGGCTGATTTTCCCTTGTACACCTGACTGGTACAGAGCCCACCCTTTGCATGGTCAAATCTTTGTCTGTTTGGGCCTGATAAACTCTGCTGGCCTCACCCTGACTACTTCCTGAGACCCTATCCCACCACAAAGGTCTGTGGGCACCCAGTGGGTGGCAGCTAGATTTGGTATACCTTGGAACATTTGCCAAGTGGCCTCGGACTCAGTATTGGCAAGGAGTTTGAACATGTATCTATCTGGTATACACCACTCGCCCCTACCTGGTGACTCACTGAGAACCTACCTCATGCAACTTGAGTTCCACCAATGCTCTTTCAGTGACAGAACCTAATAGGCAGCCTGCAGATGGTGGGTGTATCTCAGTGAGCCTTGGGACTTTTGCTGATCCTCCCCTGGGCCCAGTGTTCACAAAAGCCAGCCTTGGTGCTCAGCTTGGCCTTTGCCATGCATATCCAGGCTCAGGAGAGGCAGCAAAAAATGGCAGATCACTTTGAGTGCCAGAGAGCTTGTCCAGGGCCAGTCGCAGGCAACTTCTGACTTTGGTCTGCAACAGAGTTTCTCCCAAGAAACCTCAAAATCAATATACCCAATGGCCAGCTTCAGACAACATCAGAACAGGATTCAATTAGCTTCAAAGCTGGCATATCCAAAGGGAGGTCTTGGCAGGCACCAAGATTCTGCTGAGGCGAATTCCATGTTACGTGGTCGGCACCTGCACAGCAGCCTGTACACTGCGGAGCAAGCTGATCCTCACAGTCAGTCAGCCTGACTGTCAACCCCACACATGAATGAGCTAATAGACGCTCAATTACAACAGGAGGGCCCACATAACCCAACACAAGAGACATTCTTGGAGCATTCAGCTCAGGTGATCAGAGACTGAGACAGCGGGTCCCAAGGACACCTACTACACAACCTGACAAAGACTGGGAGTCACTGAAGATCTACCTAATACTTAGAAACAGACATAAAGAGGCAGCCAAAATGGGGAGACAATAAAACATGCTCCAAATTGAAAAGAACAGAAGAAATCTCCAGAAAAAGAGCTAAATAAAATGGAGGTAAGCAATTTACCAGATATAGAGTTCAAAAATGGTTATAAGGATGCTCAAGGAACTTAGTGAGAATTTCAATAAAGAGATAGCAAGCATAAAAAAGTTTTTAAAAACCCATAAAAACAGTCAGAAGTGAAGAACACAATATCTGAAATGAAGAATACACTAGGGGAAGTAAACAGTAAGTTGGATGAAGCAGAGGATTGAATCAGAAATTTGGAAGAGAGGGTAGCAGAAAACACCCAATCGGAGCAGCAAAAAGAAAAAAATTTTAAATAATGAGAGAGGGTGGGAAAGAGAAAGAAAGAGAGAGGAACATAGTTAAAAGAATAAAATGGCAATAAATATGTACCCATCAGTAAGGACTTTAAATGTAAATTGCTTTAGTACTCCAATCAAAAGGCATGGAGTAACTGAGTATATATATATAAATAAGACCCATATAAACACTGCCTACAAGAGATCCCCCTCAGAACAAAAGTTACATCCAGATTAAAAATAAAGGGATGGAAAAACATATGTCATGCAAATAGATATGGGAAAAAAAAGCTGGAGTAGCAATAATAATATCTGACAAAATAGTCTTAAAACAAAGGCTATAGTAAGACACAAAGAGGGGCACTACAAAATGATAAAGAGAACAATCCAACAAGAGCATATAACCCTTGTAAACATTTATGCACCTGACATAGGAGTGCCTAAATATGTAATGCAAATCTTGATGAACATAAAGGGAGAAATTGACAGTAATACAGTCACAGTAGGAGGTTTTAACACCCTACTGACATTCATAGATAGACCTTCCAGACAGAAAATCAACAAGGAAACAGTGGTCTTAAATTACACATTAGATCAGATGGATTTAATGGATATTTTCAGAGTATTTCAAAGAAGCAGAATGCACATTCTTTTCACATGCACAAGGAATATTTTCTAGGATAGCTCACATGTTACAACACAAAACAAGTCTCAATAAATTTAAGGAAATTGAAATCATATCAAGCATCTTCTCTGACCATAATGGTATAAAACTAGAAATCAATCACAAGAAAAAAATGGAAAAGCACACAAAGACAAGGGGGCAAAATGACATGTTACTAAACAATAAATGGGTTGACAATGAGATCAAGGAAGAAATCAAAAGATATGTTGGAAGAAATATGAGAATACAACCCCAAATCTGTGAAACATAGAGAAAGCAGTCCTAAGAGAAAACTTCATAGCATTCCACATCTATCTCAAAAACAAGAAAAATATTAAGTAAGCAATCTAACTTAACGCTTAAAGGAACTAGAAAAAGAACAACAAATTAAATTCAAACTGAGTGGAAGAAAGGAAGCATAAAAATCAGAGTACAAATAGAGTCTAAAACAACAATAGAAAAGATGAAGGAAACCAAGAGCTGATTCCTTGAAAAGGTAAATAAGATTGATAAACCTTTAACCTAACTAATTAAGAAAGTAGAGAGAGGACTCAAATAAATAAAATCAGAAATGAAAGATGAGAGGTAACAATTGATACCAAAGAAATGGAAAGGATCGTAAAAAATATTACAGATAACTACAGGCCAACAAATTGGACAATCTGGAAGAAATTGATAAATTCCTAGAATATACAGTCTTCTAAAACTAAATCAGAAAGAATCAAACAATCAAAATACATTGAATACAACTAATGAAATTGAAGCAGTGAACAAAAAACTCCCAACAAACAAAAGTCCTGGACAAACATTCAAAAAATAACTGACACCCACCCTTCTCAAACTATTCCAAAACACACAGGAGGATGGAAGGCTCCCAAGCTCAATTAACAAAACCAGCATTATCCTAATTCCAAAACCAGATGAGCACGCCACATGGAATAAAAATTACAGGCCAATATCCCTGATGGACATGGGTGCTAAAATCCTCAACAAAGTATTAGCAAACCAGATCCCACAATATAGTAAAAAGATCATACACCTTGATTAAGTGGGGTTTATCCTGGGATGCAAGGTTGGTACAATATTCACAAATCAATAAGTGTGATATACCACATAAACAAAATAGAAGATAAGAATCACATGATATATCAATAGATGCAGAAAAAGCATTCAATAAAATCCAGCACCTGTTTATAACATAAACTCTCGGCAAAGTGGAAATAGAAGGATCACACCTCAACATAATGAAGGCCGTATACAGCTGACATCATTCTCAATGAACAAAAATGAAAAGTATTTCCCTTAAGATCAGGAACAAGACAGGGATGTCTGCTTTCACCACCCTTATTCAACATACTACTGGAAGTCCTAGCCACAGTAATCAGACAAGGAGAAATAAAAGGCATCGAAATTGGAAAGGAGGAAGTAAAACTGTTATTATTCACAGATGACCTTATAGTGCACAGAAAAAACACTAGACTCCACCAAAAAACTACTAGATCTAATAAATAAATTCAGCAAAATAGCAGGATACAAAATTAATATTCAGAAATGGGTGACGTATTTATACCCCAATAATAAACTATCAGAAAGAGAAACTAAGGAAACAATCCCATTTACTATTGCAACAAAAAAATAGGGTGCCTAGGAGTAAATTTAACCAAGGAGGTAAAAAAACAGTACTTGGAAAACTATAGGGCACTGAAGAAAGAAATAGAGGAAGACACAAATAAGTGGTAGCATAAGCTATGTTCTGTGGATTGGAATAATTAACATCATTAAAATGTCCACACTATCCCAAACAACCTATAGATTCGATGTAATTTCTATCAAGATACCAATGGTTTATTTCAAAGAACTAGAACCAACATTCCAACAATTTATATAGAACCACAAAAGACCCTGAATAGCCACAGCAACCTTGAGAAAGAAGAACAAAGCTGGAGGAATTGTGCTACCTAATATCAAACCATACTACAAGTCCATATTGATCAAAACAGCACGGTACTGGCATAAAAAACAGACATATAGATCAATGGAACAGAATAGAAAGCCCAGAAATAAACCCACGTCTTTATGTTAATTAATATTTGACAAAGGAGTCAAGGACATCAATGGGGTAAAACAGCCTATTCAATAAATAGTAATATTAGAGATGTGTGCAAGAAATGACACTAGACTGCCTTCTTACAATACACACATGAATAAACTTAAAATGAATTAAAAATGTAAATGTTAGTTTCAAAACCATAACAATCCTAAAAGAAAACATAGGTAGTAATATCTCAGACATTTCTCATAGCAATGTTCTTTTTTCTAACATATCTCCTTGAGCAAGGGAAACAAAAGAAAAAGTAAACGAATGGGACTACATCAAACTAAAAAGGTTTTGCACAGCAAAAGAAACAATCAACAAAATGAAAAGACAACCCCCTGAATGGAAGAACGTATTAGCCAATGTTACACCTGATAAGTGGTTATATCCAAAGTTTAATACGACTCAATAGAGAAGAAACAAACAATCCAATTTTCAAAAATGGGCAAAGGACAAGAGTATATTCTTCTCAAAGAGAACATACAGACGGCCAATAGACATATAAAAAGATGCTCAATGTCACTAATCATCAGAGAAATGCAAATTAAAATCACAAGATATCACATCACACCTGCCATAATGTCTGTCATCAATAAATCAACAGAAAAACAAGTGTTGGTGAGGATGTGGAGAAAAAGGACCCCTCGTGCCCAGTTGATGGGAATGCAGACTGGTACAGACACTGTGGAAAGCAGTATGCCTCAAAAAATTAAAAATGAAACTGCCTTACAACCCACCAATTCCACTTCCAGGAATACATCCCAAGAAACCTAAAACACTAATTTGAAAGACTATGTGCACCCCTATGTTCATTGCAGCGTTCTTTACAATAGCCAAGATCTGGAAGCAGGGCAAGTGGCCATCAATAAATGAGTGGATAAAAAACTGTGGTACTTGCAGGAAATCTTATCTTTTGCAACAGCATGGGTGGACCTGAAGAGTATTACGCTTAGTGAAGTGAGTCAGTCAGAGTAAGACAAATACCATATGACTTCACTTATATGTGGAATATAATGAACATAATAAACTAGCTAACAAAATAGAAACAGGCTCAGATATGGAGAACAGACTGACAGATGTCAGAGGTGAGTGGTTTTGTGGGCTGGGTGAAAAAGGTGAATGAATTAAGCAAAAACAAAACAAAACAAAACAAATCAAAACAACAAACCCCATATACACAGACAATAGTTTTTTGATTACCAGAGGGAAATGGGGGTGGAGGAGGCAGAAGAGAGTAAAGTGGGATAAATGGTGATGGAAGGAGACTTGACTTGGGGTGGTGAATGCACAATACAGGACACAGATGATGTGTTATAGAACTGTACACCTTAAATCTATATAATTGCATTAACCAATATTACCACAATAAATTAAATACATAACATTAAAAATTACAAAAGAATCTAACTTTTAAGGTCACAGTAACAAAATTTTGTTTTTAATGAATGTCCACAATTTCCACACTAAAATATTTTCCCAATGTATTTGACACTGACCCCTAAATTTTTAGAAGACATTGTGTTTGTATGCTTTAATGTCTTAAACTGAATAGTTTCTGAGTGGAATGATACCACTAATATTGGTTTAGAGGTTTTATTTTTCTGTTAAACATTATACACAGTTGACATTTTTAAAATCTAAAGTGAGCATATGCAGCCATGGCAGAACTGAAAACTGCATAGTTTTATTGGGTATTCTATATTCGCTCAACTTTCAATATTCTCCGTGACAAGGTTTCAAGCGCAAAGACACCCAGGGAAGTAAGGTATGGGCACTGACCTGAAGATGGCTGATAATCTAGACCTGAAGGCAGGTTCATAAAAAAAACAGATCATCAAACACAGAAGAATGAGAAGGCACTCAAAAGATTCACGAGCGTTCATGGCCGCCGCTTGCCCATCTGGTGCCTTAGGGGAAGCTGAACGAAAATATGCCCCTGTGCACGGCTGCAGCCCTGTGCATCCTGTGCACAGGGAGCAAGTTGTAAGTTAGTGCTTTGGAACTGCAACAGAGAAATCAGTTCCAAATGTGCAAGCTTCCAGGAAGGCTTCCAGGAAGAGGCGGCATTTGGATTTGGAAGAATGTGCAGCATCTCAGTGAGTAGAGAAGACTAGGAAGTACAGTTTTCATTCTGGCCCATCTCCAAATGATGAAGCAGGGATCCAGAGACTCATTTTGAAGGAAGATAACTTGAACAGCTGAGGTGATTATGCCTTTCACATCAATTTTACACACAGGCCCCTGGTGCCCCTGACTCGGCAAGTTTAGCATCCCCCATTTACTCAACGCCGAAAATAGGATTTCACTTTTCTTTCAGCAGAGACTAAGCACAGGCATGATAGAAAATCACCGACCTGCGGGGAGTATCACTTGATCAGCATTTAACTACCAACCAGGTTTTTCAGCTGTCTGTCTGTTTGAAGGAACCCCTGTGTTTCCGCAAGCCATAAAACATGTAATGACTAAATCTGAGATTTTTCTAATTGACACTTAGAAAGCATGACTGAAGCATACGTGGCCCCAGCACACTGTTGGATACAGGCTGTGCGTTTCTGACAAATGGTTGGCTATATGGGATAAAGAGGGGGACATCAGACACTGCACCAAACTGAGACTCCACCGGCTGAGGCCATGTTTTAAAATGCCCAGATGGCCAAAGTCATCTCTGCATTGAGCGGCACTGTGAATCCAGTTGGGAGAAAAGATTCTGGGGCCAAAAAGTGGTTCTGGTACAATCAGATGAAAAGCTTACAATCTAAGCAACGGGGATTAATAAAAGGTAAATCTGGTGGATTTAATGCTGACCTTTAATGAAATATTTTACTTTTCAGCAACCACAGATGGGTTTATAGGAAAAAAGACTAGCTGTGCATAATTTTACAGCTAAGATAAAGGATCAAAATGCAAACATAATATTTATAAATAAATTGTTTATGGCCAAGAGCACCATGGAACTGTTAGGGTCTATAAAGTAAATGGATGGGAGACAGCGGTATAAAAACAGAATATTTTTTCAGTTTGGAAAATACGGTCTGATGATGATTTATTTTATTTTGTCTATAGCTGAGAACAGATAGCATTTTCAAACTATATTTGTTGACAACCAAGGAACTAAACAACACAAAACATTAATTGAATATACAGCTTTAAAAATATGCTAAGATAAATTTAAAAAAAACTTGGTAAACAAAACTGCTTCAGATCATGTATTTGAGTCTTTTATATAGAACTTGTTCTCTTTGCATCTCCAGTTTCTTTGCCAAATGTGGTGATTAATAAGTGATTCAAGGTTTAAATAATACATGTCCATTCAATTGACCATTCTGATTGAATTAGGGGATAAATGGGAAATGATATTTTTCTGGGAGTCTGCAGTATTTCATAGTTCATAAAACACTTCCACATTTGAGTGAAATTATCCTGGGGCAATGCTGGAAAAATACCATTTCTCCATTTTTTTTAGCTTAGAAAACTGCAATGCAAAGTTGGGACAACCTGACCCACAGCACCAGCGTTTAAGCTGTAGACCTGGGATTGGCTTGGTGCTCGGGCTGTCTTACTGGTGCAGCTTCCCTGCACAGCTTCTCTGAATTACCAAGGAAATTCAAGCCAAAAATTTTGCCTCAGAGATTTCTTCCCCTTCCCCTCAACTTCCTCAAGTTGACTGTTTTAGTAGAGAAGCAGCCTGAACTAAGCTAAACTCTTTCTGAATTTCAAAGTCACCACCAAGAAATTAAATAACTACATTTAAAACAAATCTTATTCTAAAAATATTAAGAGTCTAAGTAATAATTTATAGGTTATCTATTTCCCCACTCTGCACGGTGGATAAGTGTGAGGAGCATAAAGTACTGTCAATTAGCTTTCTGTGGTATTCTACCACAAAGACCACAGTTCCTGACTAATCATAATTTCAGGAAAGTTAATCACAGCAAACAGTTTTAAAGACCTTCCTTTAGCAACAGCAAATAACAGGACAAGGATGAATAAATCATGGAAAAGGGAGGTTAGGCTTTTGAAGATCTTAAGTTCAACTTACAGATCCCTCCTCCTCCCTGCCTCCTCCCCACAAAGTATAGGTGGAAAAGAAGCAGATATTTAGAAGCATTCAATACATAGTTTCCCAATTTGTTACAGCAGCAATAATTTAATCACAATTTCCACAATATCAAAAGCAGTTTATTTCATTAGCACTAATTCTATTTTGAAGGGCAATACCAATTAAAGATGTTTTAATTGTTCATTATTCATGATTAAATATGGATTCTCAATGTAACTGATTTACAATTAGAAGTATGTTTATAAAGAAACCTAGCAATGTGCTTTATAATAACACAGCATGTCATTCTAATTCCCTTGAACTTGTCTGACCTTTTTAAAACAGACTTTGTGGGGTTATATCAAATTAATTTTCCAATTTTCAAAAAGTAGGAAGTAGTAAAATGATGCAAATGATGGATAATGTCTTGAAAAAGACCTCAGTAGAAATTAATAAGAAATGATGTCTAACTATCCTGAGGAAGGTCATAAGGAATGCAGCATGTGTCTGATGACAATGACATAGGATTTATTTCTATGATAGGTTTGGGTAGCAGATGGAGAATGCAGGGAAATAGTTGTTCAGGACTAGTTCTTAAATTGGCAAAAACTTAGGCCATCTTCTTAAGGCAGGAAAATATGAAATTTGAGCAACAGATAATTGGCTTAATAACTACTTACATCATAGACCCTCAATGGCGCTTATTAATAAATTGACGTCTATCACAAGGGAGGTTTTCAGGATCCATCTCTTCACCTGTCCTCTTCAGTATTTTTCCTATTACTTACATTTCTTCAGTAAAGAAATAAAGGGCATTCTCTCCCTCAATTAGTAATTATCTATATGATTAATGAATATGTTGAAATCAAAATTATTTTGACATGATGTAGCCATGGGCTGAAATCTACCAAATTGGTGCTTAACTGGAAAACTACAAGGTCCCACGCCTGGCTGTGTGTGGTAGGGGAAAATGTAGCCTACTAGTCTTAGGAATTAAATTTGATAGGAACTCCACACAAATCATTAATATAGCCCTTTAAAAAGCAATCATCTTAAGCTGAGTTAATAAAAGCAAAACATCTGGAAGTGAGAGGTGGTAGTACTCTGTGCTGCAGGGACCACCCAATTGTGGGTGTTGCTATTCAAGGGGAGATAAAAGGGACTCAGGTGATAGACGAACTTGGACTTATGTCATGTGTGCAACGACTCAATATTTACCCTTTCAGAATAGACTAAACACTTGAGTGGCACGTGAAAACTCTCTTCAAGTATTTGAAGACCTGTTATTTGGAAGCAAGGTTCATGTACAAGTAAGTAAACATTTTTCCCGCTGAAGGGCATCATCACACTAAAACAATACATATTCTATTGACTAGGTCTGTGGAAAAGGAAAATGTTTTCAGCACTGTTTTTACTTTGTCCTTTCCATTTTCTTTGCATTACTCAGTTTTCATTGATTAAATCTGTTTTTAGATCCAATTTATGATTAATTTTATTCCTTGATTTTGGGTGTTGAGATGAATCAGTGAACAAAACAGACAAGGATCCCTGCCATTAAGGACCATATGTCCTAATATGTGGGAGGCGCTAGAGGTTGGGAGGAGGGGAGACAGAAACAACAAAAAGGTTAATATAATTAATAAGCAAATTTTTAAGTATGTTTGAAAGTGACAGATTTAAAAAAGAGAGACAATAGAGTAGAGTTTATAAGGAGTGCAGGAAGTTTGCAATTTTAAATAGGGGGGGATAAGGACAGTTTTATTGAGAAAATGATATATGAGAAAAGTCTTAAAGAAGAGGAGGCAGGGAGCCATGAGAATAACTCATGGACGAGAATACCGCGCAGAGGAAACAGCATGTGCCAAGGCCCTAAGGCAGCCGTTTTTTCTGGCAGAAGGAGGCTAGTGTGTCTAGAGCAGGGTGTGCAAATAGTAGGATAGAGGATGAGGATAAAGTGGTAATAGGGAGGTTGGGGGGGATGTTTCCATAGATCATGTAGGGCTGTAAGACTTGGCTTTTACTCCAAGTGGAGTAAGGACCCATGCGGAGTATTAAACAGAGGGCTGCTACGGTTCGGCTTATGTTTTAAAAACATCACTCTAGCTATAGTTTTGAAAATAGGCTGTATAGGGACAAGCGGAAGGAAATTCAAGCCAAGGCTCATCCTTTTATTTCACGGTAAGGTAAAAAGGAATCAGTTTAACAGTGTCATTTTCTATTTATTATATACTTTATTAGAGTTTTACTAAGGAAAAATGTAACAGGGCATATCACAGAGAAATCATTGAAATATATTACTGGAAGAAACCTTGAGAAATAATGTGTTCTACCTTGCCTCCATCGGATAGTATTTCAATAAGTGATTTCAGACATATATGAGTCTGCTTTATGTTAGAACACTTCTAGTAAAATAAATTTAACAGCTCCTTATAATCCACCCTCCAAAGCTTCACAGATGTCTCTATTGGAATTCTTCATTCTGTAAATTACAATTTACTCTTCTTTAGTTTCTTTATTTATTTAAATGGAAACTTAGAACAAAGAGTATAAATGTAGAATCAAAACTCCAGATTTCTAATCACATAGTATTCTAATCACACTGGCCTCTTGTGTAACCTTTGTCACATCATCCTGTCTCTATGTATGAATTAAAGGAACAGATGTAGACCCTTCCTTTAGCTCCTAGGAAGAAATGAGCTCCATAAGTCCAAGATATAATTAGAATCATTGTTGGCATTATTCTCTTCTCATTAGAAATGAAGAATTAATCCAAACCCTTACTAGGATTTTAACACAGCAAGATGGTGTATGTTGCCTGTAGATATGAAATCCTCAGGAAGCATTAAGTCATTAATTCTGAGTTGGGGGAAAAAAAGAACACTCAGAATTCACCAAAGGCTTTTAATCCAGATTTAGATCCATTCTTACTCTATTACAATGAGTGAACTTTAAGGAAAAAAGCATGAGAGTAATTCAAAAAGTGTTTAACAGAACAGTTCAATATAGCTAACATAAATTCCCTTGGAAAATGTACGTTAGCTGTTAAATCACAGTGTTGAAATTAGATACTTATCTGAATGAAAATTTACTAGAAGACCATTAAAAACTAAAAGTCAATAGCTTAGGTTCCCAATTTAAATATGCAAGTGTGTCTGTGCACTGGGAGCTGGGAAACAAACTATGTGATTTAAAAATATTCAAGTCTCACATGGTCTCAATTTCAGAGGAGTGATGGCAGAAACGGCGGCATTGACTGTGATCATTTTAAGTGTCCTAGACAGGGTCATACAGTCAGCAATTCCTAAGCCCTTGCTGTCCCCTGAGTTCAGGTTTCAAAACTGAGAAGAGTCCAAAAAAAGAAAAATGCCAACAATAGCTAACATTGTGCACAACATCGAGTCCATGTTGACCATATGTGAAATGGAGTTCTTCATCTTCACTCCTTTATTCCCCAGGCTTGCTATTAAAACCATTCATTCTTAGCTCCAGGCTCAATTTTGGATTAATTGTCCATTCCTCCTCTGCCCTTTCAAGTCCTCATCAAGTACTGCGTATTCCATTTTCAGAGACATCCACTATTCTTCTTTGCTCTAAGTCCACTGACAATCTCCCGCTTCACTGTATCATCATCATCATCATCATCATCATCATCATCATCACCAGCTTAGATCTAGATAATCCCAGTACCCTCCTAACTGGTCATCTCTCACAGTGGTTTTCACTTCTAATGCGTCCTCCATGCTGTTCCTGTCCTTATTTTCCCAAAGCTTTGCCCCTATTGTTTGCTTAGCAAGCATCGCTGCACCAGAGCCAGATACATGGACTGTGTTAGGTACGAGTGATGGCGAGGCAAATAAGACTTGGCCTTTTCACTTGTGGAAGTTGCAATTAAACTTGGTAGAGAGAGACATGCAATTCAATGATTATAATACAGTATAATTAGTGAATCATTACAAGCATGTACAAAGTGCCATGGCCATGGGGGAAGGGATCAAGACTGCATAAGGTGATTAGGAAAGTCTTGGACAGGAGAAGGATGTGAAATCTGTGTATTAAGGGATAGGTGGGCTTCCACTGGGCAGGCACTAGGGAAATGCTAAATCTAGGCAGAGAGAACAACATTTGCAGAGACAGGGTGATATGAACTATAGCAGGATGGAAGAGCTCTAACTTTTCCAGTATTGCTAGAGCACAGCATGTGAGTTAAAAAAAAAGCAGGAGAATTGAAAACAGAGTCTCCAGGGTGGGTTTCATGTGGAAGACTATGTGACTTTATTCCATATTTCATAGATAATGGAGTAATAGTTGGTTTTAGGAAGATGGCACTAGAAAGTGCTCTGCTCATTTACTGGATAGATCAGGAGCTGTCAGGCAGGAGACCAGTGAGCTTTCTGCAGGAGTCCAGGGAAGAAATGATTAAGGCAGTCCAGGTCAGGGAAAAAATGGCAGGGGGGTAGGCCTTATTCTAGAGCCTGTACATGGAGGCTTTTTATTGGAATTGGGGTAACTCTTCTGTTTCTTCATTTGCCTGGTCCAAGTTTAATTAATGCAAATTAATGCAACTTTTTTGTTTTCCAGGATTGATCAGATACAGCCCTTGTCATTGCATATTTCCATGTAAATGACAGTTGCTCCTTTCTTGATTATATATGTCCCATGTTTCCCCTTGGATCACGGTTTTCAAATTGGGTTCTTCAGGGCCTTAAGAATTGTTAGGGCTGATTCAGGGTCCTCATGAGAGGTGCTTAGAAAGGATGGATGGGAAACCAGAGGGCAATTTCTCATACCTTCACCCACACTTCAGCAAAGACAGTTCTTTTATTTGCTTTCTTTGTGTGAGGTTCCACATAAGAATTCGTTTGAAGAAAGCTGTTTAAACAATTTTTGCTCAAGGAAGTGGGTAAGACTTATGCATTTTAGTGTTCACTTGGTATTGACCTCAGACTTGGAGGAATAGCCCCATCCATTTTATGCCAAGGCATAGACAAAGGCTGGGCCGAGTCTCTGCTATGACCATGGAGAAATACTGTATATCATATAACTGCAAGTCATATGATGATGAGATTTCTGGGGCCAAGTATATACAGAGGTCAAAAGTCACATTGAAAACCTTGTTCTTTCCCATGTTTTCAGATAAGAAAACTGCCTCTTATAATGGGTCACAAACTCTTAGGTTGTGGGGATGACATTATAGAATGCTTCAAAGAGATATAAAGTCTTTCATTTAAATATGACTTGGTCAAGATACCATTGTGATATCAATGAAATCATCTTCCAGTTAAAATTGGGTGAGCTAAATTATCTCTGTCCTTCTTACATAACTCAAAAAACCCAAGGAACCACAGACACAGCTAATAAATGGATCATTCTAATAACACGTTCGGTACTGGTAACATGTTAGGAAGCAGCAGTTGGCTTGTAGACTTGTGGCTGGCTCTGCGGCAAAGCTAACGGATCCACTGGTCTAGCTCATATCTCTCAACTCCGTGATCCCTGCTTGGATGAATCTTGCTAGGAAAACAAAATAAAAAACAATGCAAAGTAGTCTCTTTCCTTTCGTAGAGGCAAGTGACCTAAGAAGAGGCAATAGAGAAAGACAGGACCCGGAACAGGCAGGGCCTAAGGGGTTAAGGATTTTAAATTTAACAGTCACAAATGTACCAATTTTTTTTTCTCCCTTGGAGATTCCTTAAAACTATGTTTAAAATTTCAATGTTTTGAAGTCTGGGGACAATTGGAAATCTATACAAGAGCGTTGCAGGGCCCGTGGTTTGCGTTAACTTGGGCAGCACACCGAGACCACGCCCACCGTTGTATTCTGCCTCAGCGCGCCCCACTCTGCTTGTCACGGAAGCCACACATTTGGAACAGCACTTAGAATCAGAGACAATGGAATTTTCAGGTCACATTCCAGAATGGAAGCACTTAAGACGCTCCCAGGTTCATTTGAGTCAGCCTCTCTACAATAACACCTGCTTTGGAAAGCACTTCCACGAAGGCGGAAATAATGGGTAATGTGAGACGAGAAAGCACAGGTTGCTGCTTAGCTTCAAGCACTTCTTGCAAAAAAACATTAAACTACTTACTTGAAACCGTGGAACTCTAAGACATGTAAATGATTTTAAAGGCCTCTGGGAGTTGGACAACTTAATCCTATATTATAGAAGGCGAAGATCGGGAGTCAGATAGTCTCTTGCATGGCAGGGGGAAAACAAATTGTTATCTTTGTAATATATTCCGTGGCTTTTGGTTAGGATCCAAAGTGTCAGGAAAGACCATGGAAATTGGTGAAGCAGTTAACAAACATAGTGTCACCCTCCACCTGTGCGAAGCAATAACAACAATAATTGTGTTTACATCTTCCCCCATAGATGTCGTGCAATAAGGTTCATGACTTTGCACCTTGCCCAGAGTGTAGCTTATTCGGACAAACTCAGGCTGCCGCCTCTTCAGTGTAACGTTTTGCTTGTGTGAAACATGTGCAGCTGTCAGGGGAAACCTAATCAGCTCCGTAAACTGAGAAACTGGTTGAGAGTCCCTCCATCACCACGCTCTGCTTCCTACCCACCCAGCGTCTGGACAACTGTCTACTCTTCAGGGCTGCCAGCCAGGCAGACAGAGACAGAGACAGAAACTTCCGTGGAGGCGCTGAGGCTGAATACCTCGTGCTTTTCAGCGATGAATTTGGAAAACATCCCAGACTGTACATCTGCCTTGTCATAATAGCTTGTACTTCAGAGAATGAGGCTTTCAAGGGAGACAGTGAGAACAACCACTTCTATTCACAGAGGGAGGGTGACATTTCTTCCTTTTTCAGGGACAAGTGCCTGCCTTGTTACTCTCTGCCCCTGTCGTTGTAGCTGCTGGTGAATGTGTGGAGTCAGGAAGTGCCCACTTGGTGCACAAGCCCTGCTGAGGGGAGCCCCGGGACTGGTGCCACTGCCCCGTCAGCCCGTCCAAAGGAGGCCGCTTAGGCTGGATGGGCAGGTCTGGAAGGGAGACCCTGGGATTCATGCAGCAAGGTCAAAAAGCTTGTTTCACTCTTAATCTCTCTCATCAACTTGGAGTGCCTATTTTTCCTTTCTTTTTTTGGTTTTATTTCCTTGTTTGTTTTTCAGTGTGGTAGCCGGGTAGCCAGATGCTAATGGGCTTCTTTTGGTACCCCAGGAGGAAATTGAGGTCCAATCTACTGTAATTTCCCTTAGGGAATATATAGGCCCAACTGGTACTGTGGAAATAAATCTCTTTACTGGGTTAGTCATCCTACTTCATGATCAAATCGCACATCTATATTTAAACATATAATTTTAGGTTCAAAGAGACATAAACAGAGAAGAGGAAATTCTGATGGGGTATAGGAATTCTGGCCACCTGAATGGGATTGGTAGGAACAGCTGAATGCTCTTCAAAATATGCTCTTCTGATAACAGAGTTATAGTGAGCTCCAAAGAGGTCCCTTTTGTAAAGACAGAGAAACAGTCTTTTCCAAGAAGCATATTATCTTCTAAGATTTTAAAGCCAGGTTTTTCGGGACAACACTGGCTGTTGAATGGACATTAACAGGGAAAATGGTCTAAAGTTTAGGAACTTGTAATGGGGTCAAATCCATGCTTGCCTGAAAGGTAAAATGTCCAGGCAATGTCCAGATATAAATTCTTCTTAAAACCAGAAGAAAGGGAATGATGTGAGATGAAATCACACTGATGAACTAAA
Source organism: Mormoops blainvillei (assembly GCA_004026545.1). NCBI lineage: Eukaryota > Metazoa > Chordata > Mammalia > Chiroptera > Mormoopidae > Mormoops > Mormoops blainvillei. Next base: position 147,367 of record PVJD01000769.1, read on the forward strand.
TACTGGAGTGTGTGGGAAGAAGGACAAAAGGGACCTGGTTTCTGGGTGCTGTGTTTTATGATCAGAAATACATAGTCAGCTAGACAGAATTTCTGTAAGGCTAATGACTTTTATTTCAGGCTTCTACTTACAAGATATGATACACACCATTGGTCAGTTCACAACAGCGGTAGGGCTAGGGATAAATACAAACTTAGAAACTCTATCTAGCTATCTTATAAGTGACTTTAAAACAAGTTTCCAAAAGTAAATGGACTATGGTTTCTGTTAAGACTTATTTTCCTCTCAACATTACTGAAGCAAATATAATAGCAAATTAAAATTAGTGCATGGAATATGTGAGCTATAAAAGGAATGCACACTTGCAGGTATTTCACATGTCAAAAAAGACTTAAAAACATGAAAAATAATTTTAAGTAATATAAACTCTTTATTATTAATCTAGAAGTTACTTAAGGAAAGATCTTTCAATATTCCATATTTTAACAGGAAAAACTAAGCCATCCATAACCATGCTATCTGAAGAATGCATGAAAACATAGGAATGTTTATTCTTGAGATAAGAATACTTCGTAGGGAGAGATGATTACATTGTACTTGTGTGTTGGGCGGGGGTAACAGAAAGTGGACTTGTCTTTAGATTCCCTTTGTATGGGTTCTCTTAGGACCCTACTGTTTTCTTTCATAGCACTTCTAACATTTGTAGTTCAATGCTTCCTTTGGATTCACTCTATCTCCTTATGACAAGGCACATGTTTGTTTCATTCTCTGCTAGACCGCCAGGGTTTATTCCAAGGTTTGGAACAAGATAAATGCTAAATCAATGTTTTGTTAGTGAATCAATGAAAGAGTTTGGACCTATATTAGACAGAAACAAAATTTAGCAAACATTTACCATGACAAACACTACACCAGGTATTTATTTCATTTAATCCTCCCTGTAACTCAGATAGATATTACCAGCTCCACTCTGTAGATAAAGCAGCGGAAGCTCACAGAGACTACCTGAACCATCTCTGTCTGTTAAGGTCCACGGCCATCGTCTTTTGGAAAATGGTGGTCATTCCCTGCTTCCCATAAAGGAATCGGATGCTAACTCAGTATAAGATGGACTTCCTAAGAAGTCTAACAATTTGAGAATGCACTGTCTTGTGCGGAACTGAATTATCTGTCACTGGAATTATGGAGTCTGCTCGACCATGTCAGGAACATATAACAGAGAAGATAGGAAAGGAGGTTGAATTAGAAAACCTCTAAGGTTCCTTTCAACGCTAAAAGTTTAATTTACTGGCTAGCCATAGGCTGAAGCACCAGAGCAGAACAATGCCGGCCTTTCCCCATCCGGTATTTCCTCCTCTCTTTCCCTCTACAAGCAGGTGGTTACTATTGTGCCTACTGCCCCAGGAGGAGAATGCAGAGAAAAACAATCGGAAGTCTGCTGTCTTTCGGTTTTTCTGTTTCAGAAGCCTAAACCATCAGGGGAAGCTGGAAGCCCCGGGGCACAGACAAAATATTTGAGAAAAAGATCTAAAAGGAGAACATGGCTCCCTACCTGTTTGAAAGAGATAATCTAAACTGGTGAACTAGAATTAGAAGAATGAAGTACAGAGCACTTAATGATAAGCAAGGTGCTGATGTCTGAAAGAAAGAAATACCCTTTAGTGCCGTTTTTGGATAGAGCCACGTGAAAGTAAGACTACCTCAGGGAGGGCATGAGGAGATTGAGAACATAATAGACCATGCATGTTCTCAGGTAAAACCTTGGGGAGATACAAGAACCCAGCCAGGCATTGCCTGAAAGGGGTATCTAGCATATATAGCCAGCGAGAGCACCAGGCGACCCCAGGATGAAACGAACACGCCTGGCCCAGGGCCTTGGCCCTTCACGCGACTTCCTCAAGCTCAGATGCTGCTCTGGGGAAGGAACTCTGCAGGAACAAAAACGGCAGGGTAGGGGACCTAAGGATTTGTTCTGAACCCCGAAGACTTATCAAACCAAAGATTGAAGATTTCTTTTTAATTCCTTGTCATTCCTGTGCTCTTCTGCATTGACCTAGTTGAAATGAAAGACACATACATTTTTCCAAGGAGAAGTTTAATGTGTGTGTTCTGAATAATTCAAATGCGATCTTGTGATGGAATTCACACTTTAACAGGGTTAATGTGTTTGAGAGACTGTTTTCATCGATTTTCCATTAGTTTCCCTAGTCTTAAGTAGATACATATAATAAAGATATATAATTACATCTAATATATATAACCCCAAGAGGATATGGATTTTATATATCTATGTATGTGTGTGCATATACATGTGTAAATATGTATATGCTTCACACATTTAAGTGCTCCTATTTTGGGTGTGTAAATATTTACTAGGAGTATATCCTCTTGTTGGTTTGTTCTCTTTATCGTTATGTAGTGTCCTTCTTTGTCTCTTCCTATAGCCTTGGTTTTAAAGTCTATTTTGTCAGATATAAGCACTGCTACCCCACCTTTTTTTTTCTTTTCCATTTGCATGAAATATATTTTTCCATCCCTTTACTTTTAGTGTGTGTGTATCTTTCGATCTGAGATGGGTATCTTGGAGGCAGCAGATATGTGGGTCTCATTTTTTTATCCATTCAGTTACCCTATGTCTTTTGGTTGGAGCATTTAAGCCATATACATTTAAGGTGATCATTGATAGATATGTATATAGTGCCATTTTATAGTTAGACAATTGTCCTGTTTTTTCTTTTCTTTTTCTTTTTCTTCTTCCTCTTAAAGCAAGCTCTTTAACATTTGCTGCAGTACTGGTTTGGTGTTAATAATCTCCTTTAGCTTTTTCTTGTCTGGGAAGCTCCTTATTTCTCCTTCTATTTTAAGTGGTAGCCTTGCTGGGTAAAGTAGTCTTGGTCGTAGCTCCTTGCTTTTCATCACCTTGAATATTTCATGCCACTCCCTCTGGCCTGAAATGTTTTTGTTGAGAAATCAAATGATAGTCTAATTGGTGCTCCCTTGTATGTAACTATCTGCTTTTCCCTTGCAGCTTTTAGGATTTTCTCCTTTGTCTTGAAGCCTTGCCATTTTAATTATGATATGTCTTCGTGTAGGCCTCTTAAGGTCCAACTTGTTTGGGGCTCTGTGACCTTCCTGGATTTGCATGTTTTTTTCCTTTACCAGATTAGGGAAGTTTTTGGTCATTGTTTCTGTAAATAGGTTCTCGATCCCTTGCTCGCTTTCTTCTCCTTCTAGTATTCCCATAATGTGGATGTTGTTATGCTTCATGCTGTCCAAAATTGTTTCTGAAGTTCTCCTCATTAAATTTTTTTTTTCCTTTTTGCTGCTCTGTCTGAGTGTTTTTCCTACCTTGTCTTCCAAATCACTGATTCAATCTTCTGCTTCATTTAACCTACTGTTTATTTCTTCTAGTGCATTATTTATTTCAGATATTTCATTTTTTATTTCTGACTGGTCTTTTTTTTATGTTTCTATGTCTTTTTTCATGCTGTTGAGGTCCTTGTAATCATTATGCTAAACTGTCTATCTGATAAGTTGCTTGCCTCCATTTCATCTAGCTCTTCTTCTGAAAAATGCTCTTGTTCTTTCATTTTTGGTCTGCTTCTTTGTCTTCCCATTTTGGCTGCCTCTTTGTATTTGTTTGGAGCTCACCATGATCCACAGGGTGTGGCTCCCTCTGCTGGGCCAGTGTCACTGTGGAGGAGTGTTTTCTTCTGTCTGTCTATGGTTATAATTCTCTCTAGCTAGTGTTCAGTTGGTTTTTCAAGATGATATCTCTACAATTTACTTGTAATTACAGATTGGTCCTAGGTGGAGGTTAGTGTAGATTCCACTTACTCCTCTTCTTGCCACACAGTCTTTCTAGAACATTAGAACACGTGTATGTTAGGGGCAGAGCAGAGTATTGTCTTCCTGACCCACAACAAAGATGTTGACAGGGAGCCATATATAGCTTTTCTCATAGAACTGCTTGCTGTGGGACCAGCTGCCCCCATCCAGCTTTGCTGGCAGGTGCTGGTTCCTCAGCACTAGCTTTATACTTCTCCTGCCACCAACTGTCCATTCCGCACATCCACATTAACAAGATGAAAGTGGGGGGAGGGGATTTTTACTTTTTTAGGAGAGCAGAGTTGGGCGAGGTGGAAAAGAGGGTACTTTGCTTCTCTAAATTTAAGAAAGGAAAGTTCCAAGGCAATAGCTCATTAAAGATGAATATGCCTAGAAGAAAAGACTGAAAATTCTTTCCTTGCCAAAAACACTGGGGAGAGATGTCATGTGGGTTCTGTAAGCAGAGATGGGTCCCGGACCATGATCCACCTTCCTCCTCTTCCCCCTTGACCACCCTTGTGTCTCTAATTCTTGAAAAGCCAGATGGATCCTGAACATGCCTTTGGGCCTAACATTGATAATGGATAGTAGATGGGATTGGGGGCTACCAACTATATTTAAGAGGAATGTACATTAAGTGGGCCTATGGGGGTTGGTCGGGAGATGTGGCCACATCTCACATGTTCCATGCCCAGGGGAGCCACTAATGAATGAGACTCTTATCAGTGAGACCAGCTGGCGACACACCATCCATCCTTGTCAAAATCCATGCACAGGCCATGTCAGCAGTGTGACCATCCAAACTAAGCCCTCTCTGCTGCACCCCTATGTCAGCACCTGTGTGATACATATGGGAGAGAGTCGTATGAGAGCCAGATGAAAACCCTCTCCCCTCCATGTTCTGGAGGGCAGGACAGAATGGAGAAAAGAGTTGTGAAATGTTTGTGAGACTCTGAATCTTAAGGACTTTAAGTGATATTTAATTACTGAATAAAAGTGAAAAGTTAAGGGTTCTAGTGATGATTTTATCATGAGAGTTTGACCAATAAGTACAAAAGGAAGATTCAATAAAGCACACTTGTAATAGTTACTGACAAATATCAGTTTATTTTTATAGTCTAACACGTTATTTCTCAATGAACCAGCTACTCATTGTAGGTAAAGTGTTAATGATAACTATTGTCCTGCCGCATGAGAATATGACCTTTGGTAACTCTCTCTCTGTTATGCTGGTAACTTGGTAAAGAAAATATATAACAACTATATTATCAAGCCACACTGAGTATAATAAAAAGTGACCCATGATTGGAAAAGTACATCTGGATAGGCACTATCTATTTTAAATGATGATAAGAAGCCATGATTTTTAGCTTTTCTGAGTAAGTGCCATGTCCTTGATGGGCACTCTGTAAGCTATGCCTGTGGGGGTGTTAAAAAGATGTGCACTCTTCTGATGTATGTGCACCTCCTGGTCCTGTTTGATGTATAACTCATTTCAGGCCTGACCTACTTCATGGATTGTTTCAAAAACTCAGGGAAGAAGAATACCTGGTACCACCCTGTTGACAAGCTCTGGTTCTTGTCTATATCCTTCTAAGTGCTGGTCTACAATGGTCTTGAGTCTAAATGTTCAGTTGAACCTAATAAGATTCTCCATGGTTATTGCTCACATATAAAAGTAGTTGAAAAAAACTGCAGCCACAACAGAGCAATTGGGAGAATATTTGTAAGCACTACCATCCATGTCTTGAGGCTATCCTTGGGGAATCAAATGCACCACTTAGTCATTTTTCCATCACTCCCAGTGGGGACAGAAATTCTCCCTTCTTCTATACAACCTCCCACTCATAACCCAATATTTTCTTGTGGGGATTCCTATTCTGTATTTGCTTTTCTTCTCTTTATTAATGATCATATTTAATAAAAATTGCTAATATTTTTAGGGGAGCTAACTAAATTCCAGATACTTGAATACTTTATCTAACATTATTTCATTTAATCCTCACAACAAACCATGAGGTGGGTTGATATTCCTCCTTATAAAGATGAAGATAAATTTAAATAATTTCTCAAGATCAAAGAATTATTAAGTCATATAACCATAATTCAAACATGTCATCCAGGAAGTGACTTAAAATCATATTGTAATGATGTAGAAAAATCTTTGATCTTTCCTTTGGTATATTATAAGAGAAAGAGAATACATTTATAGAACAAATATGCAAAGACAGATGTTCTAATACTGTTTTTTTGAAAGCCTACTTTCTCCAACTTCAACTCTCCTCATCCTTACAGTGAAAAAGAAAAAAGTTGTTTTCCATATAATATGTTTTTCTTTACATTATTCCAAAATAGTTTTAATGACAAAACACTATTGGAAAGGTAAAAGAAATTAAAATGAAAGTCCATGCTATACAAATCAAAGATAAATTAATTGAATATCAACTCTATGTCTGTCCACCCTGGAGGAGACCATAAACCTCAAAGGAAGTCCAACTATATGAATTGAAACATTTTCCTTGGTAAGAGAAGGGGAATGTGAAAGTTTATGTGCTAGAATTTCTCATCCAATAATCTCAAAGTTCTTCTCAAAACTTGGCTGATCCAGTTGAAACATTATTTAGTAATACTGGTAATGGAAACTAAAATAAAATAAAGATTAAATAAAAAATGTTATTTTGAAAGTATCAGCATTTTGGCCACTTTTTAAATAGGCATTCAGAGAAAGTATGGCTCACTGGGAAGGGGCCCACCTTGAGTATCTTGAATGACTGTTCTTATCAAGATGATTCAGTGTGGTATGTCATGTTTCAAGACCAATGGGATAAACGATCACCAAAAAAGCTTTTCTTCTCTACTGAAACCATTCTAACTCTAACTTCATACTTGATAAGTTCATGTTCAATTGCTACTGTTTCAGAAAGAGCTTGGGAAAGCTACCATACATATGGTGTTATTTGACTGATTAAAAACATTTACTTGACTTTCTGACTTCTCTCAAAAGTCCCAATTATTATAATCAGAGACAAAAATTAGTTATAATTGAGTGAAAAATAGCAAGAAAAATTTACATAATTAAATGGATCATTATTTACCTGGAATAATTTGATATAAAAATACAGGATGGGGTAAAAGTAGGTTTACAGTTGTGAGTACGTGAAACACAGTTTATTCTTGTATATTATATATCAGTTATTGTATTATTTTCCATACAAACAAGAGTATACCTACTTTTGCCCCACCCCGTATGGTGAAGCATTTTTGCAAAGAGACAGTAAGACATGAAGAATCCAGACACCACAAGTTTAAGTTCAAATCACACATTATATGTTTACTGAATTTCAGAATTCAAGAGATCAGAAAATCCTATCACAAAATATCAGAGTTCTACAGAATATGCCCATTAATAAAGTCACATTTGACCCACCTCAGGTATTGGAGATGCTGAATTCCCCAGCATCTTGAAAATTTGATTTTCTTTTTTCTTTTCTTTTCTTTTCTTTTTTTTTTCCTGCATAGGGAAGTGAAGGGAAAAAAATAGCCAAAATCCTTTCTAAGCCTTTCATGTCTCTTGCCAGTTATAGGGTGTCTTTTGATATCTGTATTAGTTTCCTATGTCTCCCATAACAAATCACCACAATTTGAGTGGCTTAAAACAACACAAATTTATTGGCTCACAGTTCTGTAGGTCGGAAGACCAGATGGACTCAGCTGGGAACTCAGCTTAGAGACTAACAAGGCCGAAACCAAAGTATCAGCAGGGCTGCATTCCTTATTGGAGGTTCTGAGAAGAATCTGCTTCCAAACTCATTCAGATTGGTGGCAGAATTCAGTCCCATGTGGTTGTAGGACTGAGGTCCAGGTTTCTTTGCTGGCTGTTGGCCTGGGGTGATTCCCAGTTTCTAGAGGCTACCATATCCCCTGGCTTGTGGTCTCCTTCACCTTCCACGTCAGCAATGATAGGTCAAGTCCCTCTCATGCTTTGAATCTCTCTGACCTCCTCTTTCTGCCTTATTTCACTGATCTCTTTTCCCAGCTGAAGACAGCCACCTGCTTTTAAGGGTGTGGTTAACTAAGGTCCACTAGGACAAGCCACCTATTTTAAGGTCTTTTACCTTTATTGCCTTTGCAAAGTCCCTTTTACCATGTAAGGTAATATATTTACAGGTTCTATGGATTAGAGTCTGGACATCTTTGGGGGCTAGTCTGCTTACTCTGCCACTAAGAGTTGGTCATAGCTCAATCCTACTATGCCCCACTCCTACCAGATGCATCCACCTGCAGATGCTGGGTTGTCCCCTAGCTAACTTCTGTATAGGAAGCACACAGTGATTCTTCCCACACATGGCCTGTTTACGAGCTCCCATTCTTACTGAGTCCTCAAATCCAGTCTTCCGCCAGCTTTATCCTGCCCCTTCGATTCTGACAGGTAATCTCTTCCCTGCTATTTGTCTGGATGTTGGAGTATCTGATTTTCTCTGTCCTGTCCCCAGTCCTGATTGGTCAGCATCGCTTCCAAATTTGTCAATCCCAAACTGGGATTTCCGAATATGTCTATTTGGAAGGTCCCAAGTCTTTCCATATTTCTTTGGTTCTTGCCTGCATTACTCATCCTTAACCATGAGGTACTGTTGCTCTTATTTTTTATGTTTAGTAATAGCTATCACGAGATGTGGAATGTTACTAAAACATCATTGTTCCAGCATTTATTCACTAGAAATATGATACATTCATTAGTTATGGCTTGAGTTAGTATCCATGTGTTATATAGTAAATCACAACGCAAAGTTATTTTTAAAAATCTATATACCTAGGTTAATAAAAAAAAGTTTATACAGCCTGGATCAACTATTTTCTGGATATTTTTCATAATTATTGAATTATGATGTAGTTACACTGATGATATTGTTAATATGCCTGAAATGACAGGGCTTTAAAACATTCATCTTGGTAATTTGAGTCATTTAAATAAATGAGCTGTATTAATATTGTAGTAATCTAGTAAGCTACTTGGTAATTGGTTATTTTGCAACTGGGATCTCACTGTGGGTATTGGGTAGAATTGAGTAGTTAATGTTAAAACTCTTACTAGGCTATTTCAAATATTATGTGACTTCATAAGCTCAAATTACAAATATTTATTTTATGTCTATTGAGTGCAATTCACTGCAATATAAATGAGACAGACATGGATTCTTCCCTCAAGGCACTTACAGACTATTAGAGGAGGTAGCAAGTATTCTAGTTCCTGGAATTCAAGGTAGGAAGTAATAAAGGCTCTCGCAAAGGCACAGATGAAACATTAAAGACACTGATAAGAGAAAGAATGACTCTACTGTCAGGAAACATAGATAGTACCTAGTCAAGGACAGGCATTTAATAAATATATTGAACGTATTGAGCCTCTCATTTGATTTGAATCTTCATATGTTTGGACTCAGAAGGAAGGTGAAACCAGTAGCTGTCTATCAAATGAAGAAATGCAAACCAAGGCACAGAGACATGAAAGTTCTCATGGTATAGTTTTAACCTCTGTCATTTAAGTCTCTGTCAACTGGCTATTCTCATCCTGGTTTCTATTTCCTAGTCTTATCAACCTCCCCATCCTGCGCACAAGGACTCATGAAATTTTATCTGTCAATAGCAAAAAACAAAATGTTGGCCATTCTCATCTTCCATTCCCAGGACCGTCATCCCAGATAAGCACTCACCCATTCCTTATGTCTAGTTCATTGTAATAACCTCCCAGGTGGTGTCTTGTCTTTAGTGTTTACCTTTCCAAAACCCCTGACTGCCACTTACACTCCTCGTAGCATAACTCTGAATCTATCATTCACTGCATCAAAACTATTTAATGTTTCCTGAAAATAGTCTGATCCTTACCCTGGCTGTTAAACCTGTGATCCTCCTGAATTTCCCCCAGCTATCTACGCAATCCCTCTCTTCCTGCTCAGCTAGACTATTTACCTTTTCCTCCTACCTGGAAGTCATTTTTGTTCACATTTGACCATTTTAACTTTTTCTGTACTTTTCCTAGATCCATTACACACTGTCTCACAATACAGTTAAAACCAACTTTCGAACTCCTTGGGAGAAGAGTATGTGATTTTTTCGTTTTATGTCCTCACGATGGTTGCTTAACAAATGATCAGCAATGGTTTAATAAACATGGTGTTATCACTTGGTCCCTCACTGTTTTACTTCTCTGCAGAACATTCATTTACAATTTGATATTTTCTAGTTGGTTGCCAAACTGATTAAATGAATCTCCCGACACTAGGAAGTAGGCTTTATTTGGGAGAGCTCGTTTAATTTTTTTCAACATGAAACCTCATTGTTTAGGACAGTGTCCAGCCTGTTCTAAGCACTCACTGAAAAAGTGTTGAATAAATGAATGAATGAAGAAAACTAAAAATTTAGGAAATAACATTGGTGTCTTTGTATAGTTTCATTTAGTGATTCATCATCATTTTTATATACCAGAAAGGCACTTCCAAAGTAGTATTGTGGGCTTCATATAATATTTCCAGGCTCCTAGGTACTTGTATGGAAAACACTAGCTTTTAAACATACTTACTGTTGACATGTGGGAAAGTATAGAATTCTTCACAATGCATTATTATGAAACATGGACATTTTGAAGGTTTCTTGGCATTAAGGTTTTAGGGATAGGAGAGCTAAGAAATTATCTGCTAATATTTCTACTGCTTGAAAAATTTTAATAGGATAATTGCTAACATACTCCTTTGTTATTCCCAAGAATAAGACATTCCTCTGTGGCAGAGGGAACACCTAGAATTTGTGCTGAAACAATGAATTTTAAAGTGGTAAAAATGACTTCTGCCGGCAGGCAGAAAGGAGTGGAGCTCTCAGACTCTAACATGAAACAGGGTTGGACTTGAATCCTGGCTCAGAAAATGCTAGCTGGGTGCACTTTAACAATTTATCCCAACTCTTGTCTATAAAATGAGGGTGACAATGGTAGCAATTCCAGAAAGCTGTGGTGAGCACTGACTGCAACACTGCACGGAGGTACTAATGACAGCGTGTACCTCTTACATGCCTCGCAACATGCTAAGCACTTAACATGAATTGTCCCCACTTAATTCTCACAATAGGCCTTTAACATTCATATCACTAGTATCCTCATTTTTATAGATGGAGAAAATGGGGCAAGGAGCATTGCCTGATACCTAGTAAGTTCTTACTAAATTATAGCTGATATAATTATTTATATTGATCAACATATGCTTTTAGCATGTATTTTAATCAAATTGTATATTTTGGCATGTACAAGTTGATTAAAATATATGCTAAAAAAGAACAGCTAATGTTTAATAGGCATTCCATTGCACCTGATGTTTTAACCCTCTGTGTGGTCATCTAACGTAACCCTCACAGCATGCCTCTGCAGTGTGATTATCACTCCCATGTTGCAGAAGAGAAAACTGAGACTTAAAAAGGTGGGTCATGCATCTGGTGTCACACAGGTGGAAATTGTTAAAGCCGATATTTCAACCTAGGCTGTCTGACACCAGAGATGGTGTGAGAAACCCTACCTCTACTACATGACCACCAGCTCAACTCCTGATATTTCCAGAGGCTTCATATATAAATATAAAAAAATGAAATGAAGTCCGTGGAGAGCTGGGTCTTGGGAGGAGCACTGTGGGTGCATTAGTTTCCTGTAGTTGCTATAAAAAACCACCACTAGTTAGGTGTCTTAAGACAATATGAATTTATTCTCTCAAAGTTCCAGAGGTAGATGTGTGAAATCAAGGGGTCGGCAAGTTTGCACTCCCTCCGCAGGCCCTAGGGGATGATCCATTGTTTGCCGCTCTTCTAATTGCTGCCAACATTCCTTGGCTTATGACCGTTTCACTCTGATCTTTAAGATCAATATATTCAAATTTCTCTCTGCTTTGTCTTCACATAACCTTCTCCTTTATGTGTGTGTAACTTCCCTCTACCTGCCTCTTTTATGGACATTTGTGATGGCACCTAGCACCCACCTGGATAATCCAGGGTAACACCTGATTTCAGGATCTTATCTTAACCACATCTGTAAAAACTTTACCATGTAACAGTCAAAGGTTTCAGGGGTGAGGGCCTGGTATCAATGGGGACACCATTTAACCCCCAGCAGTGAGGAATAGTTCCTTAAATCCATAAATCTATAGGTTGTGACACACAGTATTACTTTATAAAGCAAAAATAGGAAAAATCCCCAACATGGGCAGTCTACTAGGAGACCCTAAATTAGACAAAGACTACACTCAGGGTAGATGTAACCCAGAAAAAAATCCACCACACAGAAAGGAAGAGAAGGGCATCTTGCCTATGTTGTATCCTTGACAGTGCGTGAAAGGAGGAAAACAAATTTCTGAGAATTTGAGCCCAGCTGATGCCCGACTGGGGTCCAGCGCCATGTGGTCATGCTCAACGTTGATGGTACATTTCCAAGTGTAGTGTCACGGCCTGAGGAGGAGTCCACAGATGCGAGTCTGGACTCTAACGGGTAAGCTGCTTGGAGTCCGAATGCTGGCTGGGTGCAAGAGCTTCTTAGCATGAAGAGTAACTAGTCTCTGCTGTGGCTTCAAGACCAGCACAGCCATGAGGGCTACAGTTTCTATCAATAATCTATTTTTATAAATCATCCCAGGAAATGAGACTGGCCAGGATCCTGGAGGAGTTGGTTCCGTATCAGGTAAATTTTTATGAATCAGTGGGCCCTAAGCACACAGGAGGGGGCTGTCATACATGCTTCAGGGTGCTGCCCAGGTCCTCCTTGATGTCCAGGCAATCTTGCCTTTGCTGGGCCAGATGGCTCTCATTTCAGTCCTCTCCCAGGAGCTGCCCCCTGGTGTTGAACGGCCTCTATTGCACCCCTATCTCCTCTCAACACCCCGCTGCTAGACCGGCTTCTTGCCCTTTGTACACGTGCCGAGAGCAGTCCTCCACCCCGTAATGTCTATCTCAGAGGCTGTTTCCTGGGGAATCATACTTATGGAATATTTGAAAAATAAGAGGCAAACAAAGCAATGAACCAGAAAAACAAAAACATAACAGCCTCAGGATTTGTCAGCTGTGTACCACACTTCAAGGCCATTATATACTGAATTACCCCATAATTGGTTTATAGATATATAAACCATGTGCGACTCCATCATAAAGTTAGAGATATTACCGGCTTTTAAAAACCTTTGGTAATTTTATCGAGTCCACAAGATTGTGTATATTTAAGTATCTGTTCTGTTCTAATCTAGCAGGCATGTTCATCACAATCAGACAGACCTGGGTATAAATTCCTGTCCTCTGACCGATGACACAGCCTTACACAAGTGACTTAGTCTCTTTCAGCTTCTGTAAAGAAGGGATCATGTTACCTACCCACCTCACAAGATGGTTGGTGACCATTAAATTAAATACCCTCCATGTATAAATCTAGTGTTACGGTGGCTACAGAAAAGACAATTTATGAATGTTAGTTCATCTTACTGTTCCCATGGGGGTATCTGAAAACTTCCTCTCTTGCTTGTAGTCCTCTTTAAAGAACAATTGCAATAGAATAACAGGAAATGCATTCTTTGTGGGTCTGTACTTTAAATAAATAAAGCTAATATACAGAGTAATAGGAAAAACAATGTCAAATAAATACTCTCTTTTCTAGCTTAAAAACACATTAGAAATAACAGAGCCCATATGTGATCACCACAAGACATGCTTGGCTTGACTCTGGTCTCTGTACCATGGCAGGAAGGTTTGATCAGCCTAAGATGACATGTCTCTTTGCTTCCATGGGAACTTCCGTCCAGGCCAGTGTTACTTCCTGTCCCAGCAGCACCCCTTTGCCTGGTGGTCCTAAGGTTCACCTGGACACTTTGATGAGCAAGGGAGGGAATAAAAGCTGCTGCCCCAGTTCACGGCCATTCCAGCTCATGTTGAAATCTTAGAATCCCTAACTATCATAAATAATTTGTATTTTCTCAATTTTTAAAATAAAAATTCTGAAAAGAATACATAAAATGATAAATCAAATAACTTCTTGACATTCATATTTCACAGAAAAATTAATATTTTCATGCTTTCAAAATGAGTCTTCCATTTTTAAGTGACTTTCTGCTGTCATTAGAAAGAGATGTTTCTGGAACTTGTTTGTATTCTAAAGCCAATAAAATCTCAGCACTGAATTTTCAGCCTTAAGCAGCTAAAACTTAAACTGTTGTCAAGAGAACCTAAAGGACATAATAGAATGTTCTTGGGTCTGAATAGATTTTTTAAAAGGAAAAATTTGCCAGGCAGGCTCTCAAAAATCTCAAGTCCTAAGAAACGTAAGATGTGTTCTCCTCAGTCTCCTCCTCGGTGGCCCTTCTCCCACACAGACTTAAAAGTTTCAAGGGTGTGCGAATGAGGCAACATATGAAAACGTTCTAAAACAGATGAGAGTCTAGAAGAAAACAACATGAATTACTGACAGTCCCTAAATATAGCTCCCTTTTTCATGAAAACATCTATTATGCCACTCTTCACCCAAATAATCATAAATGTTCAACATTTACTGGGAACTGGAACAAATACATGCCTCACTAGGGTTTTGTTTATCTGAATTTTTTTTTTAATATGAGATTCAGAATCATGTCATCCCTATAAATAAGATTCTTGGTGATAAGCATGAGATAGCAACTCTAGCTACTTGAGTGAAAAAGGTTTATTGGGAAGGATATTAGGGTGTGTATATGCATAAGCAGACCTGGGGCCTCACAGAAATGCCTGTAGACCAGGGACGAGGCTCAGAAACAGGGGAAATCAAGGAAGCTGCGGAGGGACAGAAACCGGGGAAGAGGAGCCACAGTTCGCATGTTTTAATCTGCCCAGGCCCCCACCACTGGGATCAGAATATCTGCATTCCCTCTGTCATGGCTTCACTTGCTTGGTTCGTAGTCCCAGAAGAGAATTCTTTTTGGTCACAGCCTTCCTAGTGGGTAGTGGGCACCTGGAATCGCCCTCCTAACAGGATCATGCACAATGTCAGAAAGATCCATTTCTAAAAGAAAATTGGGGCACTGGTAGGAGGGCATTAACTCGTGGCCAACCAATGCAGCATGCATTTTTACTACAGTGTCTACAGATGTAGGGACCTTGAGGCGAATTCTGGCCTCAGACATCGCATGCCAGAGGAGTCAACAGCATAGTAAGTGCTTTGTGCCAGAATTCTAAAGCATTGGGCCTAGTAATATATATCTTAAGGATAAAATACCAACGCTCTTTAAGGTGCAAAGATTAAATGGAAGCAGTACCTTAAAGGAAATGCCTGTGGTTAGATGTTCTTTCTTTTGCAGATGGAGGAAAATGCCTGTGGAAGCCCTTTAAAGAAACTGAGACCCTAAAATCACACACACATTATGAAGAATAGCTCTCCTAAAAGAGAGGAACTGACTTCTTTAATCCTTGAGCAAGAAATGGGGCAGAGTGTTTTTGCAAGTCTTCATTCTCTATGTATGTCCTCAGCAAAGGTAGTTTATTTTTTCCGTGTATAGTACAGAACCCGATTCTGTGTGTGTTGCCTTTCCTAGTTTGGGTTATTTAAGGCTAGATGAAAAACACAGATTTTATTTAGACTAAAACTTTGGTGGACAAAAGCATTGGGAGTTTGCTTCCATTATAGTTGGGTAGCACAAAACTGGTGATAAGAAGAGGAAAGGAATATACAGCATTGTTTTTCTGTGAAGTGACTCTTCAGTAGCTGATTTCCTTAGTATGCAGAAGAGCACACAGAAGAAGAGGGAATCACACTCTCCTTTAGTGCAGCTATTTGTAAATGTAATGCACTAATGCAATACCTACTCAGTGAGTTCCTGACAGTCCCATCCATCACAATCCAACTTGCACCCTGTCACCAATGCACAGACATTCGAATGAGCCAAAGGGAAAGGTGACTAGATGGTAAAATCATGGGAGTCTTTTCATATAGCTCTGCAATGTGTGCCTTTTGTTCTCCTTTTCCTTTTGTTGTGCAGTATGATTGTACATGGCAGCATGATTATATACTGTGTGCGACTTCATCTGATGGAATACCCTTCCCCAAAATGGAAGGAAAAAAGAATTTCAAAAATGTATCATTTCGGTCCTCTTGGAAACAGATCCTAAGACAAAGTTAAGAGTGCAAGAGGTTTATTAGGATTTAATGTTTGTGGAGATAAAAGAGGGAGGAAGTAGGAGTTAGCAGGGAAGACCTTCAGGATGAAATGTAGAGCTCATAAAGTCTGGGCCAACCAAATAGGGAGTTCTGAAGCAAGACATTTCCCTATGGCTCTCTGTGTAGGGAAACAATGGCCAATGCTAGTATTTCAATCATGCTCATTCTTTGGAAGAAGGCTGCTGGCGTGTGAGACCTTGGTTCCGGAAGTGAAGCAAATCTTGCAGAACACTGTGACCTTACAGTATCCCTACAGATAAACAGCAGGTGCTTTCTGGAAGGGGATTCCAAATGGCAGACCATCCTGATGGCCACAAATAGGAAACGGTTAGTCTAGAAAGGTACAGGTTTAGTTCCAGGGGTTACAGTTAAAGAATGTGTCACCTATTAACTTTGTCATTTTTAGAACTACTATCAGGAGCACAATCCTAAATTTGTAGGCAGAGGGAGTGAAGACATAACATTTAATTATAACATGTAGTCCGTTAAAGGAAAGCATTTAGAATTTGCTGTAAACCAATTAAATGTGATAAAAACATTGTTGTAGTTTGGGCTGCTATAACAGAATGTCATAGACTGGGTGCCTCAGACAACAAACATGTATCTCTCATAGTTCTGGAGACTAGGAAGTACAAGATCAACATGTTGGCAGGTCCTATGTCTGGTGAGGACACTCTACCTGGTTGGTAGTTGGCTATCTTGTTGTATCCTCACATGGCAAAGAGCAGAGAGATCACCTCTCTCCTGTCTCTTCTAATAAGGGTGCTAATCCCACTCCTGAGAGTTCCTTTCTTATGACCTAATGACCTCCTAAAAGCCCCACCTCCAAATACCATCACATTGGGGATTTAGGCTTCAACACATGAATTGTGAGGTGGGAGGGCAAACACTCAACCAATAGTAAACATTTTTTTAAAATCAAGGAATATGAATACATAAAAAATTAAAATGTATAACCTGATAATCTCTCCTTTCCTCACCTTCATGGGTTTATTTTTAAATAAATTGCTTAAGTATAGCAATAGTCAGTGTTGTCTGGTATTAATTTAGTAGTTTTATTCCAGATATCTTATTACAGGTTATTAAACTAAGGTGAGAAATCTTGAATAAATGTATTTTTTACCTAACATATCATCTAGGAAGACAGCACGTATAGTGTAATAAATGTAACACTGGCAGGAAGTGGGAAGACTTGAGCTCTGGTCTTGAATTCTGCTCAATGGCCAGTTAATATTTAAATTCTAAATATCCAAAAATTAATTTACTTTCCATTAATAATTCCATTGTGGATCTTATTTTATCAGTATTATAACAGACAATGCCAAAAGTTTTTAAAAGTCTGTAAGGATATTCTTCCATTCATTCATCAAATAATCACTGAGTGCAGAACCCAAGCTAGGCACAGTCCAAGGCACTGGGGCTACAAAACAAAGTCTGTACCCTCTTAAAGCTTATGCTATAGTTGTAGGAACAAACAATCACCAAGGAAACACAAATTTAATGTGTGATATAAGTGTTGTGAACAAAGATGAAGCACATTAAGGGGACAGAGGACACCAGGGTGACTATGTACATGTGTGTGAGATGTGGAGGTCCTCGCATAAGGATTTTACACAGGGTGTTCAAAGTCGTCTTCTAACCAAGGTGCTGGAGCAGAAACGCAGATTAAGTATAAGGGAAAGACATGAGGAACAGCAAGGCTAAAGCTCTAGGGCAGGGAGGAGCTGTGAAGGAGTTGGGGAGGTGAAGTGGGGTAGGGAAGGCAGGTCTGCAAAAGGTAAAGACAAGGTAAGGAGTGTGAGGTTCATTCTAAGCCTGAAGGGAGGTTCCAAATATTTTTAGGCAGGATGAACTGATCTGATGTACCTTTCTCACAGGTCACTATGGCCTCTGCGGGGAAAGCGCCTACAGAGTGGTCAGAATGGAAGCCAGAAGCTAGCACATTAGCCTGGGTGAGCAATGAAGGAGGTTTAGACATTAAAGGCGGCAGTCGGTCTGCTTCGAAATACCTTTTGACAGCAGAGTTGTCTTGAACTGCTGATGGATTGGATGTTAGGTGTGAGGCTAAGGGAGGGATCAAGGATGACTTCTAACGAGTGCTACTGCTTAAATGTGGGACTCAAATCTGGTATCAGGCACTTGACAAAAATCAGGGCAATTGCCTTCTGTGGGCTAGGCCTCATTTTTTGGTATTATTAACATACACAATGAGTGGAAATTTCAGGACATTGGAAGGGGTATGATATCCTTCATTTTTCACTCACTATTTTATTCTCCACTCACAACACAGCAATTGACTTTTCATAGGAATTAAATTTTTATATATCTGATTGCATCATTTTTGAGAGGTAGACTAGGGGCATTTAGACCATAATTGGGTATCTGCATCAGAGGAGGAGCTTTCTGATCCTCCCAATAACCCTTCTAAGGACAGAAATGATTGGCAGTGACGATACTCAATTAAATCCAATGCTGTTCATTGTGTGGGTTTAATGAGGAAACCCCTTTCTGTTCTTTGGTATAACATAAAAGCATGAGTTGACACAATCTTTAGATAAGGGTTTCTCAAGAACTTGGTAGCATTACAAGTCCTATTTGACATCATAAGGTAAAAGTTGCTTTTCTGAGAAAGGCAAATGGAGATAATGGTGGGACTTGCAACAGAACAATTACTTAGAAAGACAATCAGCTTCTTTGTGACCAGAAGCTTAAAAAACTTAAGAGACTTTCTTCAAGGTAAGGAACAAATGATTACTAATAGCAAAATTAGAATGAGAAATTAAGTATGAGAAAAAAGTTCACAAAATGATAAATATATAAAGCTAATAAAGCTCTGAACATCACATAATACACACAGATAACAATATTTTAAAATAAATTGACTGCCTGATACCCCTCTGTAATAATTTTCCCTACTTTTTTTTTTAGGTTGCATAGACTTTGATTGCATTAACATAAGACAAAAATGATATCAGTTTAGAAATGAGGGTATATAAAGATAATTGTTTTTACTCTGGCATGGATGATGAAAGTTTCAAAAATTTGTACTTGGGATGCACAGAACTTGTGTCTTTCCACATAGATGTATTCACTCTTGTGAGAATTATGCCCTACAAACACAGAACTCTGATTAATTCTATTTCATGCCATTTTTTGGTAAAAAAAAAACCTCATTTTAATGATTGAAACAATTTCAAAAGACTAGCTTTGGGCTCTGTACATTTCAAACATTATTCGTCCTCCTCTGCTTTTGCACATTCAGTGTCGGGCACAGAGACACCTTTGCATCATGATACAGCCCTGGCCCTGGCCCTGTCCCTCTGTGTTAGGTTAAGATGCTGGGGGAGAAGGCATAGTGGGCCCTCCATGTATCCTGGGAAGCCATTCCTAGCCTGGGAAGGCTATACAAAGAATGAACTATGCAACTTACAAACATACTCCATTGAATTAAAGCAATGTAGACTTAATTTTCCTGTAGCCAAATGGCCAACATGCCCACATCCACTCCAATGCCCTCCTGTCAGGCAGGAGTTTGACCAAAGTAGAAGTAAAACAAAACAGTTGTATTAAACAATTTGAACAAACTTCTTTGGGAAATTTTTCTAAAACATCCTGGGAACACATTGCCAAGACCAGCACCTTAGAAGAGGCCTAAGCAGTGAGGGGCCCTTGTACTTATGGTTTGTTTCCTCAGTGGTAAGTCCTCTTTTAGTCAAGGATCACAATTTGGTGTGTTCTTTTTTTAACTTAGTAAGAGAGAAAATAACAAATAAGGTGTAAGCTATGAAAGAGCTTCAGACTCAGAAGCGGAATTTGTTCGAGAATCTCTGAGCACACTGCGGAGACGCAAGAAGAAAATAAAGAATCTGTTTTTCGGGCATGTTAGGCTTTAAACGTTTTACCCCAGTTTCTCTCAAACTTACATGGGAATCTTGGGGATCTTGCTAAAATGAGGATTTTGGCTGAATAATTCTGGAGCAGAGCCTGAGATTCTGCATTTCTAACAAGTTTCTAAGTTTTCCTAGTGTCTTAAGATCACAGTTTGAGTCATAAGATCTTCGTAGTAGTTCAAGTGGGGGTTTCAAGTCCCCAGAAAGAGAAGGAGAGTTGGGGTTTAGAGATAAGGATTTTGAATGTTGTCACACGAGCTCATCTTAGTAGTGAGGGTAGTCAGAGACAAGAAAAGGCTTGACTTGAGGGCACACTGACCTTTAGGGCAGTTTCTCTCAACTGGAGTTCCACATCTAATCCACAGAACACAGTAAAGGATTTCAGTGGTTATCAGTCCCAAGGATGACACCTGACAAATCCATTCTACAATAGATGTGTAAGGGAGAGCTAACATCAGTGGATGCCTTTGACCATCAGGGCGTTGTGCTCTGGCTGAGAAAAGCTGACTTAAAATATAGGAAAAGGAGAAATGACTCATCGCAGTAGCCTGAGACTGACTGGCTGGGAAGTTGGAGCAGTATCAGGAGCCTGACATCATGGAAACTCAGTAAGAAAAATGTATCGAAAATGAAGGAGTGATCAAGTATATGAAAAGTTAAGATCTCAGATAAAACTGGGACAGACTACTGATAACTGTGGTCTACTCCCACAAGACAGTTCACGTTGACCTCGATGAGAGCAGCTTCAAAGAGGGAGACACACGGTTTGATATAAGTGGGTTGAGGAAAGAACAGGATGTCGGGACATTGGGATGCTGAGTATAAACTCTCTTTTAAAAAGAGTAGAGGAATGGGTTTTAGCTGTACCCCAAACAAGAAGGGGGGGGAGATTTTTTCATTAAAAGATGAGAACTATTGTAGCTTTATTTTGCCTGCTCTTCAAAATGATCTGCTTTAGAGAAAAAATTGAGGATTCTGAAGGAAACAAGTGACAATCTGAAGAGTAAAAAGCTTCTACTAGGATAAAGAGAATAGGATTTACCAGGAGACAGAGGAGTTGGCTTTACAGAAGATCACGGAACATGCAAGGGAGTCAAAATACATGGGCTTAGTTTTAGGGCCCAGGCACATGAAGAGAATAGTAAAAACACCAGCCAAGGGCAGATATCCTGCCCAAGACCTAGTTTTCCCACCCTCTGCAATACTCCTTAGAGATTCTCTTATATTGTTTCAATTCATTCATTTAGCAAATACTCACAAAGGACTTCCCATCTGGGGGTCAAACACTGCTGTCTCACATGGCTGACTGGATTTATCCAAAAAGCCTTTTCCCCACCTCTTTTATGAATGTCCCACCACACTCACTGAGGCTGTTTTGTGGGTTTATTGGAAAAGAGTGAGCAGATAACATCACGTTGAAGACCCTGGTTAAGATTAAGATGTGGAAGAATGAGTTCTAGTATCGATGTAGAATAGTAGCAAGCCCTTTCCTGTGTCAATGAGTAACCCTAGAATTGTCAGCAGTATATGATATTCTCTAAATGGGGTATTTGGAGGTAGTCATATATTTCATAATCTCCCCTGTCCTAGCACCATCTAATTCCCAGTCTGGCTGGGGAAATTCTGGACAACCTGACCCTCCTTTCAGCTGCTAATCTAGCCCATTCCATACTGTCAGTTGAACTTCTCCCAATGACTCTTGTCCCTGAGCCCTCATGTTCATTTCTGTGCCTATCTCTGCGTGTCAGCCTCTTAGGATTCACTGCCTGAATTGCCACAATAGGCAGTTACTCAGTCTCTGCTACTTCAAACCACTCCCTACTGTGTTCCCTAAATCACAGGCCAAGTCCACCACTCTCCTTCTTGGAAACTGCCATTTAAAGAAAGCCTGAACTGACGGTGGCATTTGGAGCCTCCAAATCTGACATTTCAACTTCATTCCTTCTTCCATACATCAAGTCGCCCTTCGCTGGAATCATGCGGGGCTGCTTGCCCCTCGTGGCCTTTCGTGTGCCTCCTTGTGCACCTCCTGCCTTCTTTACTTCTCTTACTCTGCTTTTCAAGTCTGAAATATAGTACTTATCTTGGCCTTTCAAATCACTTCAAGGATTCATCAAAAATTCTGTATTCTTGGGAAAGCCTTCTGGAATATTTCATGTCATAATGAATTATTCTTTTTTCTACATCTCCATAAAAGTTAACTTATGCAGCCATTATAGTACTTAACTAATGTCTTATGTAGCAGATATATGCTTTTCTATGTTTATTTGCCATACTTAATTATCAGTTCTTTACAGAGAAGGAAAGTTTATTCATCACTGAATAGTCTCCCAAACACATTTATACAATGTCTCCCAGAGTGCTTTGTACATAAGTAGGTGTCCAAAGAATTTTGCATGAATGCATCAATGTACTGATCTATTAAGTATTTCTTAAAAAGTGGAATGAAAACAATTTCAGGCTATTCACCAGATTGTAAGTGCTGCAAGGGCAGAACCTTTTATTAACTTTTATTCCCAGAACCAAGAACAAAGCTCAAGTCAACAAAAACGTGTTGTATAAATAATTCAAATGATTCTAAGGATCAGTGCATATTGGGTCCATTTGATGGTTATGGGGAAAGTAATAAAAGAATAACTTCAAAACAAAAAGAATAGAAAACAGTACAACTGTGGACTCTGTCATAGCTGGATTAGCTATGGTTAGGATGACCAGGAGAAATACACTTTGGAAAGAAGCCGAGAAAGATTCTATGATGTCATCCCTGGCTGGAAGATAAGCATGATGAGAATGTTGACAGAAAATTTAAGTTGAAATGCTTTTGTTCACCCTTGTTTTGGGCTGTCTGGAGAGACTAAGAGGCAAGGCTGTATTTGTAGAAATCGCAGCAAGCAACCGTGGCAGCTCTGTGTGCCTGGGCAGGAAGGGCCGGACTGGCACTCCTTAGCCAGTCTGGGCTCTTGTGTTATATAGGAGGGAGTAGAAATTATTGTTTCCTGTAGGGGAAGGGACAGTTATGAGGGCTGGGGAGGCTTACAAAGGCACGCTTTGGCGTGGGCTAAATGACCTGAATCCAAGGGCTGCAGGCAAATTGTAAGAGTCAGACCTGGAGAGGAGCCTGCTCGGCAGCGGGGTTCTGGGTTTCCCAGGAGTATGGTCTGGCTGAACAAATGCACTAGGAGTTACAGCAGCCAGGGCTGAAAAGGACACACAGGTGGACTCCATAGTTACAACAGGATTCACCTCTTCTCGGCAGAGACCAGCCAGAGGACAGCCAGGACCAAAAAGCTGGTACAAGGGGACCAGCTTAAGACCTCACATGAGACTGGGCCCTTCTCCCATCCTGACATCAGGAGGATGGAGGACAGGAAGCTTCCCTTACTGCCTGCAGCCGTCTGGGGAAGAAGCAGGGAGAATGGGGAGGAACAGGTCTGTTAGGATGACATCGATGGACGATCTGCTTGACAGGGATGATCTGACTGAAACAACAGGCTGTGGGATGGCTATGTTTTCATTTTCCACACTTCTGGCCCCAGCCCAGGGAAGTGGAGGCTGGCGAGGAGGAGGAGATCAGCCAGAAAATAAATAAAAAGTTGCCATTTTGTTTGTTTTTATGAACCCAGTGTGCTAAAATGCAATCTGTCAACTTGGAGGTGAAGGGGCTCTGGGAAGACCAGCTTTAGCCAGAAAACAAAAGGTGGCCTGTGGCTCAGACAGAAAAGGACATTGCGGTCCTCAACAGTCATGATGGCCAAGGACTGACAGGGAAGGGGTGGAGGTCAGGCCAGTCAGGACCTGCAGAATATCCAGACACAGCATGAGTTTGTTGACCCAGGGTGTAAAACTAACCGACTTGGAAGAATGGTATGTGTACTTCAAATCTGCTTTCAATTAACTACCTAATGTAAGGGTGTTTCTGTGAAGATCCTAAATTTTGGAGTTCTAACTTTCCTAAACTGCTTGTGCTGAGTATCTGGAGATGTGCTAGGAAGTGGTAGAAATACTTTCTGTATATCAATCCTGTCATTCTGAAGTGTAGAATGAGGGTGTCCTAGTGGTAGAATGGGGTGTGGAGAGTCTACAGAGCAGTGAGAGGAGTCTGGTGATGCCCAGATGGGCCTGGTGGACAACTCCCCACTGTAGCTGAGCTCTCATCTCACTGAGTCACCATCTTCTTCCTGTGGCTAATGAATGTGGACATGGAGGACATGGAAGAAAACTACAAGAGACAGTTTTGTAGAGTGTCTGAATGACCACTACTGTCCATAACATGACCACATCCAGAACTGGATTAAGATCCTGATCCTTTAATCTCAAACTACCTTTGATCAATTTGTTTTCTTAGTAAAACAGGAACCATTGATTATATTTTGCCTTTCATCCTGGACTATCTGATCTACCTTTAATCATTTCACTAACAGCTTTGGTATCCTACTCGTCTGGGACAGTGAAACTCCCATAATGCCATCAGTGTAGTTTCCCAGGCCATCAGCTCTATTAAAGTAAGACCAAGCATTATTGGGTTCTTTTCCTTTCTTAGAAAGAAAGGAAAAAAAAAAAGCAAAGTTTAGCTCTTAAGTATATAATTTGCATGTGGATAATTCCTCACTACCCATATACTTTATTATAGATTGTAAAACTAATTCTGTGTTCTGTGGTGTTTCCCTCCTACCTGCTCCAGATATTCTAAATTAATCTTCACCATATCTTTGTGATGTCAAAAAGATCAATTATTTCCCTTTAACAGAAAGACAAAATAAGAAGTAGTTTGCCCAAGGTCACTCAGAAAATTTGTGCGGGGACCCGACCTAAAGCCCAGGTCCTATGATTCCTGCTCCTGTGCTCAGCCTAGGAAATCTGTTGCTCCCAGCCCATGACACTGCCTCAGAAGGGACTCCAGCTGAGCTAAGCAGACAGACCTCCCCCTGAGGGGTTTGGCTAGCCAGAGAGAAGGCAGTGCACCGCATGGCCAAATCCATTCCTAACCTATCAGAAAACTGCACAGAATGTGTAGATTACAAGACAACAAGGAAGAAGTCTCCCATCTCCATTCAGCATGACAGTCCATGCTGGAGCCCCTTGGTCTTATGAACCCTTGTCATCACAGCAACAGCACAAGTAGAGGTGTAATATACCTGACAGTCACATAAATCTATTAAAAATTCAGGGTTTAGCACATGCAAGGCCCTAAGGCAAAGGTCCCCAACTGCTGGGCTGCACAGATGAGGGAAGCAGCGGGCGAGCAAGTCAAGTTTCACCTGTATTTACAGCCGTTCCCCTTCCCTTGCCTTACTGCTTGAGCTCCACCTCCTCTCAGATCAGCAGTGGCATTCGATTCTCATAGAAGCTTGAACCCTACTATGAACTGCGCTTGTGAGGGATCTAGGTTGTGCGCTCCTTACGAGAATCTAATGCCTGCTGATCTGAGGTGGAGCTGAAGTGGGGATGCTAGACTGGGGAGAGGTGCAAATACAGATGATCATTAGCAGAGAGGTTTGGCTGCACAGAGACCATAATAAATCAATTGCTTATGAATCATATCAAAACCTTAACAGTGAGTGGCAAGTGACAATTAAGCTGCATCGGGTGGTGGGCTTTGTAGTGGAAAGTGAGTTGATGTACTTCAATGGTACAGCTGCATCTGGTAGCAGGTTTTAAGTCAGAATCCGACACTTATTTCAATCTGTGTGTGGCCCGCCCATTATTGTATTTACCACTTCCACTGGTGTCTCTTTCCCGCATTGCACACCTGTCTCAGTCACCGTTTTGGTGGGCCCACAAGCTAACCCTAGCTCAAATGAGTAAGAAATACTCATCATTGGAGAGCTTTGTAAAGGGGGAAAACCCCAATGATGAGACAGCAAAAGACTCTAAGACTGCCAACTAAAAGAAAGCTGCATTTAAAAGAAAATACTGAGTTCTACTTAAATTACAGGTTTATTGCAAAAGGTGATTCACACTCTCCAAGCCTGCTCTGCACAGTATGTGCCAACCGACTACCCAACGAAGCCATGAAACCTTCAAAACTGCTTCGCCACATGGAGACCAAACACACTGCATTAAAAGACAAGCCTTTGGTGTTTTCCAAAAGAAAAAAGCTTGAACACCAAGAACAGAAGCAATTATTGAAGGCCACTGTTTCATCAAATATGTCTGCACTGAGAGCATCACTCTTAATGGCTAATGGCATTGCTAAAGCTAAGACGCCCTTTACTATTGGTGGAGAGTTGATCCTGCCTGTTGCTAAGTACATTTGTCATGAACTTTGAGGAGAGGCTACCGTTCAACAGGTGGCACGTGTTCCTCTTTTGGCTAGCACCATAACTAGACGAATTGATGAAATAGCAGGGGATACTGAGGCACAACTGTTAGAGAGGGTTAATGAGTCACTGTGATATGCCATCCAGGTTGACAAGTCTACTGATGTTGACTGGGCAACAATGCTTGTTTTTGCATGATATGTTTCTCAGGGGGATGTGCATGAGGATGTTATGTGCACTTTTGTTGCCAACCAATATGACAGCTGCAGAAATATTCAAATCTGTGAATGATTACATATCAGGAAAACTGAATTGGTCATTTTGTGTCAGTATATGTACAGTTGGAGCGGCTGCCATGAATGGACAGCTTTCTGGTTTCACTACTTGGGTCAAGGAGGGCGCTTCTGCATATGAATCTAGGCATCGTGTCATCCATAGAGAAATTCTGGTTAGCCAAAAAAAAAGTCACCTGAACTTAACAACGTTTTGCAGGAAAACAAGCTCAGGGCTCCCACTGACTCTGCAGTATGGTGAGTTGTATAATTTCATTATATATTACAATGTAATAATAATAGAAATAAAGTACATAATAAATGTAATATGCTTGAATCTTCCCAAAACCACTCCCCCCACACCGTGGTCCTTGGAAAAATTGTCTTCCATGAAACTGGTCCCTGGTGCCAAAAAGGTTGGGGGCTATTGCCCTAAGGATTTCCTATGTGCCATCCCATTTAGCCCTCACAAAACATCAAGAGGTGCATATAATTACCCTGACACTGCCAGTGAGTGCCGGAGGCAGGATCTGAGCTCAAGTCTAACATCAGCCTCCACTGTGAGAGCAGGAAGCAGCATGAAGATGAGTCCTTACAGGGCGGGTCATTGCTACTCATGGGGATAGGAGAGAAAAGCCAAGTAAATCATCTCTGAAGCCAGCTCCGTGGGGACCAGGAGATGGAGTGGAATGAGTGTCCCCCCTTGTTACATGTTGGCTGCAGCACTAATTTAACTTTGTGACCTTGGCCTAGTCAAGCCCAGTGTCAAAGTGATGCCACAGAGATAGACAAGATTTCTGACTGAACCGATACTTGGAGGGTAGAAAATCATGAATTCCATAAGGAAGAAGGTTATAGAGACACATCTCAAGGGATTTGGGCCTCGCACTTTTTATCACTCTTTTCCTCATCACTGCTCCATTTTAAGAGCCTCGAATAACCCCTGCACTCCAGTGTCAATATGCAGAATATTCTGACACTTAAAAATATATCCAGAGCAAAGTAGGACAGGTTAGAATTACAGTGTAGCTTGTGGGCATGAGGGACGGAAATGAGTAGGTAATACTTCACTTCCTGAAAGTACAAGGAGTTGTTTACCAGACAATAGCTGCACAAGGAGGATACAATTCCTAACCAAATCCACAAATGCAAAGACTAGAAAACAAGTAAATTATGTCAACACTATTTTAAAATCCATGTTTCATTGATGATAAATCGCTGAGTGGAAGGGGAGCTATGCATGTACTCAATATCTTCATGGTGTGATATATTCATTTATTCAAAAGTGTACCGCCAAGTTGTCTGACTGGGTAAACCTCATTTACATATAATATGCCAAGCAATGATAAATTAGAATACTGAACTGCCTCAATTCCCTAACAATAAACTCAATTCCCTAATAATAAACTCAACTAATTTCTTCTGATAAATTTAGCAATCAAATAAATAGAATAACTGTTTCCAAAGTTCACCCAAAAATCTTGTATCCTCCCCACCAAACTCAGTTTTGCCAAAGGATGGCTGTGGTGTTTATATTGCTCACCTCACAGCTGTCTCGGGGCTAGGCTTCTAATCGGCATCCTTTAATGTACAGGAAGCTAGATTTTCACACATTTACCCCAAGCCATTATCATGGAACTGGATTTTCACACTGTGATTTCATGGCTTTGGGAGAATTCACTGTCAGAATGTTACAAAGAGCAATTAAATTCAAATTTAATTCCAAAGCCAAACATGATGTTTAGGATTATTCATGCCTTGGCTGCCCTTCATTAATGCAAAAATTAAAAGCCGACTGTAAACAGGGGGACAAGTGGACTGATGAGATAAACCAAGAGGTCTGCAGTCTCTTCAGTCATTCTGTTTCCTTTTGTTCTTTCCGGTATTGGGATGTTTACAGAGTTTTCTCTGCTTGTTTGTTCCCCTTAATGCCTGCTGATGAACAGGGCAGATAAGATAGCTTTATCCCCCTTCCTAAAATGAGGAACCCCAAACTCTGAGATACAAATTAGGCCAAGGTCATCCCAAAAAACAGACGAGATTCTAGCACTCCTGTTTTCCCATGCAGGGCTCTTTCACTGCCAAGTCTGTGGCACAGTTACAGAACACACCAACAGTTGGCAGCAGCCCTCATTCAACAAGTCCATACCCAGAGCTCGTCGTGTGCACAGGGCTATTTTAGTTACTGCAGATAGAATGATGGACAACATAAAGTTCCTGCCTCCATGATAGGAAGGGATTGATAATGCAACATGTAAGCCACAAAGGTTTATTATTTTTCTTCTTTTAACTGTATAACCATAGGAAAAATTAACAATTAGGGCACAGACTTTGAACACAAAAGATGATAAAAAGAGTATACATGTTTATCTGTGAGAGTCTCCGTTTCCTGTTACTGAGATTTAGCTGTGAGCAAACCATGTGATATTCTTTACTTCTTACATAATGCATATGTAAAATGGACCCAAATGAATATAATTAAATGTACAATATTGACCAGCCAGTCTATTAAAGTGAATATTATTGAATATATGTAATACTACATTATTTCAGTTTCCAAAATGAATTCTGACATCTTAAGAGGTTTCATTGTACACCTATGAAATATTTACAAAACTGTCTGAGTAGCTGATGAATAATAGCAAACTTCAGACATGCTTAGGTAGCTGTTTTGAAAAAGAGAATTCCATATATAAGTAGATTTTTTTAAAACAGTATGGAAGTTGAAATGTTGTAGATACTGTTTCTAGCCTGGGCAAAATAGCCAAAACAATAAAAGTTATAAACAGAATAAACTGCAATATAGCTTTATAAACGGACCATTTTGTAAATAGACCTTTCTAATGCTTGCATTTAGAAAACACAAAGAATACCCTTTTATTTAAAAACTATTCATTTACACAAAGTTCTAATAAAATCTTCAATGATTTGGTAACATGTTGATTTATTAGTTACTTCCATTGCCTATCCTTTTTTGCAGGTTTCTTTATCTTCCCTGAACACTCTTAGCTGGAGGCAACCTCAGAAGTACAGAACACCACTACAGGCTTCTCTTTAAAATAAAAAATGCTGCGGGGGCTGTGGTTACAATGGAGCTGATAGTTTGAGGATTAGGGGAGTAATTGGGATTAGACATTTAGAGCAACCAAGAAAAACACTCTTATTGCAACTGACAAATTCAAAGCCTAAAATAACTCATGCGTTGGGGAAATACGATTTTTAAGTATAAATACAGCTTACAAAGTGAAGCTCTAATTTATGAGGCTGGTTGCCATAAGCCACAGAACAACTCCAAACCTAGGATTCTACAATTCTACCCACCTAGCTTATTTTGTTTCTTTAATTTGCTCAGTATTTCCTGGTGTATGAAATAATAGCTGCTGAAACTCTGCAAGCCACAAAAATAATGTCAAGCTTAAAAAAATCTATGCCCTGATTTTCAAAGCTGAGATCAGAACCAGTTGCCGAACCAGATTTTCTAAATTGGAAATCAGGGAGTGTGATGGGGAATCACTGGCGGCCATGGTTCGGAGAGGCAGCAAAATCAGCTCCTCATGGGTGCTGCTGCTTTTTATGACGGCAAGGTCACCACTTAAGGAAGGTATCCTCATCCGGTCTTCTCTCACCCGCCACCTTCTCCCTGCAGTTCCCTTCCTGGAGCATCCCTTCTTGTGTCTCTGGGAGACAGGATCTGAAGTTTGGCTAGGGCAAATAATTTTTCTTTTAGTTGTAGATTCAAAGGAAATGAGGCTTATTGTATTCACAGCACAATCTTTCCAAGATAGCAATTATTTCAGTGTTTCTAACTTCCCACACCCAATATTTGCTCATGATCTACCATAATTTTATGTCCCTTTGTTCTTTTAACTATATGTATTCTTTCCATATCCATGTTTATAATCATCTACTGTTTAGAAATCCAAAATATACAGCCCTCTCTCCCTCAAGAATGCCAGTCCATATACCCTGCTGCCTACTAGACATTTCCACCTGCACGTTTCATACCCAAAACAGACATCTCCATCTTCCTCTACCAATCGGCAATTTCTCCTGTATTTTCTTTGCATTTCGGCAGACAGATTACCATCAACGCAGCTGTCTACACTAGGAACCTGGGAGCCATGGTCATTCTCTCCCACCTTGACTCACCAAATTCGATATTGATTCTCCCTATTTTTTTATATGGATATATTCTGTTCTCTTCATCCACCCTTACTGTCACTGTTTTTAATACCTTGCCCGTACTACCACAGCTTGGTGAATGGTCTCCTGTCCTCTCCTTAGTTCCCTCTACTCTGTACTCTACAGTGAAGCCAAAGCTCTATTTCTAAAATTCAGATCTCATTATGTCACTCTCCTGCCTAGAATACTTCAGTGACAACCTATGATATAGAGTCTGATTTTCAATATTTTTTGCCAGCAAATGTCATCCTTCTATATGTACAATATGTTCAAGAGGTAGAAGTGAACTGATTCTGGGTGGAGGTGAGGAGGTGAGCCCTTAGGCTCCCCTATCCTCCCCACACACCCCACAGAGTTTGAAAACAGCTGACTTGTCATCATAACCTTCCATTCTTCTGTTTACCTCCTTGTACTGATTTTGATCTTCTCTCCCTACCACCAGCTCCTGCATTTCCAAGCGTATTTGCACCATATGCGAACTTTGAAGAAAAAGGTCACTACGAATAGAGTATAGAATACAGCTGCCCATGGCCATAAGCTTTCATCCCTGCCTCAATCTGGACTATGTCTATGAGTAGAAATAATTCAGGTATCTCCCTTAATAATTTAGGGAATCTCACTGCCTCGCTCCTGCTTAAGATCTCCTATTTCTTATGAGTTCCTACTTTTATTTGTTTGTTTTGTTTTTGTTTTTCTTGTTTGTCGAAACACAGAATCCAGTGTTTCATGAGGAAAACCAAATATGTATGTGTGATACATTTTTGCAGATCTTGATTGTCTAAAAATGTCCTTATTATACCCTCACTTGATCAGTAATTTGGCTTAGCTTATATTTTGAATAGGAGATCATTTTCCCTCTAATTTTTAATTTCGGGAGCTTTTTTTCTCCTTTGTCCTCTAGTTTCCTGTGCCTAAAGAAATAAGAAGTCATCCTAATCTTTGATCTTTTGTATTTGATCTGTGCTTTACCTCTTCTAGAAGCTTGTAGCGTCTTCTAATTGTCACAATTGCTCTGAAGTTTCACAGTGATGTGACCTACTGTGAATGTATTAAGCCCATTGGTGCTTTTCAGTCTGACAGCTCATGTCCTTTCTCCTAGAAAATTTTCTTGAATTGTTTCATTGACGCCTACCTCCCCTTCTTTGCAGAACTCCTATTATTTGGATTTTGGAGTTGAACTTTCTTAATTACTCCTCTAACTTTATCTTTTATATTTTCCTTGTTTTGGCCTTCAATTCTTCTTTATTGGAAATTTTATCAACTCTTATTTTGTTTTTTATTTCTGCTATAATATTTTTAATTCCCAAAAACTCAGTTTTGCTTTCTGCAATATTTTAAGCATCTTGTTCTTGTTTTGGTTTCTCAATTTTTTTCTTATTTCTCTTGGGATGTTAATAATAGGTTTTTTCTCCCCATTTTTACTTTTTTAAATTTTTGCATAGTATATGTTTTTCTAAGGTTGTTTTATTTCTGCTTTGTGTTGGTTACTATTCCTCACTTTAAAGGCTTTCTTTAGGTAACTCTAATTCCTTGGATATCTGTTCATGATTAAGAGTGAGAAATTAAAACAATGATTGGAACCACTGAGTCCATCTCAGTTTTGAGCTTCTTTAAGGTGATTTGGTGTATATGCGTTCTCAACTCAGAACATCATAAGGTTTCTTTTTAAAAAGAAGTACACTACACTGAACTAAGTGGATGTCCTGATCAGACAGGCAACAAATCAAACTCTATCCTGCTCCAGTGGAACAGCAGGGCTGGTGGAGCCTCTCTGCACTACTAGCCGAACACGCGCACTTCCAGATTCAGTGTAAAGTCTCTTCCTTTGTAAACCTGCTTTGATGCCAACCAGACCCTCAGACCTGGACATAATTAAATACATCCTCCTTGGTGCTTTCTGACACTTATGAGTGGTAGGACTATGAATAAATTCCTAATTTATCTGTGGTTATTTCCTTCTCTATAAAAGTGGTTAAATAAATGTGTCTACTTCAAAGAGTTGTTTGGAGAATTAAAGATACAGTGCTTATAAGAGCTCTGGCAGAAATTATTTTCTCAAAAAAATGATAGCTGTAATACTTAACCACCAACTTGCCATTCTAACCAACAATCAGTGACTTGGTGTATATGAGACTATTCCTGATTTACCCAAATAATCAGCCTCTTTGAAATATCCTCAGAAACATTTTTGCTAATTGTCTAACTGAAAAGGAGACTGGATATTTTTCATGCTTTGTTTTTGTCTTAACATTCTGAGAATGAGAATCTTTTCTTATTCTTTTAAAAAATGTTGTATTTATTCTGAGAACAAATGATTTGCTCCATTTGCCTGCAGTGTTTTTGCTAAACTGAAGGACAGCTAGTGTGAAGAGAGCCGCTGGGTAGAATGTTAATTGATCTAAACTCTAACTTCTCTTAAGAGACTGTTTGGACAATTTCTTTAATATTGAAGGCCAAAAATTCTAGATGGAGATAATTCCATATAAAGTGTTGAATGATGTTACTGAGCTGCCACAAAAATTGCTGTGTAATATTCATCTCAAACCTTCCATAAGGGAGACAATCATTTGCCAATGAGACTTAATGAGATGAATATTAGAATTATGCAAATTGCTTCATTATGAGTCTTGAAAATGGTTACTCTTCTTTGATTCCTTGGGTGCTTAAAAAGAAGATGTGACACCTTTTTATCATGCAAATATGAACATAAAATGTGAATAAAAATTAAATTATAAGTTGAAGTAAAAAAATGTATCAGAGGTATTCTGAAAAAATAATCACTTTCCCAACGGGGAATAATCTTGCAAATGCATTCTCTTTTCCTTTCAAAAAGATGTTTTTCTTTTTGCAGGTACTTTTGGGAAATCAGAATTATATTCAAGTGAAGATTCATCAAAAATACACATCTTTTAGATATTCTTTGAATTTGTAAAATAGTTTGACAGGTTTAATTAAGAACTTGCAAAAAGTAAAACAAAAACATTTCTGTTAGGACCAGGTAGCTTCACTGGTGCCAAATGGGGGAAGGACTGAGGGTGGGAGGTGCGGGTGGGTGGGGCTGGGTAAAGTGGAGGCAGGAAAGTGTTGACAAAAAAAAAAGTGGACATTGTGGGGTGCTGGGAGTAGTGTGGGAAATTAAGAAGCCAAAGAACTGGTGTGTGCAGCCTATGGACATGGACAAAGAGGTGGTTGGATGATGGGATGGAGCACAGGGTGGAAGGGATAAACAGGGAATAAAAGAGGCCACTGTAATACCAACTCAATAAAATAAACCAAAAAAAAAAAATCCATAGAACTCATTTTCAAACTCTTCCAAAAATTGAAGATGAGGGGCACTTTGAAGCTCATTTTACAGGGCCAGCATTACCCTGATACCAAAATCAGACGTGGTCAGAGCAAGAAAATAAAATTACAGGCCAATATCCCTGATAGATTATAGATGCAAAAAATCCTCAATTAAACATTAGCAAATCAAATTCAACAACACATTAAAAGGGCCATGCACTAAAATAAAATGGTATTTATTCTAGGCATGCAAGGCTGGTTCAACATCCACTAATCAATGTCATACACCACATTAACACAATAAAGTACAAAAATAATTGATCGTCTCAATAGGTACAAAGCATTGACAAAGTTCATCCTCCATTTATGATAAAAACTCTCAACAAAGTGAATATAAAGGGGATGTACATCAACACAATATATGCATATATAATAAGCTCATGACTAACATCATTATGGTGAAAAGATGAAAGTGTTTCCCCTAAGATCAGGAATAAGACAAGGATGCCTGCTTTTGCCACTTTTAATCAACAAAGTGTTGAAAGTTACAGCCAGAGTAACAAGGAAGAAAAAGAAATAAAAGATATTCAAATTGGAAAGGAAGTATCCAATAAAACTATCGCTATATACTAAATTGGGTAGTATCCAAATAAAATGATCACTATTTGTGGGTGACATGATTTTATGTGTATAAATCTCTAAATACTCTCCCTAAAATCTTTTCAAAATAATAAATATATCCTGTTAAGTTGCAGTATACAAAATCAATATGCAAATATACAAAAACAACTATGTTTTTTAATACACTCACAACAAAATATCAGAAAGAGTACTTAAGAAAACAATGTCATTTACAACTGAATTAAAAATATAAAATACCCAGGAATAAATTTAACCAAGGAGATGAAATACTTGTACACTAAAAACTATAAGAGAGTGATGAAAGAAATTGAAGATGGCACAGATAAATGTAAGATATACCATGCTCATGGACTGGAATTGTTAATATCATTAAAATGCCCCTACTACACAAAGCAACCTACAGATTCATTGCCATACCTACCAAAATGCCGATGGCATTCTTCTCAGAACTAGAACATATAATACTAAAATTTATATGGAACTACAGAAGACCCAAATAGCCAAAGCAATCTTGAGAAAACAGAATAGAGCTGGAGGCACTGTGCTACCTGATTTCAAACTATATTAGAAATCTACAGTAATCAAAGAACATGGTATGGACATTAAGCAGACACACAGAACAGACTGAGAGCCCAGAAAAAAACCCATGCATATAGGGTCAATTAGTTTGTGGCAAAGGAGGTGAGAGTACAATGGGGAAAGGACAGTATTTTCACCAAATGGAGTTGGGAAAACTGGACAGACACATGCATAAGAATAAAAATAGATTATTATCTTATACTATAGAAAAAATTAAATTAAAATGAATTAAAGACTTGTATGTAAGACCTGAAACTGTAAAGCTACTAGAAACCATAAAGCTTCTTGACATTGGTCTTCGCAAATTTTTTTTTTGATCTGACACAAAAAGCAAAGGCAACAAAAGCAAAAAAACAAGTGGTATAGTACACCAGACTAAAAAGTTTTTACACAGCAAATGAAATCATCAACAAAAGTGAAAAGGCAACCTACTGAATGTAAGAAAATATTTGCAAATCATATATCCAATAAAGGGTTCATATCCAAAAAAATATAAGGAATGCATACAACTTAATAGCAAAAAAGCAAACAATCCAAATAAAAAGTAAGCAGAGGACCTGAATAGATATTATTCTAAAAAAGACATACAGATGGCCAACAGGTACATGAAAGGACTCAGCCTCACTAATCCTCAGGGACTGTAAATCAAAACCACAATGAGATGTCACTTCACACCTGCTAGAATTGCTATAATCAAAAAGGCAAGAGATAACAAGTGTTAGCTAGCATATGGAGAAAAGGAGAACTTTGGGCTCTGTTGGTGAAAATGTAAATTGGTGCACCCAGTATGAAAAACAGTATGGAGTTTCCTCAAAAAAACTGAAACTAGAACTACCATGTGATTCAGCAATTCCACTTCTGGGTATTTATCTGAAGAAAATGAAAATACTAATTTGAAAAGATATATGCACACATGTTCCATCATATATATATATATATATATATATATATATATATATATATATATATATACACACACACACACACACACATATATTATAGAATATTGCTCAGTCATAAAATAATAGAATCTTGGTAGGTGTTGATGGGTTTGTGACAACATGAATGAACCTAGAGGGTATTATGCTAAGTTAAATAAGTTAGAGAAAAACAAATACTGCATAATTTCACATATACATGAAAAAAAGAAACAAAACAAAACAAAAAATCAAATCAAACTAAACCCAAACAAGCAAACAAATAAACAAACAAACAGAAAAGAAGCTCATAGATACTGGAAACACATTGGTGATCACAGGGCAGGGGGGATGGTTGAAGGAAGTCAAAAGGTATGAATTTCCAGTTATAAAATAAATAAGTCAGGGGGATATAATATATAGCATGGTGACTAAAGTTAATAATAGTGTACTGCATTTTCAAAGCTGCTAAAAGAGTAAAGCTTAAAAGTCTTCATTATGAGAAAAAACTGCACTTATCCATGGTGTCAGACAGTAAATAGATATTTGATTATTTTGCAATGCATACAAATATTAAATCATTATGCTATATATCTGAAACTAATAGAAAGTTATATGTCAATAAGATCTCAAAAAAGAACATTAAAAAAATTCATGTTAGAAAATCTTGTTGCAATGGAAAGGCAATGAAGATTTTTCATACAAAGAAAACATTGCTTCAGCCAGTATTAAATCACTAAGTCTATTTTTCTATGACATCTGACATCTTTGGTAGGACTCATACCAATCTTATATTTTCTACATGTCTAAAATATGTTTAAAACAGTGGCATCAGGACTGACATAGATTTCCATGAAATGAGAAGAATAAACAAAGCAGGAGCAGGCAGCTGACCACGTCAACGGTGAATGTCCACACACCATACTGTGGTCCTTAATTGGTGATAACTGGAAACACAGAACTCAGTACCCATATGCTGTACACTGGTGTGCAATTAGTTAAAGAAAATTTCTTTTCATTTAATGAGATGAGACCTGCTGAAAACATCCCAACCTCAAGGAATTCACAATCAAATCAGGAAGAATAGGAGATAAAAAGCAGAAATGTATTCAACCAATATTAATAAAGGCAGACTACGTGCTCTTAAAAAATATATAAATACAATTCCCTACAGATATCTAGGGATGTGGTCTTTCACTGCATGAATTTAACTGACAACAGGGCATTTAATTAATTCTGGGTTTATTCACCTGGTAGTTGGCTCTACGATGATGGATTGGAGTCAACGGCACTGGAGGCACAAAATCAATTAGGGTGTTGTTATTCTGTTCTAAGCCAGAGGTAATGAGCATCTGAACTTTGTAATATACTTTGAATAGGAAAGAAGAGGGGATGTAAGAAATGTTGTGAAAGAAAATTGAGACTGGGTTGACAGATATGTTACAAGTCCTTGGAAAGATAAGACTGGCATAGTGAAAGATTACATAAAATTGATATAAACACTGCCAGTTCCACAGTCACCAGAATGACCAGACGTCAGAATCAAAATATAATTTCATTCAGCCATTAGAATGACAGAAGGACACTGTCTCCTGTAAAACTAGAGACTGAATCATCCTTGCAGTCTGTTCCTTGCTTAGGTTAGGTTGGGCATCTTCAGTGGATCTCTATTTAATAAAATCCACTATGTAGCTGACATGACGTTAAGAGCTTGGGAAAAATAGAAAATTAAGATCAAATCTATTTATTACCATGGAGACTTGCTAGTTCTTTCAATGGATGAGGGTTTATCTGGACTCCAGCATCACTGAGGGGCCACATGGTGCAGCACCTACCTGCTCCCTAGATGAAGTCCAGAACAACATGGCTCCAAGATGCCAAGGTTGTTTGCAGGTGTCATTTCTGCTTTCTCCCACTGGTTCTCTGAACAACTATCTTGACTGCCTCTGTCCTTTCACAAGTAAGTGAAACTGCACTTTAATGCCAGGTGAAAGAGGATAAGGAGGCCGTAAGCATGTTCCCAGCTTTTGCCGGCACCACTACACTGAAACCGTCCTCACTGAAGGCCGCGATAACCTTTGTCATTACATCTAATGCACACTTTTCTGCTTCTCTAATAATACAATGTCTTTTGGTTAAAAATGGCAGAAAAGCAGCTCGAACTGACCTTAAAAAAAAAAAAAGCATTTATTGCCCACAACATGTAAAAGTTGTTCCAGTGAAATTCCCAGCATGGAATCCCATTGGCCTGCTTGGCTCAGAGGCCCTCCCTGTGCTCAGAGAGGTCACATACTGACTGTTTGCCCCTGGAAACCATTGCGGGGGTTGGGGGGGGGCGCTCATGCAACCCCAACCAAATGAATCAGCAGCAGGAGAGGCATGGTTCCCACAGGAAAACTAAAGTTTATTACCAGAGGCACAGGCAATTCACACATTTCCACTTCAGCATTTATTTTATTTGACTTGACAGAAACATTTGACACTGATGACCCGTTCTGCAGATACAGCCTTTTCTTGCTATCTTTGACTTTGTTTTCTTTCACTTCTATTACTCCTTCTCAGGCTTCTTCACAGGATATACCTGACTCAGGCTATGTGCTATATCACCTTGTTCCGGGCCATTGGTCACTTACTCTGGTTCCTAGCTGAAGAGAATCCACTGAGACTCAAGCCATTCTATCAGGCACAAAAGCACCACTGCTAAGGTCATGGCTTCCTTTCCTAGGGCCACCTCCTGTCTCAGTCTCTCCCAGGGGTAGTGAATGAGCTGTGGCCAAGTTCCATCATGTTGTCCATTTCTGGGAGAGCACCAGAAGCTCCAGCGCTGGTTGACTGGATTAAACCCATGGAGATTCTGGGTTTCCCAGGGGCTGCCTAGAAAGGCTGGGGGATGTAGTATTCTGAGAGACAAATCTTGATCAATGAGCACAAGAAACAGAAGGTGCTAAAAGACAAGCTGCATGCTCATTCTCATCCTTATAGACCCATGGGGAGGGGAGTAACTCCATAGTGTCTCTCTGGAGGTGTCTCCCATGACCAGGAGCCCGGCTGTTGCTTCGGCTGTTAACTGGGTCAAGTACCACTACGGGTTTGCTTTCTCCCTTTCTTGCCTCACTGCTGTTTTTCTCTTATTCCTGTTGCCCTTTTGTGCCACCCTCTCCCCCAGTAAAGGATTAGCATGTAGCTTTACTTTGGCCTTTGCTTCTTAGGAAAGCAGGGCTAAGACACAGGACCACCTTTCTCTGATCAATGCACGCTAATGGCGCTCCTTATGGTTCTTCGTAGGTCGCTTCTCATCACACATTCTTCTAGGGAAACATCCCAGTCCCATGGTTTCAATCTCTTTCTGTAATCTGATGACTCCCAGATTCCCACCTCCATCCCAGACTCCTCTCCTGAGTTTTAGCTCTTACTGGGCATCTCTGCTTGGAAGGCTCACAGGGATCTCCAACTCGACATAGTCCAAATGGATCCATGTGCCAAACTCAAACTGCTGTTTCCTTGTTTTCTTTCTTAGTGAATACCACCACAATGAACACAGTTGTCTAAATCAGAAACCTGGAATCATCTTGATCCCTCACTCTGTCTTATTCCTCACTGTTCACATCCAGTCTCTCACCAGACCTTGACAGTTTTATCTTTTAAAAACACTTCAGGGTCATCAACTATATTTCATCTACGCTGTCGTATATAACCTCTCTAAGCCATTTTCCTACCTTGTCTGCATTCCTCCAGCTCTTTTTCTATGGAGTAGTTTCTTTTATATTTTATGTTTTCCAACTTTATTGAGACATAGTTGACATGTAACACTGTGTGAGTTTAAGGTGTACAACGTGTTGATTTGATACCCTTATATATTACAAAGTGATTACCAGGGCTGGGGGTGGAGGAAATGGGAAGATGTTAGTCAAAGTACAAACTTCTAGTTATAAGATGAATACAAGCAGCCTTTGAGTTCCTTTAAAACATCGATTTCAAAGGCTTTCTGTTTTTTTAGGTAAAGCTTCCTTATTAAAGCTTACTCTGACCTTTATGCCCTGTGTCCCCCCCTTTTCTCCAGGTTCATTTTTTGCCTCTCAGCTATCTAGAAGATTTAGTCTTCAGTCCTATTAAATTTTTATTTTCTCATGGTTCCATGTTCTCTTTTGCCTCTGAGTCTTCACATAAGCCGTTTTCTCTGTTTAGAAAAGTCTTCACTCACCGCTTCATCTAGCTAACTTCTACTCACCCTCAGATCTCAGTGGAGATATCACTTCCTCCAGGAAGCCCTTCTTGAGCTCCTCCCTTTTTCTCAGTCTAGGTCAGTGCCTACGGCCGAAGGTCCCACTGCACCTGCACATGTGCTCTCCCAGCACTTAAGTGCTGAATCGGACATACCATTTCCACTTCCTTTCCATACAGTGGCAGGGCCTCTGTCAGCCTTGCTCAAAATCACTTTCCTCAGAACCTGGCCTACTTACTTGTTTAAAAACACTCCTAATGTATAAACACCTTTATAGGTAGTTTTGCCACCTTGTCTTTTATTTTGTGTGAAGTCCCAGAACAGCCAGTGTTTTCTCCCCAGAATTTTAGACAACCGTTGTGTGCAGTCTTGCCTTTAGAGACTCTTTTAACAGCTTTCCTTACAGAATCCCAAGTCGTGGTTTGAGAATGAAATTTAGCACATGTGCTCAAAGTAGAATATGTCATTGACTAGTTCTAAGAAATAATACCCCATAGATGTGAATAAAATTGTTATTCTACATTTCAAAGTTTATCTCATTTCTGTCATACAGAGTTTTAAAAAAAGCCTTTAAGTACAGATTTCCTAGCAAGTGAATAAATTAAACACTCATAGACACTACCCGCCAGGTACTATATGCAGGGAACTGGGCTAACGTCACTTTTCTAGTCATTTATTTTTGAACTAAAATTCATTGCTGTTTTTCATTCCTGGCTCTCTATCTTGGAGTTTTTGTGATTGGCTTAACCCCTTGTACATTTAAAATAGTTTTTCATAAATTTTGCTTGTGTGTGTTTTTATTTCATTCTCTGCTACATTCCATGCTCATGTGCATTGTTTTTTGTTCTGTTTACAGTTTATTATCTGCTGAATACAAGTTGCTGATGGCAGTTTTTAAGGTTATAAAACATAATACAAGCTCATATCATAAATGGAATTTTAAAATGGAATAGATTTCCAAAGAAATCAATGTTATGTGAAAGCTAAGCTGGTTCAAAATGGATAAATACAATGGCCTATTATAAACATTAGGAACATAGAAATTAACCTCCACATTTAAGTTTTATGTTCAGAACAAGCTATTATAGGATCAATAAGGACATTTTTATGTCTAAGTATATTATCTTTTACACTAGTTTTCTTCAGTATCTTAATTGATTTATTTGGAGCTGGGTGAGCGAATGAAAAGGTTCCACAAACAGAGATTCAAAACCTGACACTATGCACTGTTTGGCAGTTTAGTCTATTAATTAATAGATCATGCATTATTAGCAGAAGGGTCAGGTCTCTAAAAAATTACCATCTAAGGCTAGTTTTATTTAAACCTATGAATTGAGTTCAGTATGAGAGTTGGGGAATAAAGCAGTCTAGTAGTCATGTGACCAACAAGGTCTAGCCAGTCAACATGTCTTTATCTACTTTCCTAACAGGATAAACAAATTTGTTTTTGATTTTTAGGCATTGCAACTGACTAGTCAACCTATTATCTAAGGTATCTATCTGTCTGTCTGCCTATCTATCTATCTATTTATCTATCATCTGTCTATCTACCTATCTTTATCTATCATCTATCTTGGA
Organism: Mormoops blainvillei; assembly: GCA_004026545.1. NCBI lineage: Eukaryota > Metazoa > Chordata > Mammalia > Chiroptera > Mormoopidae > Mormoops > Mormoops blainvillei. Next base: position 189,218 of record PVJD01000769.1, read on the forward strand.
TGCTTCATCCCAAAAGCTTTTGGTGTGTTTTTCAAAGTAGTAAGTTTCCAGATTTAATTATAAAACAGAAAACAGGTTTAGAGAACTGTACTATTTTGGGGGAGTATGGTATTTTTCATATAAATGGGTCCTCAGATTGACTAGGAAATACTTTTGAAAATTGTTTTGGGGGCAGAACAATTAAGAACTTGAGCCTCAGGTGATCTGCATCACAAAATCGCACTAGTGACAAGAGCAGAATATCTCTAATTGTCTGAAGCAAAGCTGGTGCTCCGCAGTAATGATGCCTTTTACATCAAAACCCAGAAAAATTTTACGTTAGAGATGTGGGTTTTTGAGCATTCAGGGGATCCGTCTTTTCATATCAATTTGGTTCATTCTTTCATCTCCAATGCAGTGTGGTATTTGATTAAAAAGAGGGGATTTAAAAAGTTGTGTGTGTTTGGGGTTGTGTAGACAATCTCTTTACCTCTCAATTATTTTAAGGATATTTACCCTCATTCATATTTAAATAAAACTTTGGAACAATGAAGTACTGTCCCTACTGTTACCCCTTTCCAAAAACAGTGTGATTGCATTACATTTATTACAGGAGATAAATGAACACTGCCATTCATATATTACCAAGTAGGATTTTTCTCTCCTTAAAAACTGAAAACTATAGAGCAAAAATTTTAGACAAATAGTTAAATTTGCCAAAACTATAAACATGAATCTTCAAAGAACTGCAGATTCAGCTTCACTCCCAAATTGTCCTGATTTTTGTGCTCTCCAACTCTGTGACCTGAAAACTCTGGGAAGCGGCTCACTGTTTAGTCGTCACCCAAGCTCTTACCCGCCTTGTCTGCTCCTGCCCAGGGCCCTAATTAGCATTGGAATCAGCCATCAAGAGTCTGCTATGATTTGACTTCCGTGAGTGAAAACCTAATCAGGCAAAGTTAAGGACCTTTCCAACAAATAATATTTGTTACACAATCCCCTTCTGGGTGCTCTTTTAACCTACCTAGTGAAAAATGCAATAAAATTCACATTTTCCAGAAATGATGTAGCTATGGATGGCTGCCTGCATATAAACATTGCAGCTGAATGTAGATAACTACATAAACAATTAATTATTCAAACAAATTAATCAGCAATCAGTTAGTACTCCTCTGTTTTGCACTCAGTGCTGTGGATGGTAAAGAATAAAGACCTTCCAAATGCATTTTCATTTCTGAGGAACCATTTTAAAAGCCAAAAATATTCAGAAAGAAAAAAAATGCCAAGTTTGATACTTATAATCAATACCCAGCCATTACTTAACTTTCAGTCATAACCCAAAATAGCTGATCTATAGTTGTCCCTTCCATAGACTTCACTATGTGAGAAACTGATTCACTTAATTTTAAAAAGGTTCCTAAAAGTCTTAGTTCTGAATTTCTAGGGAATTAAAATTATCCAGTGGTGTACTGTGAAAAATAGAGACATTTATTGAAAAAGATACAAGATACAAGAAACATTGTACACAGGACAATGACGCCTCGGTCCCCTTCAAAGTTATGACCTACTTGAGTAAATCTGGTTCATCGGTAGCAGTTTCAATTCAAGTCATCAGCAACTGCAGCATGATGTTCTTCCACTCTGGTAGCAGAAGCTGTAGAATGAATTTTGCCATGACACATTTCATGCCAAGATCCTGTGTCAAAATCCTGGACTCAGTAGTTTTCGGAATCCCCAGGTCAGCCTCTAGTCCTCGCACTGTCAGTGGCTGATCTTTGTTGATTGCAGCCCACACATGTTCAATATTCCCAGGTGTTCTGCTTGTTGCAGGCCTTCCAGAATGTGATCACTTTCAACAGATTCTTGACCACCTTTAAAGTGTTTGTGCCACACTTTCATTCGTGCTACACTCACTGCATCGTCCCCGAAAGCCTTCTGAATCATCTGAATAGTTTCCACAGAGGAATGTTCAAGCTTAACACAAAATTTGATGCAGATCTGTTGCTCTACTTGCTCAGTCATTTTGAATGCGATGGCCACACAGTACATGCTCACTCAGCAGCATCTACTACTTCCACTGACTAGTACAGTGAAGTCATCATTGTTCATGCATGCATATTCCAGTCCACTCTCCTTGGCTGCCAGGTTACATCAACGTTGTGCAATCCATTCTGGTTATGTTAACAATGGCTGAAATGTTTCCAGACAGACCTCGTATAAGAAAACTGGTTTCTATTCCAAAAGGTTTGAAGTGGTTATCTCAGGGTAGATGGGTATATAAATAATTGCTTATTTTCACAATTTTCAAATTTGCAATAATCAACATGTATTACCCTTATTATAACAAAGGTGTCATGCCCCTCCCCTCCAAGAATACAGAGCATTTACTGGTCTGATTTGTTTCATCCACATCTCTCCTGGCAGGGTTCACTCTAACACCCTCAGAACACATTACCTGATACTGGCCTTTCTTCTGGATGTTTATTAAGGGCCTCCTCTTGTGTCTACTATTCATTTCCACATGGGATTGAAAATACAGAATTTTTCAAATATATTTTAGCCAAATACACAAGAGAATTAAGTAGAAAATAACTGTAGAGAGAAGACCCTGAAGACACTTCCAAGATTTGCAGTATAAAAGAAGTTGGACCTAAACTTTCCAATTATTTGTCCTCTTACACCTTTTCCTGAAAATAATTGTGTGATTTACATATTCAACAGTAGGAGATTTCAGATAACTAACCCCTCCCTGGACTTGCAGCTTGCTTTATCAATGAAGTATTTAACTTGCTAAGTAGTAGTTTACTGCCCAAGAAACATTTGTGTTCTGCGGGAATTTAGAGCTTGATTGGGATTACGCTTTTGAATAACACTGATGCAGTTGTCCTGAATGTCAGTTGTCCTCTCTGTCACTTACCTAGAGCCTACAAAGATCGAATGTGCTACAAAGCATGAATGGGTTATTGAAAGCATTTTTGTTATTGTGATTAGGTATTTCATGTCCAATTTCTTAGCTGCAGTTTACGTGGAAGAGTCAGCCTATATTAAACAGTTTTCCTTTCCCAACAATTATCAAAAAACCTTTCTGTTCTTTATGTGCCTACCAGAAATATGGCAAAATTGTGTGCCTTATTTATGAACAAAAATCCATGCAATTTTTTAAATTTTCATATATTTTGCAAAGCTTTCTATTAGCACAATTACACAACTTTATTTGGGAGTTTCTCATCAGAAGAGAGCTTCTCAGACTCTGGGGGCTGAGGAATCGCCTGAGCTCCTTGTTAAAGTGCAGCTGCAGTAGGTCTGGGCTGACCCCAAGACTCTGCATTTCTAATAAGCTCTCAAATAATGTCGATGCCTCTGGGGCAAGAATCACAGTTAGAGAAGCAAGTGTTTAAAAAACATAAATGAGGCGTTTCTCTTTTTTTCCTAGAGCACAGGCTGCGACTTTTGCTACCATAACGCTGAGGGTCGGACACTGTTGAGATTAAAGAATTTGAGCACCGGAATGCGAATCAAAGGAACTGGCCCTGGTTTCCAGCTACAAAGAAGGAAACCAGCAGCAGACATTTGACACTGGCGTTCACTCCGGTTCTAAGCCAGGTTGATGAGCAGAGGAGGTATCTAAGTGGCCGTGGAACTTGGACCCACCCTGGGGTGGTCAGAGTGTTTCCCTTGGATCCCTTCAGTGATATGAGGGCTAAGCCAGACTCTGTGTTTGCTAGGCTCCGTGTGTGCCAGATTTATGGAAACACCTATGTTAATAAGGTACAGGGCAAAGGGAAGACATCCTAGAAACACTCCCTGAAGTGTTTCCTTCAGTTTATTCAATCTTAAATTCCACAAAATTTATGAGGTACCTACTTGCTAGGACACTAAAGTGTGCCCTGAAGGAGATATCAAGTAGTACAACCTTGGGATTCCACTTTTAAAAAACTTGCATGAAATTTGGGAAAATGAATATGATTTTTCACATGCAATATGCTTAATAATAATGTAATGCAATATATGCCAAATGCCAAATTAGAGATAAGGGCTAAATTTATGACTCCACATTTCAAATGGATACTTGGTGAAGCCAAGGAATCCTGCTGTAATTACCTAGTGCATTTGTGCTCCAATTCTCCGAGATGATTATTTACTTCATTTTTTTCCCACTGTGTCCAACGCCCCGTCCCCCGTTCTCAGCTATAAACTCCCTCATTTTTATTGATAAAAGAAAATTAATCAGAAAAGAACCAGCTCACTTTCCCGTCACCAAATCAACTCAAACTTATACTCCTGTCCTCAGATTCCCCACCTTCGCTCTTTGCGCCTAGTCCTGCCCCTGCCTGTGCACAACCTCGCTACTTTTATCACCTCTAGTCCACAGATCATCTTGCTTTTCAATATCCCCTCTCTCTTTTGCAAGGCTATTTTCTTCCTTTCAACTAGTACCATTAGCATTGACTTGCAAGTATACCTTAATATTACCTAGATTAAAAACAAAACAAAACAAAACAAAAATCTCCATTCATACTGTTTCTTCTTCTTCTGATCCCTGCCTCATCTTTCAGCCCACCTTCAGTACAACTTTTTGAAGTGTCATTTGAAGAGTCATTTCTTTTTCATTTTCTCATCCACACACTGTGTGAAATTCCCCCCTTTTAGGCCCTGTAAGTGAACTTCATTTCTTCTCTGCCCATTAACATGGTTTCGTTTTGCCAAATCTACTCCTCCAAGGGCACATAGACCTTCAGATCATGAAGTCATCTTGGCAACTCAGAAGATGGCTAACATGGCTACAGAAGATCTGGAAAGGTGGAGATAAGGAATATGCTGATGACCACATCATAGCCTGTCTCTAGCTTTACTAGCTGCTGTGTCTCATACTTCTAATTACTGCTCCCAATCACCAGCACCTATACAGTGTAACTTTCAAATGAGGAAGATCTCATCGATGACAGAGGATTCATAGGAAGAATGAAGAAAAGTATTATTTTTTAAATTTTTAAGTGATCATTGTGAGAAAAATACCGGAGATGAGTTTTTATTCAAAATTAATCCTTTTCTGTACCATCGATTTTAAAATCCAAGTTTGACTAAGGATGTTGCAGACCTCATTGGGGTGGGTCAATCATTCACTTAGGGTCTTTGACTAAGAGTCAACACTCTAGGAATACTCATATTATGACAAAGCCATATTTCCAAGGTTTTTACATATGCCCATAAGGTAGAACATGATATTAGTACACTGGGAGCTATCCCAGCTTTAGAATACTAATTGAAACCCCAAAGTTAACGAATCTAGTAGCTGTTCCTTTTGAACTAAATAAATAACAGCCATATTTACATTTCCAAGCCTTTCCAGGGTGGGGTCAACATAAAATGGGTGGCGAATTTCACAGCATGGAAACCTGACCTTAAATTTTCCTGTTTTCTTGTTCCTCATCCACCCTTGTTGGCCCTCACTCTCTTGGGCAAAACAAAAGGAACTCGCTCTCAGACTCCTGACGCTGGAGGCACCTAACCAACTTCTGGGAAGCCTCTTTCTGCTGTACTATTTGAGCTGTGTCTAAGCATTTTGCTTCTCTAGAATGAATTAATGACAAATGCCCAGACTTACAGAGCTTCTCCTCTACAGGAGAAAGTTGGCGTGGAAGTCCTTTTAGGGTCATCTAATATTGGTTTTGAAGGACTGAGGATTCCTTGCAATGGAACACTAAATGCAGATAATACTTCCTAGAGAAGACTGCTAATTGCTCACCCTTCCTTCCTTCCTTCCTTCCATCCTTCCTTCCTTCTTTTTTTCCCTCCCTCTCCCTCTCCTCCTTTCTCCTTTCCTTTCCTTTCCTTTCCTTTCCTTTCCTTTCCTTTCCTTTCCTTCCCTTCCCTTCCCTTCCCTTCCCTTCCCTTCCCTTCCCTTCCCTTCCCTTTCCTTTCCTTTCCTTTCCTTTCCTTTCCTTTCAAAATCTGGGCAGGAACTCCAGGCTGAGAGACCTTCTGAATAGTGTCTTCATGCTGGAGTGTCCCTGTGGGACAGGAAAAGAGCAGAAACTCATGATCCAGCAGGATTTGCAGAGTAGGGAGCTCATCTGCATTCACCCCCAGCTGCACAGGTGCTGTGTTTCTTCCACAGCTTCCCTTGTTGCTGTAATGAAGGAACATTGCCGTGAACCCTTTCAGCAGCCTCAGGGGTGCTCTTCAAAGTCTCCAGGCAATGAAAAGGAAGAAAGGGTCTTTCAGTTAAATATTGAACTTTATTAATTAGAGGAAAACATTTGTTCCATGCCTGGTTATATTTGGCTTTAGCTTTTATTATTTAAAAACATCTGTACAATAGTCATAAACTTAAAACCATACATTTCTAAAACATACTAAAGTCATATTTTTAGAGGCTACTGTTAACTATTGATATGTGGACAAAATAAAAAATATATTTCTAGGTAAAATATGGATGTTAATTCACTATAAATAACCAAAAAATCCTGCTTTTAAAAATTATAAGCAGGAGAGTATAAAGTTTAACATGATGAAATGAGAACTGCTAACTACTGTATATTTTCAAAAATCAACTTATCATAAGTAATTACTATCATTATAGAGTAAGAATATAAAATTAATGGAGGTTTCTGAGTTCTCTAATGAGGTTCTTTGTAGCAAAATTTTATACCAGTGACATGGTTTCCTTTTGTTTAGGATATCAATATAATCAATTCAGTTCTCTAATTATAAGGAAAAGTCCTAAATAGATATAAAAGCTTCATCAGTGAAAGTATGCCCACCCACTAATATGCTATCACAGACACAGCTGCAATTCGGACTAATGATTACTCTTAAAGTAGAGAACTTCATGCTCAGATTGAGACTTCTTTTTCTTGGAGCTGCCACAAACATGAATTTTCAAGTTCAACGTTTTTCAGAGATTCATATTTTAAAATATGCTCTTTACTACGGTAGATTTCATCTTCTGAGGGTAGAAGGAGAGACTTACTTTCATGTCCATTTCAAACTGTTCTGAATAAAATGCACTAGGAAAATTATGACCGGAGCTATTGCTGTATATGTGTGTGTGTGTGTGTGTGTGTGTGTTCACAGGCTAAGCTATTTCTATAATTTCTAGAAGGTGTGAAGAATGAAAATTTCTTGAATCATGAGACTTTGATATAGACTATTTTGAGAACTGCTGTATCACAGAGTATAAAATGACTATTGTAAATGAGTTAATTACTAATAGGACTGGGAATTTGGCTTTCCTATCCACAGTTCTCGTCTTTAATCTATTGCTGAAACTGTAAGAAGGAATAAAATCAGTCAAAAGTATGTTTTCTTTTTTATTGCCATTTAAAATCATTTCCAACTTGCACCACTTTGATTTGAGTTTTTAACCATACGGTTCAATTCTGATAGTGGTGCAGATGCCTTGTGTTTGTGAATCATTTGGGTGCTGGCCTATATTCTGTAGGTAGGACTGTCATCCCTCGCATATTTTTAATTGCATTTTCCCAAAGAACAGTATGGCTTCTGCTAGCATTCTATCACTGATTAGTACCACTGAAACACTATGATGCGAGAATGTGATGCAGCTTTCCTAGACAGCTCCCAAATACAAATCTATCCACAGGTGCTGTGCAGAGGGGGCCATTCCACCGCCATTCCTGCCGGGGCCGCCACTGCAGAATAAGGTGGAAGTGGAGCACTGCCTCTTGGTAGGAAAAATCTGTTTGAGGCATATTTTTATTAAATTTCCTTGAATAATCAGGATATGAATTTACTCTCATTCTGTGAAATGCACAGCCCTTCAGGGCTATTTAAATATAACACCCACTTAAAGATACTTGAAAACCAACTGTTGCACAAGCATACTATTCAAACACTTTTACTACTTCAACCCCACAAAATCTTTCAGTTTCCTGCCTAGAATTGGAAGGAGAAAATAATTTAAAGTTCTTGTTAATATTTATAACAGGTATCTTGGTATTTTCATTTCATATCCCAGTCCAGCATTTCTCAAATACATTCCTGAGGGTTAATAGTTACTTTAATTAAAAAAAACAAAAATCAGGTCCTGACTGGTGTGGATCAGTGGGCTGGGCATCATCCTGCAGACCAAAAGGTCACCTGTTTGACTTCCGCTTGGGCACATGCCTGGGTTGCGAGTTTGGTTCCCAGTTGGGGCACGTACAAGAGGCAACTGATTGATATTTCTCTCTCACATCAATGTTTCTCTCCCTCTTTTTCTCCCTCCCTTCTCCTCTCTCTAAAAGTAAATAAACAAAATCTTTAAAAAATAAAAATAAAATGAATTCTTAAAAATTACATTAGCATATTTTATTAAGAATATATGTTATACTGAAAGATAAAATATAGATTAAGAAACTACTAAACCAACGTAAATGGTTGCGCTTACTTGTGTGATGAACTACATGTAAGAAAAGGAGAGTCGTAGCTAAGGAAAGGAGTCAGCTATTGAGAGACCAGCACCTACACAACAAGTTGATACCAGGGTCCTCCTGGGTATGACACATCGGTGCCTTCTAAGCAGTTACAAGTGGTGCTGTGTTTGCCTTTTCACTGTTCACCCAGTCATTGACATTGTAGTACCATTTTAGCATATAATAGCGTCTGATGACTAATTGGACATTGAGTTAGACCCCATCATGAAAACATAGATAAGACATTATATTCACCCTTACATGACTTAAAACCTAGTTAGAGAAGTGTTCAAACCAATCATGAGCTTAATACACAGATGTTAAGACAGTAGAAGGAAGAAGGGGGCTGGGAGCTTGCAGGAGAGAAATCTTCAGCAGAAAGGTTTCCAAGGGAGGTGGATTTTGAGGATCAGGGGTATGCTAGGAATCAGGGGGAGTGCCATTGTCTAGAGACATGCGAGGAGAAGTCTCTGACAACTAAAATTAGCTCAGAATAAATGCAGTGAAAAATACTTCTGGAGGAAGGTCAACAAGAGAACGTGGAAAATTCAGCAAAGGCTAATTCATGAGGGACTCAGAGTATCTTTTTTAATGTTTTGGCTTTTCTTCTAAAAGCCGTGAAAAGACAGTGAAAAGTTTAAAAATACAGGATTATTCTGGCACCAGGACATTGTAGGCATGGAAGAATGAGGAGGGTATAGAATGATTTCCATGTCTCTGGACTAGGTTTTGGGTGAAGGGTGACATTCCTTACCAGGTACAGAATATCAGAGAAGGGGCAGATGAGGGGAGGAGAATGTGAGGTCAACTTCTGACATGTGACACATCATAGAGCTTCCACTGAGGAGGAAATGTCCAGGTACGGCCAGGGATATCTGTGTGGGTCAGGAAAGAGGTCCCACTGGAGTTATGGATTTTAAAGTGAGTTGAACAGAGTGTTGTCAAAAGTTTCTAATGCTACAAAAAATTCTAGCAAAAAAGGATCCGATATGTACTGACTTGAATTTGCAGGGAGAGGTCATTTGTACCCTCTTAGAGAGCAGTTCCATTGGAAAGGTAAGGGAGTAAGTGGGATGTTTTTAAGTGGAGACTATGAGGACATGTTTGTCCTTCTAAGACAGAGTTTGTGGCACAACAGTTGTAGTCAATAAAAGCTATAGGGACTGTTGACAAGGGGGTAAGACCACCCCCCACTGGATTTGTAATACATTAGCATGCTAAACGATGCGCCCATGGTTGTCATGATTGGAAACAGAAAGCCCATAAAAGGACACAAAATGGCTGATGGGGCTGTTCTGAAAAATCTCCACCCCCTTTCCTGGAAGATCATGAATATTCCCTCCCTTTACTGAATACCCTACCCTCAACCCACCCCACTGATTAAATTAACCTCAATAAAGGAAGTAAATCCTACTGATGGGGGCTGCTTTGTCTGTGGAGTAGCCCACTCTGTCTCACTGCTTTGCTAATAAACTCACTTTCACTTCAAACTGTATGCTGGCTTGTCTTTGAATTCTTTCCTGCATGAAGCCAAAACCCACAGTGGGTTGCAAAATCTCAGTTCCCTGGAAGGTTTGCATCACTTCCAGAAACTTGGCTGTGTAAAGAGTAATACAGGGCAGGATCTAGATGAAAGCTGCCTTTCTCTTAATATTGAAAGGGAGGCTTGAGCTTGTTTATATGATGAAGAGAAAGATCCAGCAGGGAGGGGGGAAATAAAAAGAAAGGTGCCATTTCTAGAAGAATAGAAGGTTTTATGTGGCAGTGCATCTATTTCTCTGAGTTACAAAGAAGTGCTCACAGAAAGAAAGACGGTAAGGGGAGGGAAGTCACAACTGTTTGCCTCTGTTTCGTTCTGAAATAAGAAGCAATGTCATCTGCAAAGCTGGGGGGTGATGAGGATCCCACCAGTGATTTGAGCAAAGTAACAGAAATAGAAGTCCAGGATGGAGGACGCAGTGTCCTGAATATACTTCATCAGGGTTAGGATACAATTTTGGTGACTCCTGAATATATCTGGAGAACTAGAAGCACCTTTTGTTGGAGGGTGGGGGTCAGATATCCCATCAGCCTTTAAGAACCAAAGCTTCATTACTACATGAGTGCAAAGTGCTACTTTTAATGAAGAGTCTCAGCTCTCTAATATCAATTAGGTTAAATCCCATTATAATTGTCTGCTGTATGGCTTATATCTCATTTTACTGCAGAACATTATTTATATTCAGTTGGAAGAAAGGTTCCATCTTATAGTGTGTTTTTATAGTTCAGACTCTATCCCTTGCTTAATCAATTTTAAAGTAATTATAATTATTAGTACATACCCTTTTAAAAATCCAAAATGAATCAAATGCTTGGGTACAGATCCATACATAAACTTCATAAACTCATATGTCTAATAAAAAGGAATAGACTTGAAATAGTTTAATTAGTATTTTCCAGTCTAAAAGAGCATATGTTACTCCAGAATTTCTGGATCTATCACCGTTCAGCACTTAATTTTTTTTTTTTTTTTTTTTACTGAGTAATGGTGAGTTTTTATTGAATTATTTGTTCTTCCTCAGTTTCCTTTTAATCAGTGGGAAACACTTATCTACCGCACCATAATAATGTCTACCATTTATTGAATGCCTTCTGTATGTCAGCATTTTTCTAGGTGATTTTACTTTTATCATCTCATTTAAGATTCCTATCATCCTTATGAGGTAAATACTGTTACCAATGCAAGATAATGAGGGTAAGGATATTTTACCAATGTGTCTGCTACTATCTCCCTACTTTCTACAATAGTGTCTGGCACATACTAGGCATGTGTGCAAAATATATTTGTTCAATAAATAAAACTCCATTTGACGGATAAGAAAATTGAGTCCTAGAGATACTAAATAACTTGCCTTACTCCCTAGGGTTGGAATGCAAATGAAAGGAGCAACTATAAGAAAGCACTTAAAATAAGGTAGTGAGGAATGAAATGCATTCATATATGTGAGTTGTTACAACAAAGCCTGGCACACTGAGATTTGCCAGTATTTACTAGTACTCTCTGTTGACTTTTGTGTCTTCCCCTCCTGATCGGGCAAGGCCTTATTCATTCCTCTACCACCAGCCCCTGGGCCAGTGTCTTACATAAATTCAGTAGTACACCAATATGTTGGATGAGGGAAATGTTTTCAAATAGATGTTTTTGAGAGCTTAATGAATTATTTGTTTTAATAAAAATAAAATGAATTTAACTCACATATTCAATATTTATTATGCTGCTAGATGCTTGGAATAAAATGCTGAAGACAGACACAAAAGACAATCCCCGCCCTCATAGAAGTCGTCATCTGGGGTGGGAGACAGACGCCAATATATGTCCTCTTTTTTATAGTCTTGAATAGAAAGTTGTCTAAAACCATGACTTATGCATGTGAAGTCTATAAAAACTTCGTGATAGACTGAAACACAAACTGCAGTGATCAAAGTCATGATTTATGCAAAAACATTAAGAACACAGTGTGTGTATAGATTGGAGATAAGTAACACAGAGGAAAGGATAACTACTTAGTAATATTTAAAACAGAACTGAATGGGCTAGAAGATTTACTTAAAATTATTTAGCATTGTAGAATAAGAAGCAACATTATACAATCCAAATATGAAATATTTAGATTGGAAATGCAAAAATGGGTAAGGATAAAATTGGTTAGATAACAGAATAATTCGTCAAGAAACATGCTATTTTCAAATACAGGTGATGACAAAAATGTGTGAAATTTGCTATGCAAACCACGTCTACACCCAGTGGGAAAACATTAGCACATCAATAATGTATTTTGTTGTGCAGCAACATATACAAGCACTTAATTCTGCCTTCAGATAATGACATTTTAACATCTCACTGACATAAGCTTGGATACCGTCCCAGTCTTCTTCCCAGGCCCTGTGATTCGTGAGATGTTTCCCAAAGCTGATGCTTGAGATAGCTTGATAGTTTCGATCAAGCCCTTTGACCTTTGTGGGCTTTAGCACCCCCATTTGTGTAGCAGGGTAATGATCTAACTCACAGTGAAAAGGACAGTAACTAGCATTCACAGATATCTCACCGTATTTCAGAGTGCAAGAAGCTTTTACAGATGCATGCAGCTGGGATAATGATGGGCCCTCTCTACTGAGTGCCCTGTAGAAGGTGTGTTGTTCACAGGATCTTTTTTATTTATTTATTTATATACTTTTTAGAGAGAGGGGGAGGGAGAAAGAGAAGGAGAGAAACATCATTGCAAGAGAGAAACTTCAATCGGTTGCCTTCCAAACACGCCCCCAACTGGGGACCTAAACCACAACCCAGCCATGCACCCTGAGTGGGAATCGAACGAGCGGCCCTTTGGTTTGTGGACGGTGCCCAAACCAACTGAGCCATACCAGTCAGGGTTTGCAGGATCTTATTTAATCATTTTATGGCCTTGAAGAGGAAGTTATTGTTTTTTTCCTTTTTTAATTACAGCTTATATTCAATATTATTTTGTGTTAGTTTCAGGTGTACAGCATAGTGGTTAGACAATCATATATTTACAAAGTGATTCCCCTGATATTTCCAGTACCCACCTGGCACCACACATAGTTATTACAACATTACTGACTATATTTTCTACGCTGTACTTTACATCCTTGGGATGTATCATTCTTTATATGGGATTCAGGAGCTTGCCTAACAAAGGTAGAACCAGGGATGACCCTTCTGCCTCCAGAGTCCACGTTCTGTCCTCTGGGCTCTGTTACCTCCTGTAAATTGGCCTTTCCTTCAAATCTTCATGAAACCAGCAGCCTAAAGATGACGAAAGATGCACCCTTTCCAGTCCTCTATTTTGCTATATAGACTTGTGGCTTTTGCATGAGATAAGGAGCTTTTTAAACTTGGAAAGAGCTCTGAAAAGGCAGGTTGTTGTAATTATGGCATTCACCACCATGTCATCCTCTGGGTGGGCAGCCTGCAGCAGCTTCGATTCAAAGCGCGTGAAAGGTGTAGCTTTCTACCATCTTTCTCCCGGGTTTCCTTCCCACCTTACCTCCCGAGTACTCCATGCTCGGAGAATTACTGCTTTTCCCATCACCTTTCCCTCAGCACTGGGAAAGCTCACATCATCCGCATCCCTGGCCCCAGCCACGTCCAAGGGGAAAGCAGACTGATTGCCTCTTGAAGTAATTCACAATAGGCTCCAAATAACCACTAGATCAACCCAACCCTCCTAGGACACAGGCATTTTCATCACTGAACCAATGTAGTAATAATAACTAGCATTGCACAGAGCACCGTTGCTCACAGAGACATTTAGAGCATATTTAATTCTGTAAGGTGCTGTTACCCATATTTCCCTACTAGGATAACTAAATTTTAGAGATTGTAATTGACAGAGAGATTCTGCTGCGTGGCAGAGCCACAACCTGGAGGCAGAGCTTCTCATTTGTGATTGCACGTCCCAGCCATTACCTCTCACAGCTGCTCAGGGACACAGGTTTCCTTTGAATGGGATCAACTTCTTCCTTGGCCCTGTTCTAGCTCTGGCCACCGGCACATCCATTCTTTGAGCCTTGGTACAAACCATGCAGTCAGCAATTTGGCCCACACCTTCCAAAACATGCTACGTTCTCTCCTGTATTTCACTGACATGTTGAACGGAGTTAATAATGAAACTTGGCAACGTGGAGGCAAGAGTGGGTGACTTACTATCTGAAATTAGTGCTTATGACCCATGGTAAGATGCTTTCAGCAAAAGTGCACATTTCCTCATTATTTCATTAAATGTGTGGCGGGCACTATTTTTGGTACTTAGCACCCACTGTCATTTGATGCATATGACCACCCTAAGATGAATTTGCTCTTACTATGTGCATTTTACAGATGAGGACACTGAGACACAGCTAGGTAACTTGCCTAAGAGCTGGTGAACACCAAAAGTGCGTCCCCAGAGCTGCGGCCTATAAACCTGGTGCTCCACTCACTGTTCCCCGTAGATGTTCCCCCTCCATCCTGGGGAGTGCTGCAGAGGGCGGCGCTGCATGAGCGTCCTGGCAGCCGAGTCCAGATGGACCGAAGACAACCATGACCTCATGCTTCTGATGCCTCCTCAGCATCTGTGTCCACGTTCAAGTGATGTGTTTGCTCGGTAAGATCAATCTCTGGAGCTTCACCGATCTGAATTCAGCCTTCCTACTTGTGGGAAGTTTCCAGGCAAGCATGAAACACTGGGTGTCATTTATCACAGACTGATGAGGCACGAACTACAGTCACACTTTGGCAGTCGTTGGCTTCAGAACTCCTCAAACCTGGTACTCATCGCATTTTGATGAGAAAAACGGTTCAGCACTCAGTGCTTGCTGACCACTGGTCGTACTTGCTAGAACTGGTATGAGTCATGATGCCACCCCGCAAAAGAAAAGGCTTCATCAGTTGTCACTTGCGCGCCACTCATTGGAACAAATTAACAACGAGTTCCAAGGTACACTGTATTATTACTGTATTATGTAATCGTTTTCAGATGAGAAACCTGAGGTTTGATGTTAAACAATCTTCCTGAGTCACAGAGGTGGTAGGGGGTGGAGACAGGATTCAAATGCAGCCCAAATAAATAATTAGTTTTACATACTTCAGTGTAGCAGTGTAGTGATTAATTAGCTCTTGAGTCAGAAAAATGTGAGTAAGAGTCCAGGTTTCCCCATTTATTAGCCATCTGACCTTGGGAAAACTCTAGTTTCCAGATAATGGGAATAATAGTGCCTATCTCTTGGGACTCTTGTGGGAATTAAATGAGATAGCACTTACAGAGAACCAGTAGGACCTTAACTGAATCTTTTATTAGAATTATCTATCACTCCTGGACCTTGATTGCAGCTTTGTATCTCTAGCACAGTGTCCAGCACGTCGTGGGTACTGATGGATCAATGAACAAATGGATGAATAAGACATGAAGAATTAAGCTGGTCTGAGAACATTATGCTTTGATATATCACATCAAAGCAGTGTTGCACATCAGTCGTTCAGACCATGGTTAGCGCTTTTATTTTCACGTAAGTATATTCTCTACTGGACAGCCTAAGCATAAAGTAATGAAGCTAGAAGAAATCATACAAATATAAATATATAACTTAGACATTGCTATAAACTTTATAAATGGCTATATTGATTAACATTTCTAGAGACTTTACAATGTACAAATGCATGAATTTTTTTCTAATACCCATTTATGGTTACATTATCTAGGGCACCTATTCATTATTTTACGGAAAAATCTACTATCAATCATTTATACTCCATAACATTTTTATTATGACTATTGTTCCTCGAATAGGCACCCCGTCATTTGGCACACATCGGTCATCAATATAAAGTTAAAGTGATATAAATTTTTTTTGTGGGATCATCGATCTCATAGGAGAACAAGAACCTCCTAAATCATCTGTTAGGCCTGTGACAAAAAGAACACCTCCTGACCTGGTTCCTGTCCAGAGGTGTCCTCATTGCTGGTGGCTGTGAGGAACATTCCATGGCTCTTATCCAGACAGAAATATAGAGATTTTCTTTTCCTAAAGCTAATGGCCTCCAGTTGTTGACTTTCTCTTTCTTCTTTCTCTGTCTCCAGGGAGGCTTTTTTTTTTCTTTTTTCTTTCTCCCCTGGAGCCTTTAGGCCCTCCGCATAGCTTGTAGACAACAAACATATTTCCTCTATTTTCATCATTCTGTTAAATGTTTGGTTTAAAAAAAAAGAAATATTGACTCTGAACATTTCCATTAGCCCCACAGTACACTGATAATTACAATTATGAGTTCAATAATGAGAGAGAGGTTCAAAACAAAGTTTTTTTAAAAGTCCTGTGAGCCCAGATCCAGGAATTTTCCCCATTTCTCTTCTTTCTCTGACACTTTTCTGTCTTGAGCCTTTTGCTCCTGGTTCAAAGCTTGCTAACCTAAATGACATTCTTAGAGGTTATCTGCCTCCTAATCTAGACATCTATGTTAAATCTACCTGAATTATAAACAAATACACATATACTGTTTTATTTAAGCCTATTTTATATTTAATTAGGGAGGGAAAATGATTTAGTGGTTATATACACAAATTTTATTTCTAAGGAAGAGATTTCTCATTGTAGGTTATTTGACATATTTTAATGCAGTCAACAATATTAGCCCTAGGTTGATATTCCTTATAATGAGAAGGAGAAATAACTAATACAAAGAAAGAAGGGGGAAGTCAAGGCAGCTAGTGGATAAAGGATTTCAATAGCTCTGAAGTAGGAATGAGAGAAGAAGAGGTAAGTACGAATGTATGTTCTCGACTATACCTTAGAGAATTGGAAAAAGCAGGCTGTCAGGAAGGGGGGCGCAGTTTAAGATTCCTTATCTCAAGCTGGTTCAAATGGACTGAGTTTATACTCAGTTATTATTTTTTTTCTCTTTTCCATTAGCCTCACTTTATCCATGAATTTCTTGGTTTACCATTCAAAAAAAAAAAAAAGTGAATGTTCTCCCAGTGTGAACATATTAATTCAATCTATGTAAGTAATAAAATCACAGTTAAATTAATCAACTAAAAATGGATCACAGGCTTAACGATAAAACATAACGCTATGAAACATTAAAAGTAGGGCAACCTTCAGGATCTAGGGCTAGGCAAAGTGTTCTTAGAGTTGATGCCAAAAGTATTATTCATAAAAAGAAAGATTGATAAATTGGATCTCATCAAAATAAAAAAATTTTGCTCTGTTACAGAGTATGTTAAGAAGGTGAAAAGACAAAGGACGCACTAGGAGGAAATACTTGCTAACCATATGTCTGACAAAGTACTAGTATCAAGAATATATAAAAAAGTCTCAAAACTTAACATGAAAAGATATTTCACCACTGGCAAATAAGCGCAGGGAAAGATATTCAACATCACTAGCCGTTAGGAAAATGCAAATTAAAACCACCATGAGATATTGCTACACACCTATCAGAATGGCTAAAATAAGGAGCAATGACAAGACTAAACGCTGGCGAGAATGCAGAGAAACTACAGCAATCATACATCGATAGTAGGGATGTAAAGTGGTCCAGTGACTCTAGAAAACATCTTGACAGTTTTCCATGAAACTAAATAGGCAGCTACCAAAGGACCCAGCAATCACACATTTGGGCAGTTATCCCAGAGAAACAAAAACTTCTATTCACACAAACCCTGTATACAAATGTTCATAGCAGCTTCATTTGTAACAGCCAAGAGTTAGGAAAAAGATTTCCTTCAATAGGTGAATGCTTAAGCAAACGGTGGCACATCCTTATCATGGAATAAACACTCCATAATAAAATGGAATGAATTATTGATACATGTAATAACTTGGATGAATCTCCAGAGAATCATGCAAATGAAAGTGCTAATCTCTAAAGGTTATGATTAAATTTACATAACACCCTTAAAATGACAACATTATAAAAATGAAGAACAGACTGGTGGTTTCCAGAGGTTAAGGACACGAGGGAACTATGTTTGTGTATGAAAGGGTAACATGAGGAATCCTGTGGTGATGGAAATGTTATATATATTGAGTGTATCAATGGAAATATCCTGGTTGTGATATTTTACTGTAGTTTTGCACGATGGTACCACTGTGGGCAATTAGACAAAGGGAATACAGGCTCTCTCGGCATTGTTTTCTTACAACTGCATGTGAATCTACAATTGCCCTAAAATAAGAATTTAATTGAAACATGGTTTTCAAAGGATATTTATTACACAGGAAAATACTCTTACTATAACATATATAATAGTAAAATTTTAAATTGTATTTGAATTAGTGACAACTTTAAAAAGTGTTAGATATATGTATATATGCTGTGATATGTATAAACTCTCTCTCTATACACACACACACACACACACACACACACATACACACACACACACAATCTATATATGCACATATGCCAGGATTAACAAATGGCAATACTAAAATACGATGAGTGGTAGAAGGAGGGAAGATCATTTTTTCTTCACTATAATTCAATATATTTTTCAACTTTCTAAAAATGTTTACATATCACACGTATAATCAGCAACCACAAAACCAAACATCTGATGCCATGACCACCTTTACAACTCATACTTCAAAACTTCAGACCTTTCCTAGTAGGGTGTCAGGAGAAATCGGATTTATTGAAAACCTGAATCTGATATTCAATAAATTATCTTTTCCTATTCTCCAAACTGATGACTTATGTAATTAATGGGCTAATTTAACTGCAAATCTTCAAGTAAGTAATATTAATTAAAAAGAAGACATGTAAATGACCTTCTGAAAAGGACTTATCTCTTAATTTGCCCACAAATGAGCACTTCGCGATTACTCCTTAATCAATAGAAGGAAGCTGGCTAGAATTAATGCCAGGCCTCTCAGTTTCAGCCACTTTTAAAAGCACTTAGGATCACCACACGCAGACTCTTCAAGGCCAGCCCTATATTTTCCTTTAATTTATCTGACCTTTCCAGCAGAGAGTGAATTTAAGGCCTTTATAGGCTTGGCATGAATAACTGGCAACTTTCATTACTTTAGTCATTGACCAAAAGTTTTGGGAAATGTCATCCTTTCCTATGCTATTGTTCAATATGCTAATAAGACTATTAACATCCTCTTTTGCGGGGAAAAAAACCCCACCTGATCCATAAAATGGTAGGAAGTTGGAGGTGCAGGTGGATGAATAAAAGTCATTTTATTTCTAGGAGAAATTTGGAGAGCTTTCCTCTCTACCTTTCTTCTTGAATTCAGTGTAGCAAAAATGATGGCTAGCAGGTTTCAAGAACTGACACTCATAGGCAAAAGGCAGTTGCCTTTCATGGGGAGGTCTAACGTCAGTGTATAAGGTGAAAATCAATTATAATGTATTCCAAAATACCCCTGGTATCCTTTAAGTTGTCCATAAAGGACATTGCTAACACATTTTTGTATATAACACACCCCTGCAACCCTTCCTTCCTTTCTAGCTAGTTAGCCATTAATTATTTTTCTTTCCTAGGAAGTTGTTGAGTGTGCTTTTGGCATGTTTTAATAAGTATTTCATAATTTATCAACAGTTAGGAAGACCTCCCTTAAAACCATTGGTATGTTCTTTCAGTAGGTTTTACCAGCACGCATTGGCCGTTTCACCCTTGAATGCCTCCATTCCCTGATGAAAGAAGTGGCCCAGTGTGGGAGTTGTCCGGTTGAAATCAGCTAAGGGGAATCTTTAAAGGCTTGCACCGTATGAGTGCCCTGTGACGAGGCGGTAAGGATGAGTCTTCATATCTGTCCTCCACAGCATCATCTGTACATGAAACCACTGGTTACATTTTACTGCTTAAATTATTAACTCAACAGTGCCCACCACTGTAGGAAAAAAGGATAGGATGCTTCTTTTTTCTTTTCATGAAGGGAAACCCAATGCAAAGTAAATAAGTGGAAGAAACAAAAAAAAACAAAGGAAAGCCACCACAACTAATTGTCCACTGCAAGGGAAGCATTCGTAAGGAACTACATCTGTTGGTAGACACAGCTGGATGGGACAGTGGCTTTGAACCTGCTCCACTTTCAGACATACCCTCCTCACCTGGCTCATGGTTCAGTTGACTGCTGGGTTGCTGAGGCGGCTACTGGGTGATCCTGATAAATCAGGGAGATGTTCCCAGCCCCAAGCCTGAATCATGTCCCTGAAAACATCCATGAATTGTGCCTGATGTTCTAAATTTGACCATCCCTTTAGCCACTCGTTTCATTAGTGTTCACTAGAGATTGTAGTTTTCCATCAAAATGATGTTTTCATTTACAGAATGAGGTGAAGGGTGTGGGCAGCACTAAGTGGAGTAGGTAGAGCTGCTATAAATTACAAATTTCCTTTGCAGTGTTCCAATGAGAATAACCAATAAAGGCCGCAAGTGGGATAGCCATATTTCAGACCCCATTTACCAATCTGTGAGAATATAATCTTTCAGATTACTCAGACCCAAAGTCTTTTTGAAATCTAAAAATACAAATGTGGACTGACAATCTTTGATGACTGAATTCACAAGATTACTCTGCTAAGTCTTCTCATCATTTTCTGTTAGGCAGCCCTGGTGTCAGCTACTCGGACAGAGTTTCGTTTATTCATAAGCCTCCTGTGTGTCAGGCTTGCAGGCTGCTTAGATAAGAGAGAACACTCCTTAGTGGTAGGGAAAGGGGAGAAGGTATGAATGCAGTAATATGTTTGCCCTGGTTTTCTTTTTTTTTCCTCCATTGTATGCTTCTCTTACATACCCGAGGCAACTGACAATAATGGATATGATTTTATTCTTGGAGAGAGCAGTCCAGGATTAAAAACCCCATTTGCTAGATGTCAGTTGCCTGATCAAGGGTAAATGTTTACCATCTATCAACCTCCCATTTCCTTTCTTTAAAAAAATATCTTTTGAAATGTTTTTTAACTTTACTTTTATTGATGGCACTATACCAGATGTCCCCATTCCCCCCACTTTGCCCACCTCCACCCAGCCCCTACCCCTCTTCCCCCCGGCTGTCACCACACTGCTGTCTGTGTCTATGAGTTAGGCATATATGTTCTTTGGCTAATCTCTTCACCTTCTTTCATCCAGTCCCCCCTCTTCTTCCTCCCCTCTGACAGCTGTCACTGTATTCTATGTATCCATGCCTCTGTTTCTATTTTGTTCATCAGTCTCTTTTGCTCATTAGACTTCACATAGAAGTGAGGTACTTGTCTTTCTCTGCCTGGCTTATTTCAATTAGCATAATAATCTCCATGTCCATCCGCGCTGTTGCAAAAGGTGAGATTTCCTTCCTTTTTATGGCTATGTAGCACTCCATTGTGTAAATATAAAGCTCCAGTTTTCTTATGTAAGGGGAAAGGACGCTTTCTTTGGAAGACTGATGTCAGGGTGAAATCAGTTGCCTTTGTGAACTTTTCTGATACCAACTGACCTTCAAGCCCTTCCTCTGTTTTATTAGCCTACAACCTTTGTACTCAGACATAGTGTTTTGTTCCTTGTAGTCAAACCTCAGCACTTAGTATCATAGTCCTTCAAAAAATTCTTTCTTCCATGAGATAGTAATTAAAGAGGCCATCATTAATATGGCTTAACAAAATCTATACTTGGTGTGTGTCAGCTCCCAGCACAGAGCTTCTAAAGCCCTTGGCATTTCCTTGGCGATAGGGCAGGCTTTCGCTATATTCATAAGAAGCCCCTTTTCACCTTCACTGAGTTGATGTATCTAAGGTGGCTTTTAAGGGCGCAGAGCTCTAGGGAGCTTCCAGATGGGAGCTGGTTGCCAGGGGAACCAACCACATGACTAGAGGCTGGAACTTTCAGCCCCCCTACCTCTGGGGAGGGCAAGAGGCTAAAAATCGAGGTCAATTACCAATGGCCATTGATTTAATCAATCATGCCTACATAATAAAAAACTTCCTTAAAAACTCTTGAGCATCCAGGTTCAGAAAGTGCTTCTGGGTTGGTGAACAGAGCAACATGTCAAAATGCAGGGAGGGCAGAGTATCTGGAGAGGGCATGAAGGCTGCACGTCTCCTGTTCCAGCTCCATACCTTGCCCTGTTCACCTCTTCCATTTGGCTGTTGCATTTGTATCTTTTATATAAACCAGTAATCATGATTACAGTGCTTTCCTGAATTCCATGAGCTATTAAAACTGAGGAGGAGTTATAATCACCCCTGACTTTGTAGTAGTCAGGTCAGATGTGCAAATGGACTGGAAATCCCATCTACAGCTGGTGCGTGAAGTGGGGGTCGTCTTGTGGGACAGAGCCCATAGTCTGCGGAGTCTGTGCCAGCTCTGGGTGGTTTGTGTCAGAGTTGTAGCGAACAGTTGGACATCCAGTTGGTGTCAGAGAACAAAATAATTAATTAGGGTCAGAAAAAATAGAATTACCCAAAATCTAAAAATGTGCATTGAAACATAACTAATTCTCATTGAAATTAGATTTTATGGTAAACATAGACAACTTGTTAGAACAAACTACTTTCTAATTAACTCTCAGTTTCAAAAACATTTTCTTTTTTGCTTTCAACACTAAAGTCTGTCTTTGATTGAAAGAGAGGAAACAAATACGCCCATCTTTTTCCCCACCCCCACCAGTGAAGTTTCAGATGCATCTATTAGAAATACATCAACTATTATTCAGGCAAAGATTTTGATTAGAGTCTAAAAATGCAGAGTGGATTCACCACGAAACTAAGAAAGCTAGTCTCAGGACTCTTCACTTGAATAGACTCGTTATTGTTGGAAGACAGACCAGCTGGCAAAGGCTTGGCATCCTGAATAAGACAGGTGGAGGGATAGGATAATATACAACAAAGGAGAAGCAGGAAATGAGAGGAAGAAGAGTAAGGAGTGTGAAGGTGAAGAGAACATAAAATAAGAAAGGAAGGCTAGTTGGGGAGGGGAGGGAGGCCCTTGCAAAGCATGGAATGTGTGCCTTTGGGAGGTCTCGGTCTTCCCCGCTGCACTCTGATGTCGTCATGGTTGCTCTATTACAGGTGAGAAAACTACGGCTCCCCGACAATAGCACACATAGCGGAGACAGAATTTAAAGCTCTTTCCTATACCACCTCTGATCCATGACTAAATTCTGTCAGTTCTGCCTTTCAACTGTACAGTAAGTCTCCCTTATACATGGGGGATGCTTTCTAAGACCTTAGTGGATGCCTGAAACCAGGGATAGTATAACATGCTATGTATTGTCCTATATGTACATGCCTATGATAAAGTTTAGCATACAAATTGGGCACTGTAAGAGCTTAGCAGTAAGGACAAACAAAATAGAACAGTTATAAGAGCATACTGTAGTAAAAGTTATGTGAATGGCTTTGGGGCCATTGTTAAGTGAAATAAGGGTTTCTTGAACACAAGCACTGCAATACCAAGACAGCTGATCTGACAGCCCAGATAGCTACCAAGTGACTGAAAGGTGGGGAGCGTCTACAGTGTGGGAATGCTGGTTGAAGGGATGATTCACCTCCAGGGCAGGACCAAGCTATACAGCATGAGGTACCATCAGGCTACTTAGAATGATGTGCAATTTAATACTTATCAAATGTTTATTTCTGCAATTTTCCATTTAATATTTTTAGACTTCGGTTGAATGTGGGTAACTGAAACCACAGAAAGCAAAACGGTGGATGGGGGACTACTATACTTCAAATCTGATTACTCTCCCCTCGGCCACTGCCACCAACTTAGTCAGAGCCACCTTTCTTTCTTTCCTGGACAGGCACAGTCATCTCTCTATGGGTCCTCTTGCTTCCACTCTTTTGCCCTACAACAGTGACACCAATTTTTGATCCTGTTATTCTCTTACGCTTAACCTTCCTTCAGGTTCCCATGGCATTTAGGCCAAAACCCAAATTCTTACCATGGCCTGCCAGAGGTCCCTACAGGGACTTGCGATGGCTCAGCTCTCCAGACTCATGGCCTGACTTCCTCACCCTGGTCATGTCATGTCGGGGACACAACACAGCATCCCTGCTGTCTTCGTGCGTGCTGAGCATGCTCCGATCTGGGGAGCCTGGCAGTCCCCCCATGTCCTTGCATGGCTCCCTTCTGCCACTTGGCCTCTTAGCTCTATCCATTCCCGTCAAGTCGCTCTTTATTCCTTTATCTTGATGTCACCTAATACAACATATTATATCATATAATTTTTTATGTATCATGTGTTTTCTACTAGAATAAAAGCTCCACGAGAGCAAGTTCTTTTCATAACCCTGCTATATTCTTAGCACCTACAACAATACCTTAGCACAAAGTAGATACTCAATGAGTCCTTGAATAAATGTGTCTGATACAGATGCTGATAAAAGAAATGTTTACAAAAGTTGGAACTTATTTTGAAAATAATCTCTAAAAATTATCTCTAAAAATATATAGAAAATGAACATTTTCCAGTAAGTGCTATGCCTTCGGCACATTTATACCAGAATTATTTCTTGCCACGCATACCTGACAAAGTGTTTTGATGACTGATGTCATGTTTTGTAAAGCCCCTTGAGCTATTTGGAGGAAAATACAATATAAATGCAAACTAATCACAAACCACCTCTCATAATAAAGTACATGAGGCTTTCGATGGTTCAGTGAAAAATAAAGTAGGGAGTTTCTAAAGGTAAAGAAATAAATCAAGTCATAGTCATTATAGTCTGATCCAAACAGCAAGGGGCCTTAGTGTGTAAACTTATCACAGCTTAGGTCTTATAAATTTGCTTCCTGATGTTTTCAACAAAGACGAAAGCCTCCTATATTCGAGTATCCTGTTAGACTGCCACCGTTATTATACCCCAATCTAATCTTTAGGCAAACAGATAAAACCTTGATTTTATTGTCTATAGTACAGCCATGTCTAAATAAGCCAAGATTTTTTCCCTTCTGGAAGTACGTCTTTTTTTTTTTTTAATTAAAAACACCACAGACAAAGAATGAACAATAAAACTACATAAGTTAATAGGTTAGGTCCACCCAAACGAAGGTTGTGTAAATAATTAAAACTTTCTTTCTGTAATAATTATGAATATATGCTACTTTTACAATAAGAAGGTTTAAGGGAATTAGATTCTAAGTTTATATGCTTTAATTATAGATGCTGGTATTACATAAAGGAGAGAGTTGAATGCAATTGTCTATTGCCATTCCAAAACCATGCTTCTAAAAATACCAGGTAAAATAGCATGTGCTGTGGAGAGTGTTTCTTCTGCCTTACATGGCAAAATCACGAGACCGCTGAGCCACTTTAGGGCTGTGTCAGTCTTCAGTGTAATGTTTTAAAAGTAGTCCATTCATGTGGACTTCCATTTTATTGATTTTTTAAATGTAAAAAAACCAAAAACCTCGGGTAAAGCTCGAATTATGGTCTAATATGAATCACTATCTATTAAATAGGTTGATTTTTGGCTTTTATGATAAATTTATAGGATTTTCTATTTTGCCTTTAATATTTGATAAGTGTTTAACAAGCTAAGGAATTAATTTACCAAACGGTCATTTTTTTGCCTCCCTTTCAGGAAAAAAAAATAATTAAACTAAAATGCAAGAGCGACCATCAGTTTGGAAAAAGGAGTTTATAGACTCAGCCAGATAGGCCAATAGAGAAAGAGTGAAAAGAAGGAAGAAGGTACATGTCTTAGTTTTCAGATTAACTTTATTGCTAAGAATGACATACATAGGAAATCTTGTTTCTCACATGGAGAGCTATATACTCATTAAAAAAAAATTACTACTGGCATATGTGATCTGAGAATAGGAATTACAATTACAACTTTGATTTGCAAGGTTTAAGCTTGGTAAGCTTGGTAGGAATCCTTGGAGAAGCTCACAAATTAAAGAACACATTAAAAATAAATGTCAAAATATATCAAAAGTCCTTTTTTTTTTTTTTTGGTAGAGCTCCAAAAATGATCAATCATAGGTTATACGTTATTGTGTTTCGATGATGAGACGCTCTGCTTCATGGGTATTCTTCCTACAGAAGACACCCTTCAGGATACCTCAGAGTTGCAGTTCCACTGGGGGCTCAGGCTACCTTCCTTTCACTTTTTCACAAATTCAAATATGAAGAAAGCATTGTTACCAACTTAATACCAATAGAGAAAGAACTGGAAAGAAATTACACTAATAAAAATGGGATTTTCCTTTAATCAGCTTCTTATGAAGAACTGCAAAGTAAACTCCTGGTGCAAGATGAAAGAGATTATACCCTCTCCCCCCTCAATCTGGCAAAGGACTAAAGAAACGTATGGACAATGATTTCTGCTCCAAGAAATACAGGCCGTCACCAAGCCTTCTCGCGGACAAGGGCATTAGAGCACTGAGTAATGCAAGGGTGCTAATGGTTCCCAGAGAGGGTACACTGCCCTTCTCTGACAGTGCTCATTTGCACACATGCATTCAGTCCCTGCAGGGCTGTACACTCAGGGGCCTCCCAGAGCATAAATGCAGACATCCTCAGGTAAAAGCAGCTCTTCACTAAACCTTACAACCTCATTCTGAAGTCCAGTTGTCAGTTAACAGCTTTCAGGACGACATCTTAAATCAAAAGAAATGACACACGTGTACAGTAACTGGCCTAATCTTTTCTGTAAATTGCTGCCTGTGGTTTTCAAAATCGTAGTAAATTGCTGGCAATTGACAATGTGTCTCCCTGCACGGCTAACTTCAGTTCTGCACAGTTAACAAATCAGTCTTAAATTATTCAAAAGATCACCCAATGTCTAGGCTCTTCTGACTGTCATTGATTTCAGGGACCAGTAGCCTGCTTGCATTGTATACTGAGGTGAAATTCATATCATGGTCTAAGCATGCAAGATTAATTGTACGCAGAAAATAATAACTACACTCTTTGTCTCAGTATCTCAGTTACCAGCAAGTGAGAACAACTCACTACACGATCAGTTTTTCTGCTCTCAGACTGATACTAAAACAGCCTTAATGCTCCCTGACACTTTAAATATACAGAGGAAGTGTTTTCTCTATTAATTCTGTAATTACAGGACAAGAATAAAATAATGAATTAGATGTACAAGCTAACACATCAGATGACCTAATCTAATCACATAGGCCCGTAAAGCAGAGAGCCTTTCTTGGGATGGCAGCACGAAAAGAATTTGCCGGACACTGATGGCTTTGCAGATGGAAAAAGGAATGTGGGTGGTCTCTAGAAGCTAGAAAAAGGAGGAAACAGGTTTTCGCTTAGAGCCTCTGGAAAGGAACACCTTGGCTGTATTTTATTTTATTCAGTTATTGAGTTATAACTGACATATAACATTGTATTACTTTTAGATGCACAACATAATGATTTGATTCATGTATACACTGTGAAAAGATCACCACAATAAATTAAGCTAACATCCATCACCTCACAGTTACTAATCTTTTTCTCTTGTGATGAGAACTTTTAAGAACTTCTCTCTTAGCAACTTTCAAATATACACCACATCATTAAACACTGGTCACCATCCTGTACATTACATCCCTGGGATTTACTTACCTTAGAACTGGAAGTTTGTACCTTCTGACCATCTTCATCTGCTTTGCCCACTACCTATGCCCCACCTTTGTCAACTACCGGTATGCTCTCTGTATCTATG
This sequence comes from Mormoops blainvillei, assembly GCA_004026545.1. Taxonomy (NCBI): domain Eukaryota; kingdom Metazoa; phylum Chordata; class Mammalia; order Chiroptera; family Mormoopidae; genus Mormoops; species Mormoops blainvillei. The sequence goes on from PVJD01000769.1 coordinate 216,737, forward strand.
CATTCTTTTTTTTTTTAAAAGAAAGTCCCACATATTAAGAGATATCATACAGTATTTGTCTTTCTCTGACTTACTTCATTTTGCCTAATGTCCTCAAGTTCCATCCATGTTGTTGCAAACGGCAAGATTTCCTTCATTTTTATAGCTGAATAATATTCTGTTGTATACATGTACATTTTCTTTATCCATTTGCCTGTCAATGGACACTTAGATTGCATCCATGTCTTGGCTATTGTAAATAACTCTGCAGTGAACATGGGGCTACAGATATCTTTTCAAGATAGCAAGACAGTGATTTCATTTCTTTCGGATAAATGCTAGATCATATGGTAGTTCTATTTTTAATATTTTAAGGAGCCTCTATATATTTTTTGCATAGTAGCTAACGCTTTGATTTTAGCCCATTTGAGACTCGATTTCTGACTTACAGAAGAAGCGTAAAACTTGGATTCTTTAAGTCACTAAGCTTGGGCCTGCTTCTAAGCCGAAGTAGCCCTTAAGCAGCCTCTCCAGAAGTCCTTCGCAATTCTTCGGCTTCTCTCTCAGTGACTACACCTTAGATGACCACACCTACCCATATAGAGGCAAAAGGAATATAATTTTTAGCTCTTACACATCAAATAAAAGCAGGGTTTTCAATGACTCTTGACCAGGAAAGGGGGAATAGGTAATGAGAGATAACCATAAACTTCTGTCACCATTTTTTAAATAAAAGAAGGATTCAATTGATATAATTGAACACCTAGAAAATTAGAAAAATGATATGATTTTTATAGGAAGTGACACTTCCCATTTGTAAATTAATTTAACAAATGGGTATCCTTTTTCTTTCAAGTTAGTTAAATTTCAATCAACTTTTGTTCCTACCAATGTAATTGTAATTTTGGAAATATGCTTTTAAAGATTCTATACTTTTAGGAAATTAAGATCTACTAATAATCAGATTCCATAAATTACATCTCACAGAGCTTGAGTCAAACCAGCTACTACGAGAATAAAGTAGAATTATTTTTTTCATGCCTTCATTTGTTTCTTCAGCTTCATTGGTTATTTGAATGTGAGGTATTACATTTGGTTTCTGTAGCAGGCTGAAAGTTCCCAGAAAATAAAGCCAACCTTTCACGGAGTGTAAACAGCTGGATGCTTCAGTGTTCTGATTTTAACATGTAAGCCCACTGATAATTCCTATACACACAACTGAATGTTGTACTATTGCTGTACTTCCCTTGTTATTCCTGAGTCAGAAAACAGGTTAAGGAGGATCAATGCTGAGGCTTCCAAGGGACAGAGGAGATACAAGCTCAGCCCAGACCAGACACATGGTTATTTTGTGCCTCTCTCCTTTTCTGTTCACCACCTGTGCCTGTGTTCACTGTGCTGGGTCGGCCGGTTCTGCCTTGTCTTCTGGGCAATTTTTAACCCAGGCACTTTTTCTGCGTTTTCCTCTCTGTCAGCCTTCAGATCCCAGACAGCCCTGCTGGTGGACAGACATGACTTATGAGGAGTTTCATTCCAAAGGGCATCTCATTATGAGGATTTCCAAACTGTCATTCTGTTAGCACCTCTCTGCATCAAGAGAAAGCAAACATATCTCCCTTCCCACTTCTCATCTTTGACATTCAACTTCAGGCCAAGCGTTTTCAATTTTCCCATCTTTCCTTATAAATCCCATTTGATTTCCTCATCGTTCTGCTTGTTCTGCATTCTCAAGCTAACCCTGAGCCAGGGATCCAGAATTCTTGTGCTAAGGCAGCTAACACTACAACGCTGGGCATCTAGTGGCTGCGGAAATGGACCAAATCACAATTGGATGCATGGGGACCTCTATGTTCAGGACTCTAAATTAGATCAGTCTGAGGTCTCAGGCCCATAATTTCTCATGTGTGAAAGTATGGTGGCTCAGAAAGAAATCTCTGTGCCAAGAGAACTTTTTAGATTTGATTATTGTTATTTGTGATCCCCCCTCCCACAGGCTACATAGGAAATTTTGATACAAAGCACTTAAATGAGTTTTTCTTGCCTCTATTTGACAATGTTGTTGAATAATTGTTATTGTGGGGTCCTCTGTTCCTGCAGGGCCCGTCAACTTAATGTTCATCAGTTATAATTTGACTGCATGATGTGATTTTATTGTATAAGGCTCCATGGTGGTATATGCTGCTATTCTGGTTTTAAAAGTAAATTAATGCAACTGAACATGTTTACCAGGCTCTGTTTTATAATCCGAGGGACATTTCAAATGTCATTGAGATTCTTCATCACCCAGACTGAACTCTTAATTGACATTTTACAGCAAAGACATTGAATCTTCAGAACAAAATAATTAACACCACAACAAGAAAATCCAAAATCTTAAAAGACATATACTCATGTTCTGTTTGTTCTAAATACACATTGTTCTTCTAAAATGATCTTATGTTAACTGACTGTATCAAAAACTCTCTAGTAGCATCTTTCAATTGTCTTTAAAGATATTGCAAAGCATTTGAATTTAAGCTATAAAAATGTGTTTTCTCTGCAACAAAATTTTCTTGAAATTAATGCTTACATAGAAATTTGGCAGCTATGGTCTGCTCAAAATGGCTTAATTCTTCTAAGCAGTGGCTTGACAAACTTACAGCTGTTGAATTAATTAAAATAAATATTGTTTTATCAAATTTAGTGAGAGAATTAGCCATAGTTGGAGATTGTTACATCAGTGAGGCCACTAGTAGTAGCTGGAAAAGACCAAGACCAGCATGAGTTCATGATCCCTGTAACCTCCACCACCGGTTTAAGACTGGCTATGTTAGAAGTTGACTGATTACTGTTCCCTTCCCCAGAAGAGTGGATATGAGAGAAGGGAGGATAAAGAGGTGGGTAAAGTTCTCTGCTGTGGTCAGCTTTGGTGAGGAGGAGTAGATTTGAATCAGACCTGAGACTAACTTTTAATGATCAAAGTTGTTACGGAATCCGTACACAGTGTACTAACAAATGGGTAGAGAGTTTGAGACAAAATAGTTGGAAGAAAGTTTATTCAAAGTAATAAAACTCATTCCAAAGAGTTGAGACGATAAACTAGATACATAGGTTAAATGTTTACTTTTCTCTAAAAATTGATCTCAGGAAGGACTTCCAGTCAAGATGGCGGGGTAGGTAGTCTGTGCTGGCCTCCTCCCACAACCACATCAAAATTACAACTAAATCATAGAGCAATAATCATTAAGTACCACCTGAGGACTAGTTGAACAAAAGTCTTACAACTAAGGAAATAAAGAAGAAGCCACGTTGAATCTGGTAGAATAGACAGGGCCCACATCCACAGTGTGGTGATTAAGAATTGGGAGGGATAGCTCGGTTTTGGAAGTGCTCCCTAAGGAGTGAGGGCCCCCAGATCCACACCTGGCTCGCTAGCCCAGGACTCCAGCGCTGGGAGGAGAAGTCCTCATAACATCGGGCTATGAAAACCAATGGGGATTGCATCTGAGTGAGGTAGAGGGCTTCTGGAGACTGAGACATCCTCTTTAAGGGCCTAAGCACAGGTTCACTTGCTCACAGACTCACTCATTCTGTGCTCTGGTACAGGGGTAGCAGCACAAAAAGTGCCAGAAACATACAAGGAAGAACTAAATTGACTAGCTTCAGGGTGAGGGCTGAAGGTACATCTCTCTCCAGGACAGAAATGCTGGCAGGGGTCATTGTTCCTTCGTTAAACTTTCTTTCCACCCAGCTGGTAGGTGCACGCAGGCACCAAAGTTGTGCTCTCCATTAACCTTACTAACCCTGCTCACCCCTCCCTGGTGGTTCCCTGAGACCCCACTGCAACCTACTGGCACACCCAGCCTGAAAGTCTTCCAGTGGCTTTTCCACAGGAGCAGCCTGCCTCATTTTGTGCTGCAGACTTTCCTAAAATCTCTCAAAGGTCCACAACCACCAAACAAGCAGCAGTTGGCTTCAGCATGCCTTGTACCTCTCATTAAGTGGCCCTAACCCTAGCACAAACAGCAAGCAGTTATCTCAACTTACACTGTGGCCCCCAACAGGTGGCCCTAAGCCTGGCATAAGAAGCAGCCAGTTTTGTCTTGAAATGTAGCTTTAACTAAGTGGCCACAATCATGACACAAGTGGCAGCTGCCCTCAGCTCACACTGTGATGTTCGTAAAGGGCCCCAAGCCCAGCACTAATGGAAGCTTACCTTGGTTCACAGCATAGATTCTCTCAAGTGTTTCCAAGCCCAGCACCAGCAACAACCGACTCCAGACCATTTCGTAGCTCCTACCAGGTAGACCCAAGCTGCTCACAAGTGGTAGCTGACCCTGGCATGCACCAGAGTCCCTCCCAAGGGGTTTCAGAACTTACACACCTAGTGGCAGACTTCAGTTCACACCAGATCACCACCCAACCAATTTGACAAATGACACACCTGAAGGAGGGACTCAGTACTGGATTCCTATTAAAGTGACTCCCGCTCTGTAGGGTCAGCCCCTGCACAAAAAATCATCCACTGTAGTCACAGTCAGTTCTCATACCCAGTCAGCCTGAGTGTCAGTCCCACCCACTGATGTAACAACAGCAATCCATGCTCAACTACAACAGGAAGGCACACACAACCCATACAACAAACACCCCTGTGGCACCTGACCCTGTGGCCACTAGGCCCTATAGGCCACTCTGCCAGTGTCAGGAGATGTAGCAGGTCTACCTAATACACAGAAACAAATACAGAGAGGCAGTCAACGTGAGAAAAAGAAACATGCCCCAAATGAAAGAAAAGAATAAAACTCCAGAAAAAGAACAAAGCAATCTACAAGATACAGAGTTCAAAACAATGGTTATAAGGATGCTCAATGAACTCAGAACTTCAACAAAGAGACAGGAAACTTAAAAAAGAACCAGTCAGAAATGAAGAATATAATAACTGAAATAACAAATACATTAGGGGGAATCAACATCAAATTAGAAGAAGCAGGAAATCACATCAGCTATCTGGAAGACAGGTAGCAGAAAACACCCATAGGAACAGCAAAAAGAAAAGAGATAAAAAAATGAGGATAGTTTAAGAAACCTCTGGAACAACATCAAGTATAACAACATTTATGTCTTAGGGGTACCAGAAGGAGAGCGGAGAGATCAAGGGATTGAAACCTATTTGGAGAAATAATGACTGAAAACTTCCCTAATATGGTGAAAGAATTAGACATTCACATCCAGGAAGTGCACAGTCCCAAACAAGATGAACCCAAAGAGGCCCACTCCAAGACACATTACAATTAAAATGCCAAAGGTTAAAATGAAGGGGGACTCTTAAAAGCAGCAGGAGAAAAAGCAGTTAGTTATGTACACGAGAACTCCCAAAGACTGTCAGCTGATTTCTCCACAGCAGTTTTGCAGGCCAAAGTGATTGGCACAAAATGTTCAAAGTGAAGAAAATCAAAGACCTACAAACCGAGATTACGCTACCCAGAAAGGCTATCATTGAGAACCTAAGGATAAATAAAGAGCTTCCCAGACAAGAAAAAGCTGAAGGAGTTCATCTCTACTAAACCAACATCATAAGAAATGTTAAAGGGACTTCTTTAAAAGGAAAAGATAAAAAAATATGATTAAGAAAATCTAGGAAAAGAAAAATGCTCACTGACAAAGGCAAACATTTAGTAAAAGCAGTGCCTTGATCAACTATAAAATGAGTACAATGGTTAAAAGGTAGAAAGATCATGTGTAATTACAAATATAAATTAAGGGATGCACACACACACATCCCTTAAGAAGTAAAAGAAGTAAAAAAAATAAAGTCATAAATGTGGAGGTTGTATATAAAAATTGTAGTGATTTTAGAATGTGTTCAAACTTAAGCAACCATCAACTTAAAACAGGTCACTATAACCATAGCTCGGTATATGTGAAGCACATGGTGACCACAAACCAAAAATCTACAAGAGCTACACAAGAAATAAATCAAAACACATCACTATTGAGAGTCATAAACATACAAGAGAACAAGAGAATAAGAAAGGAACTATGTTAAGAAAATAAGTCAGAAAGAGAAAGACAGAAACCATATGATTTCATGTATTGTGGAATCTAAAAAAAAAACAACACAAAATAAATGAACAAACAAAACAAACAAACTCACAGATACAGAGAATAATCTGATGGTTGCCAGATGGGAGGGGAGTTGGAGGGATGAGTGAAAAAGGTGAAGAGATTAGGGAGTACAAATTGCCAGCTATAAAAATAGTCACAGGGACGTTAAGTACAGCATAGGGAATACAGTTAATAACATTTTAATAGCTATGTATCATGTCACATAGGTACTAGATTTATCAAGGATGATCATTTTGTAAGTTATGTAAATATCTAATCACTGTGTTGTACACCTGAAACTAATATAATATTTTATGTCAACTGTAATTTTTAGAAAATGGTTGCTGGGGAAAACACCAACAATGTTTGCTATAGGACCCAAGGAGATTAAGGGCCAAAAGTCCAGGTATAGAAGGGATGTAGAGGTCATCACCAATGACGACAGGGATGACAACAGGAAGGTGCCAGCAGCCGGCAGGACTAAACTTTTCAATGTTGACCACAATCACGGGGCAGAGGCAGACACCTGCATAGGAGCGATGGGTGCTGTCTAGGTGCAGCGCTTCCATGTTTTCAGCTGGGCAGCCTACTCTCTCTGCTGCCCTGGACCTTCGATGTGATGGCCCTTCCTCTTTTTGGAGTCTGACCTCCACTGTCCTTGGCCCAGGCCATTTGTAGCCTGCCCACCTTGCACTTGATCTCTCCCCCTGACGTCCAGCCCTCAGAACCGACTAACAGATGGGAAAAGCTGTGGCAGCAAAGGGGCACTTACAGCGCCAGGGTCCATGAGTGTAGGATAGTCAGGGAATCCCCTGTGTGGAGCTTTGGTGAGGGGTGGGGCCCCAGAGAGGACCCTCACCATGTGAGGCACATTCCTCAGAGAATCTGAACCCAGAAGTTGCAAGGAGTTGCATAAGTTGCAAGAAGTTGCTACTGCCTCACAAGTCCCCGTTGTCCCCTAGACACCTTGGTCCTGGCCCTGGCTCCCAGGTGGTGTCCCAACTGCCAGAAATGGAAGAGTCAGGCCTGATGGCCCTTCCTGCCCTACCGGGAAACAGGGCAGAAAGAAGAGCCTCAGCCCAAAAGGAGAGGGGCATATTGGTATAGGCATGTAATCGCTGAGGCCAGCAGCCCAGGAGGGAATCTGCCTTGCAGCACAGGGCCCAGGTCAGGGGCTGTCTGGGGAGGCTGAGGTTGCTGCCTCTGTCAGAGGTGGGTTCTGAAAGGTCAGGGGTTTGTGGCCTGCTGCTGAGGTCTAGCCAGTGACTGGAGCCAATCAGAGCACAGTCCCACTGAGGAGTCACTGTACCAAGGTGCCGGTGGGCCCACGGCCTGAAGACCTTTCGCCTTGGACCAACTTCAGCTTGATGTCCTGGTGGTATGTCACTTGGGGAGCTTTTTCCTTCTGGAGGGTTGTCTTGTTCAGAGGGAGTAAAAGATGCCGTGCCTTAGAACAGGAGAATGACCGGAAGTTGGAAGAGCTGTCCATAGAAATGAAACTCATAGATAAAGCTTTGACAGAATCTGACAGAGCTTAAATTTATAAAAACATCTTTTAATGTAAGCAGGGAAGGGGACAGAACTCTCCAAAGAAGTGTCTGAACTAAAGGATTCCCTCAATGTTCTAAGAAGAATATCAGCAGATTGAAAATCTGCTTATAAACTTGGCGTCACATGAAGGACATGAATTAAGGAACTTGCCAGAGGAACAGGCCTCCCTGGACAAAGCACGAGAAGACAGGGGTGGGAACTGGGAGTAAGTTCAGGAGGGGACCCAGGGCCTGAGCACAGAGGTGTCCCTTGGTGAGCCCCTCCAGGCTGACCGGTCCTCTGCCCTGGAGCAGGAGGTGGGGGCATCACAAGGAAAGGCCCTGTGCTGCACTTCCATGGCCAGGTGCCGGGGCTCCTGGAAGCTCTGGCGGTGTGGGCAACAGTTCCACAGTACGCAGGTGTGATGGTTGCATGCACGCCCACCGCTGGGAGGCACAGAAGGGGTCTGGGGTGGAACGTGGGCTGTCTCCTGAGGTGGAGGTGACTTGAGTTTCACATGATGTATGTGAATTTTAAATGCGTTGGAATGCAAAAACGAATCAGGCATACTTTCATTAAAGGGACAAACTACACAATATAAATAGCAACAACATTTCTGTCTATATTCAATTATATTTGCATAGGTAGGTCTTAATCAATACAGTGACTCTAATCATAGAGCAATGAATAGAGCTGCTGTTGACAGAATAATATATCCTTCTGCACTTTTGAACACTACTTGAATCCCTACAGAAAGCCATAAGATTATCACAAATTTCTGATTAAAAACTCCTAATGCTGCCTCAGCTGCAGCAATTACTTAGTGGTTTACTGTGGTTTCTATATGTCATTGGACTACAATGAAGCAGCAAGTTAGATTTTTAGAGCAAAGGTTTTGAAAATGTTTTATTTGATGAAATTTATGAGAAACATAACACCAAGTTTAAACTTGCTTATACTTTCTGTTGCTATGGAATACAAGCTACAGGGGAAAACAAGGGTGTCACCGTTCAAAAAAGGTTACTGAGAATACTATTTTCAGAAGTTGTGTTCACCTAGCCCATACCAAAGGGAAGGTGTAGTTTGTCCTTTGGAGAAAGAAACGCATACCCATATTTATGCTGTCTCGTCATTTTTTTAAAGACCAAAACTGAATCATTTTGGAAAAAGGTGGTGTAGGAACCAAACATATTTTTTTAAATTTTATTGTTTACACTATTACACATGTCCTGGTGCCCCCCACACCTGCTGCCCCCAAACATAAATTTTTACATTTACAAGTTTTGGGGTCTCATTTAGATTTAAGATCTGGAAGCAGGTGATGATGGTCCCTGCTCTATAAATCCTTAGTAACTGAATAGATACCACTCCCACCTCCACCACACCCCAGTCAATGTTACAGGACATTCTTTCAGGACAGCAGGGTAAATATTACTAATATGTTCAGAATCTGTAGTATTTTGTTATTCTAGTAAAATGAAAGAATTTATGCATTTTCCAAAGTGTCTCTTTGATATAAATATGCCATTTACTTCATGGTAGAGTAAAGGAGATATGATTCTTGAGTTTTGAAAGTAGGCATAGTTTTCCTGGGTTTCTAGGGTGTATTTCCCTGTCATTTGCTGATACATTATTCTTGAATAAAGACGCTCTGTACCTAGCTTCAGCCCTCTGTAAACATCACATTTCAAGAATCCGTTTGCAAAATGTCCATGTAGGCAGAAATCACCCAAAGAAAAGGTAAATTTAACTTTAAAACTCATTACTAGATTCAGTAAGTTTTATTTATTTAGATACAGAAAAGAAATATAGTATACATCATTGATTTAGTTTGAAACCACCATTGGAAAAATAATTTTTTGATACGCAAAAATATTTAGAATGTTTGTAGAAATAATGGATGGAGCGTGTACAGCTCAGGGGAGATGAGAGTTCTGCTTCCTATGCAATTGTTCCCATAGATAACTCTGAACTGATGGTCTGCAATTTTCCTACTTGAAAGGAATTGCCCAAAGCCAATATTGGTGGAAGAATCCAACCTTGAAGGAAAATGAATCTTGATCAGGGAAGAGGATTTTCCCAGTAAGTATAAAGGAATAATTCTGGCTAGATAATAAGAATAAACCTTGCAAAATAATCTCACCCTGTCTGGCTGAGCAGGTGAAATATTCAACTGAAGATTCTTGCAAGAGAAGAGGTTCGTGGACAATGGTGTCAATGTGAGCCAAAAGAGGACAAAAAAGGACTATTATTGCCATCTGGGGAAATGGTTTAACTTTACTTAAAGAGTCAAAATGCCCACAGATCAGGTCACTATGGAAAAAATGCAGTTGTTAAAACATGACAAAGGGAAACAAACGCAGGTAGGTTTTCCTTGTGTGTGAAGGCGGTGTAAAGCGCCTGGACATAGTAGGGAGTCAGCAAGACGTAGTCCACCTCCCGCTCCGTCCCCTGCCTGTAAGACGTTACAAGGCCTCTAATCAGAGCTCATGGTTGATAGAAGATAAATCTCCCTAGGATTTCTTTACATTTTTTTCGTATGTCTCAATTATGCTCAGGTATAGCCATGCTGAATTCTACGTGTCTGTGGCACATGGAATACTCTCTAGGATCATGAATGTGTAAGATCCACACACATCTTCCCAGAAAAATCAATTAGAAGAAATATTAGCCTCAAGTTTTTGCAATAAAAAAGATGCCATAAGACAGCAGCCTGAGTCCTCTGGAATTAAAAAGTACAACTTGAGTTCTCAACATAACTTATTTTTCAGTATCTTTAAATGTAGCAAATGAGTTGGGTTTTCATATATTTTCATACTGAACATATTCTTAAGGAGAAAAAAAATGATTTCAAGTCCTGCAGCTTCCAAAGCAGCTGCAGTAACCTTTCTAATTGTGCCCTTGGTGATCTTAAAGTGTGGCATGAAAAACAGCCGTAGAGACTTCTAAAGATGCCTAAAGCTCTCCCGGGGAGAGCTGTCAGGGCACCAGGGGAATCTAGCAGTAGAAGTATTGCAAAATAGCTATTTACATGTTGAAAGAAAGAATTTAATTAATAGTGTTACAGCTGTGAAGTTAATATGAAGATCTGAGGTCCTATCACAAGGGATGGTTACTTATTTCTTAAGCAAGTCACTCAGTCTCGCATTATTCCCTGTTACAGCTCTTGCGTATTAATGTATGTCTCAAAGGATCTCACGACGAGGCTTGTGATGCCTGTTAATTTTTTCAATATTAATAAAGATGATGATGTTGATGGCAACTATAAGAACCACCATATACTGAAACCTCACAATATGCCAAGATCCTAATTCACGTGTATGCGTTATTTAGTACTTTCATTAATTCAGTAAAATTAGTGTTGTGGTTTTCCTCACTTTGCAGAAAAGGAAACTGAGGCTTATGTAAGTAATCTTTGGTTAGCTACCCATAGTCATCCTGACCCTGCCATACATGTACACATCCCTTAAAACAATATTACATTCACACAATGGAATACTACACAGCAGAAAGAGAGGAGCTCCTGCCCTTCGCGACAGCATAGATGGAACTGAAGAGCATTATGCTAAGCGAAAGAAGCCAGATGGTGAAAGACAGATGCCATAGGATCTCACCTGTAAGTGGAACCTAATCAACAAAACAAACATGCAAGCAAAATATAACGAGAGACACTGAAATAAAAAACAAACCAACAGTGGCCAGAGAGGAGGAGTGAGGGCAATAACAGGGGAAAGCAGGTGAAGGGTCATCAAGGAACATGCGTAAAGGACCCATGGACAAAGCCAAAGGGGGGAAGGATTGAGGGTGGGAGGTGGGGGAAAGTAGGGGCAGGGAAATGGAGACAACTGTACTTGAACAACAATTAAAAAAAACCCAACATAACATTCTTTTTCTTCAAGTTCTAGAAATGAGCCAGTCCCCTCAAGATCACAGTAACAAACGCACAGTTCAGAGCTAGTTGGAAGATGCGATAACAACAAAGGGAAAATCTGGAGGCTCAGATCAAGAATCTCTACAACACGCCAGATGTGTGATTGTTCATACCCGCAAGAATGTAGGCTTTTATTTAATAAGAATGGTTCGGTAATGCCTGTCATTGGAATAACACTCAAATGCATAGAGTTGTTGGGGGAATCAATCTGAATCCAGTGTTTGGAGAAAGGTTCACTATTTTATAATAAATATTTTGGGTCCAAATCAAGGTATAAGGAAGCTGCTATTAATATATCCAAGTGGGTAGAAAGGTCTTCATGAACGAACAGGAGATAGCTCTAGAAACTTAATATATGAACCAGCACAAATGGACAAGGAATTTCTCATGGAGCCCAGCCTGGGCAAGTGGCAGGAGTGGTTGGGTTTGTCTGGAGCCCTTAACTCTGCTCTATTTCCCAGAATAGATTTCCTACAGACTGGAATTGAGGCTACACTGGCTAACCAGGGAAATGTCACCAGCCTTTGAGGAGGTAAATAGAGGAAGACCAACAGAAACTTTCTATGATGCTCCTTTTGGAATTATCCATCCTTTTAATGCTTAGCATACTTGACTGACTGCTGAACAGCATTTTAATGGATAATAAAATGAGTAAGTAATACTATTATATACATTTTAAAAAATTTTTTTACTCAAAGAAACGAGAAGAAAACCCCTTCACGTGCACATTGATATTAGAAAAACAGTTCATAAAAGAAACTTGGAGCAAAGGAAGAAAATCAGACTTGCGTGGAGCAAATGAATGCCATTATTATTATTAATTTTTTTTATAACTTCACAGGGCTGTTTGGAAACTTACCTGGATACCACACATGATATGCTCAAAATAATGCCAAAAACCCAACAATTATACGTACTATCACTGTTTTTATATTTCACAGAGACTCAGTGGGGTTAAGCAATTTGCCTAAGGGCCCATAGGTTAATAAGTGCTAATGACAAGATTTGAACAAGACTTATGATTTGAAATTCAGTCTTCTTTCAACACACTATGATGCCAATGCCACAGGATAAAATTCCTCTAATTTATTCTAACAACTCACTTTATATGGAAGAAAGTAAAAGAGAATTTCTATGCAGTGAAATAAATTATGATTTAAAATGACTATTCCAATCACAAGATACAAAATGCTATGTGTTGAAAAATGCTATGCTTATTATTCCATAATTATATTATTCATAAGATTTGCATTTGAAAATTGCTTTCTAATCTGCATGTTATAGATGATAACTGGGCATTGATTTCAGCATTTTTTTTCTGTCTTAGAAATTAGTGGTGAAAGGTGATTAAGAGCATAAATATTAAAGGTAGAATTAGGAATTTGTATGAACTCAGTATTAGAAATGTCATTTCTGGTTCCTGGTATATTTGCCAATATGAAGAAATGATGACACATTCTAATTATAAAGTTATTATAATGTTGAACAAAGGGTAACCACCTTAGAGTTTCTGGAGAAAATCCTTTAGGGATTTAGCTGCTTGGCTAAACCAAAAATTCTTTGTTACCACGTGGACTTCGACGGAGCCTAACAGTACTAAAGACATCTGTGTTGGTCAAGGCAGATTTCCTAAGGTCAAAACCACAAGTGCTAGCAGAAGACTACTGTGCTACTTAGAAAATTTGAGACTATCATACAGCAATAGAATAAGCACAAATACAGTTGATAAGAAAAATCTAAAAAATTATTTACAGCTTTCTTATTCTTTTGTGATTATACTGTTGAGTTTCTTCACTTCAGTTTCTACGAGTGAAAATTGTTCTGGTTTGTGAGAAAGATGTTAAACAAAACTAGAAACTTAACCCAAGACACTTTAAATATGGGTGACAATCGAAAGACAGTTGTGCAGTCACAATGAAAATCACGTGGTCTGTGGGTGTTGGTTCTAGCCAGACAGAAATAATGTTCATATCATGATTTTTAAGACAACTCTTCTATCTTATCAGGATTTCAAAACAGGGATCACCACACTGATGTTCTTAGTTGTTAGTAAACATACATTTCACTTAAATATCTACAGATTTCATGCTTTGTCAAACACTTTTTTTTAAGATTATTGAAGCAAACGTAGAGCCTTGCTTCATATTTGTTACATTAACATATTTTCATATTTGCATATTTTCATATTAGCTACATAAACATTTTAATTTATTTTCCCAGTTCAAAAAAAGAAGAATATTTGAAACCATTATTTCACTTAACATTTGGTGCTGTAGACATTGTGACATAAGGCCTTTCTAAAGTGGACGAGAGGATGCACTGGAAGCTGAGTTCCCCTGCAGCTCACCAAACCAAACAGACCACAGTTCTGGAGTTCCGTTACATTAAAGCCCTCCCAAGGTCATGCCTTCCTGAATGGCACCCAGCCTCATTTTTTATTAGTATTCCATTTGTAATGTTAGACTACTCTACTTATGTATATAATAATACATAGTATAATAATTATTTATCAGTGTACTCTTTCTAAAGTGTATTTTAAAAGCATGACAAACTTACCTTAGAGAGCCCACCTACTTCCAAATAAAAGCAGATAATGAACACATTCCAGGTGACCCAGAGGGCAGTCCATACTGTATACTAGAGAGAAAGCAAGAGGGTGGGGAAAAAAAGAAGAAAAATATGGAGATGAAAGGCATGTATACTAAATAAATCAATAACAAAATGTCAGTCAGTCTGTCTTCTGGGAAGAAACAGGGCATGCTCAGAAAAGAGTGCTCCTTAGGAGGTCCCCTAAGATCTCTAGAAATTAAAAATCCAATAGTTTCTACTGCTTTCAGTAGATGCCAATAAAGCTAGATTTATTTTTAGTGTTTTGCTCACTAGCAGATACAGGTTAAATCCACGCGCTGACTTGATTTTTGTTTTCTGAGTGTTAGCTTTTCCAGGAAATGCGTTTATGTGAAATTTTGGTGGCTATCCATCCACTTACCTAATTTTTAGTTATAATATTAAATTGTCGAGTTTTGGGGAATGTTAGGCACAATCCATCCCTTACACATCCTTGAATGAGAATCATGTTTGAAAATGGCTGTGTGGAGTAAAATTGACAAACTTTCACCTGTTACACTATTTTATTAAGAGTGAAATGTGTGCCTTTAATATAATCTTACAATGCAATAGGAGCATGTAAAATATTTTTTAAAGGGACAGAAATAATAAAGAGGATTAAAAATAAGCAAATGAACAGATTTAATAATGGGAAAACACCTTCCAATCACATCCAACGAATTCTAAATATGCCAGTCTTACTGATTAATTGGTTTTGCGAATGTAGTATATACTAGGAAGTAGCTTCCTCCAGTGTATTAGTCAGTTTGAATTAATGGAGAAGGTCTAAGGGCTCAATTCATCGTCATTTTTGTATGTGGGTTGAGGAAGTGCGGCCCAGGAAACTGACACACAGGTCAGCCTAGATGACTGATGCTGGTACTTGCCATGGGAACACCATTAACAGGTCAGATACAATGGGCTGCTCATTCGCTTCACTTTACCACAAAACTCTATGAATTCTTCATTACTTAAGGGAGCATACTAATTAAATTAGTGCTTTCTATCAGTGATTATAATCACCACATGCTATTGTCAAATGAAAATAAATATAGAAATCATTTCATTAGCTTATTTTATGCTGTGTCAAAGAATGTAATTATGAATTTTAAACCCTGTATAAAATAGGCATAATTCTATTAGAAATCTTATCAGAAGATTTTAGTTATTTATAAAATATAATTTATACTTTGTGTCTTTCTGTTATTTTCAAAAGGCTTTCAAAATAATCACATGTAGTTTTATAGTTCTATAATTGGGTACATTTGATATCTTATCTTTATTCTTTCTGGAACACAGGTTTTGCTTGTTTGTTTGTTTTAATAATGCAATTAAAATAATAAGTTAAGGTCTCAAAAGCACTGGAAATTTAGAGAAGCTGGAGGTATGTTAAAAAGTTAAAATAAGTGAAACAATATATTGAGGCTTTTAGTACTTGCAGGTATATGGATTCTATGTCGATATCTTCTGTTAGTAGTATCTTCTAGTGTGAGTGCACTTGGGCATTTTAAAAATGTGCCAAATACATTGAAACTTACTTTTCTGAACCACAAAATGTTCCCATGAATATGGAAAATAGCTAAACTACATCTGCAATGTATACTCTTTGCAAACTGATCACAGTAACCATACCAATTTTAAAGCTGTTGTTAATAAGATGGGATCTGGTATCTGGTATTTTTCATTCTAAATCAATCTAACTATGCGTATATTAGAATGAGAGAGGTTGCAGACCACTAAGTAATAAAAAAAAAAAGCCACTAATCAAGGTTAAGAAAAGGACATAAATTAAATCAAGAGTAAAGGAAGAAATAAACTGAATTAATTATAAAACCATATGATTTTTAATTTCTAGGACTACAAACCTAACCCTTAAGTATATTTTTAGGAATGTCAATCAACTCATAGTTATCAAAAATGCATTACGAAACAAATCTATTTGAAAAATCAGGGCACAAGAGTAGTGACTGAAGTGCAGGATGTCTCACCAGCTGTACTACTAATGCCACTTCTGAGCTTTCAGAGATAAACTCCCCAGTCTGAACAAACTCCAGCTACCAGTGGCTACATTCTTAATAACCAGAGTGAGTGATTACTATGCTGCTTTCTGTGTTCCTGGTGCTGTGCTAAGCACTTTACACAGATCAGCTCATTCAGTCCTAAACCAAGGTGGAGAGGGGGTCATTTTATAACTTCGTGTTACTCTTGGGATAGAAACTTAAACAGTTTGACTCCAGAGCTGGGGTGCTTAAGGATTACGTGATAGGCTTTATTTTTTAAAATCATAAGAAAAGGACAATAGGTTAGTTTGAGAGGTAACACTGCACCAAATTTTGCAGTTTATCGAATGATCAATACACTAAATTATCAGTTTACCAAAAATTTATTAATTTGTATGTATTCTATAACTGGCAATGTTTTTGAATGATGATTTCTTTTGTATTTTGTGATTAATGTGTCATGCATGATATAAACATCATTTGTAAAGCAACAATGTAAGTTTCTTTCTCCTAATACAAAGATAATTTGTATGATCAACTTATGGATTGTAATGAGAAGAAAACGGTATACCTTAATGTGCACCTGAGACACAAGTCTTTACGTGGAGATAAAGGGAAAGAAATCTCTAGCAATACAAATACAACCATAAGTAATTTTACATAGGCAAGAACTGTTAAGACAACATATTCTTTTTTGATGTGGGTTATTTTATTTATAATTCAATTGAAAGAAGAATAAAAAAGAAATAAGACTCCATTTTTAACAATACTCTTTCATTATCTTGGAGCATGCCCACATGTTCCCATCTCTAGATAAATATATTGCAATACAGAAGACTTAACTTCCTAATGGAAAAAAACAAAAACAAAAACAAAGCCATTCTATAATTACCTATCATCTATCTACCTATATATTTATCCTACTTTAAGTTTAGCACACATATTTTAAATTCTAATTCACATAGACAAAGCTGTAAAGATTTTTTTTAAAAGTTCATGTGTTCTACATGATTTTGTAACTATTTCCAAGTTTTATGAGGATATTTCAGCATTTTTAAATTGAAATGACCTTTAGAAATCTTGCGGTCTGTTTCTTTGTCATCGAGCAATCAGTCTATAACTTGATTTATTTTTACTTCCTGAGCTTATTTGCTTTCCAGTTACCAGGAAGCTCATTCATTTCTTCATACGTGTGTCAGGTAAAATGTTATGTACAGTAAGTTAGAAAAAAAGAAGATGTTAAACAGCTTAATTTTTTGTTAAGCACTTACTCTGTTAGGTTATGCTAAGCAAGTCATGAACATTATATAATTCTTAAAAACAGCTATGAATCAGGTTTTTACAAACAAACTAGAGTACAAAGAAAGCAAATAAATGTCCCAAGTGTTCACAGCCAATAATTGGTGGAGGAAGGTTTAAATCTGGCACCAATTAAATGGAAACCTAACACTCATAATGGTCATGTTGAGCAGTAGCTCAGGGAGAAGATGTGTAATGACATAGTAGGGGCATTTTCCTACATGACAATTTAAATTAAAGCAAGTTGTTGTCCTTTACCCATGAACATTGGTATAAAAATCCAAATAACTAAATTGTGGGCCTAGAAATTTCACTCAGCATTTTTTATTTTAAAAGCAATTTTGAGTTAATATTAACTCCATAGTTAATCTTGATTAAAAAAATCTTAAATTAGCTAATGTTTCTGCATTTAAATTAATTTAAAGCTGCTTGATTATATTAATTTATTGCCTATGAAATAATGATGATTTAAACAGTTCCAGGGCAAAACTTCATTTTGGAATTCGTAAGTAAGGTTTTCAAATATCTGACACGGGAGTACACGGGGGCAGGCGACCGACGCCAGGACAGTGATTGGTGACTGCTGATGGGCTCCACCGCCCACACTCCGCTCCACTTTGTCTCTAGCTAAAGAAACCAAAAGGTGCATTCAACCTCTTCAGCTAACCTTGGTATTATTCCCCAATGCCTATGTCCCACCTTGCACCATAGCTAAAATCAACTTTAACCAGTAGAAGAGTACTATATAACAAAGCTGTTTTTGTGTTCTAAAAATACATACAGAAATAGCGAATTATATCTTTTCAGTAGCGATGGTATCCAAGGGGAGTTACTACTCTTTCATTTGGTGATATGGGTGAATTTTTCTGATAGTCTGTGCTGTAAGACCTCCTTAGTTACAGTGGCAGGAACCCAAGATATTATAATGCTTAGAAAAAAATAAGTTAAGGTAGGTGCAGGCAAAGTAGCACACACTATTTTTTCATGTGAATCCTCAAGTCCGATTGAAATAAGCAAGGCAGTAAGGCCAGTTTTTCTTGTTGAACTCAAGACATGTTCTTGAATTAGAAGTTATTTACTAGTTCATCCTGTAAAATCACTTCATCCAATAACCTTTCATTCCCTTATTATTTGTTCGGCCAAGTATTAAGCATACTGGGATAGACCTAGAATACAGCAAAGGATGGGCACGGTCTGGCCTGGCAGGAGAACCCTGTTGGAGGGGGTGAGATGGGCCAGAGGCAAGGATGGCGGCTGTGTGGAGAGCTAGGATGGAAATAGTGAGCAGGATCTAAGAGAGCAGAGAGGAAGTGGCACTCGTCCCAGACAGGAGTGCTCAGGTAAGGCTTTTAAGAGGTGACCATTCGGTTGAAAAATTATTACCCACTTCCCAAGCAGGTAAGGAGCATAAGGCATTCCAGGTGTGCAAACTGAGGAGGCAAGCATCAGCATATGGTCTTAGGAAAGCACAAATAATTCAGCGTGGCTGGCAGGAGGTAGCATGAGGAAAGAAGGGTGCGTGCGAAGGACACAGCGTTGCTAGAGCTGGGCACAAACTCCAGACAAGGCTACATCTGGGAGGGGTTGGAGAGCAGGTAGAAGGGGCGGGTCCAGGGTGCGGAGGGCCAAACTCTGTTCTTTCACGTCTCTGAGGCCGGCTCGTGCTCTCCCCAGGCCTCTGCCTCATCGCTGTTCTCATTCTCCAGGGACCCTGCGCCCTGTGCTTGCCCACTCCTTACCTAATGAGATCCAGGGGGGCAGGGACACTGTAATTTACATTCTTTTCTATTTGTCCAACCCTATCCCAGGATAGCAGGTTCTCAATAAAAGCTTAATAAGTGAAAGGGAACAACAGTGCTACTGACAGCCAACTGTATGCCTTGTAATGCTTCCTGCCCAGAACCCCTCCAGTCCCTCCTTCCCTGGTGAACTTAAGCTCATACTGCATTCACTTCTGCAGGGTCGGATGGATGTCCACATTACACACCTCATGGAACATGTGCTCCTTGTCACAGTTATGGTTTAACATTTATGTGGGTGATTATTTGATAAAGGTCCACTTCCCTCACTAGGCTGTAAGTACCCAGGAGGACAGAACGCTCATGTTTGTATTTGCTCACCAAGGTGCCCCACACCTAAAACAATGCCAAATATGTAGCAGAAGCTCAAATTGCAAGATTTAAATGAATACATAAATAAAAGAGGAAGGAGGGAAGTGAAGAAAGAAAAAAGGGGAGGAGGGAGAGAGGAATGGGAGAAGAAATGAAGGAAGGAAGGAAGGAAGGAAGGAAGGAAGGAAGGAAGGAAGGAAGGAAGGAAGGAAAGGAGGAAGGGAGGAAGGAAGGAAGGAAGGAAGGAAGGAAGGAAGGAAGGAAGGAAAGGAGGAAGGAAGGAAGGAAGGAAGGAAGAAGGAAGGAACACTGACTGTGAGACCTGAATTTGGTCAGGTTGGTCAACCAAGGTTATTCTTATATTTTCCCCCACTGAGAGTGAAGGCTTTTAAGCCAGTGGTTCAGAAAAAGTGCAAAGGACGCAGGAAGGGAGGAAGGTTGAATGCAAGCAAGGCGTCCATACATAGGGAAGAGAATGCAGATGCCTCACAATAGATACTTGTGTGAAGAGCACGAAGAGCCAAGGTTTAGAGGATAAAAGCAATAGGACTAGTTAATATCACTAACGTATACCAACAACTTCATTCCACGGAAGCCACTGGCTTCATAATCATCTGGCATTTTGTGCTTCAGCAGAACACAAACACCATAAAGTGAAAAGTTCATAATGAGTAAGGGAGCTCTGTGTTCGTAGCAAAAAACTAGACCATAAATTCTAGTAATATTGGATACTCTGCATATTAAAGCATCTCATTATGCGAGTCCAACTCTAGGAAACATTTTTCTAGTCTATTGTATGGCACAGCTTAGCAGAGGCTCAGAGAGGAAATCGAGAGCAAGAACTGTCGGCCCCCCAGCCAGCTGAGTGACATTAGTCACTGCCATGTCCCAGGACAGCCGTTTTGAGTGCAGAGTCTGTGCTGTGGGCCACTGACCTTCAGCTCTGGGACATGATGAAAGATATCAAAAAGCCAATTTTGAGATTCCAAATAGAGAATTAATGCATTTACAGAAAATTTTCTAACTTTATTCTTTTCAGTAAATGTGATTGGATTAAGTCAAAATGGAAAGATGGCATATTTTAAAGTCTAGGTTTTCTTCTGATGAGGTAATATTACTATATTACATGAAAATATTTCATAATTCTACAGAATACTCTATATTAATTCAGGCTCAGTGAGCATTTTAGAGCATGTCATTTCTATTTACAATTATTTATCTATGCTTGTTATTTCTTACAAATCTTATATGTGTAGCTCAAAATATTACCTTCTTTTTATAGAAAGCTGATTACTGTGAATAAGTTCTGTTTTACTGTGGATCACCACATACTCCTTGTTCAATTGTTCCACGAAGGAGGGTATGCTAACCCTGTTTGACGTAGTTTGGAGTATGGATTCATGTTCCAAATTTCTCTTAACAAAATGGGGAAGTGTTCAATAATATACCATATAAAATACATTAGAGGCTAGTACTAAATAGCCTTTAGTACATGCATGTGTAATGTCCTAAATCAATTAAAATTATATTACATTTTTGTTTCAGTTAGCAAACAGTTACGGCTGGGTAGGCTGGCTTTGCAGCATGATACCTGTCTTGAAATGACAGTTAATGCATATTTACATCTCATCATAACATCGAGACCTCAACACATCTCTTACTCTCTCTACCCAAACCCCACTTTAAGTTTAAAAAAATTCCTTGAGATACTTGAATTTAGTTAATGCTGTGAGCCTCACATTTACAGTCCCGTTGCTCTGCTGTCATTGTAAACGTCCCCTGACGCCCTTTCCACAGATAATCGTCTCCTAACAGCATTCAGTATGTGATGGCTAGGACGGCAATGCTGCATCATCACTGAGGGGACAACTTCAATTATTCATCTCCTCACAGCAATCTTGTAGTGCTTATACGGAAAGACTTGGTAAAAATAAGACTTACCACCACGATGTATCGGGGTCTGTACTGAATCGTTCCGAACAAACCCAATATGACTACTATTATATGTAGAAAATTTCCAAGAATAGGCGCCCACTGGAAACCAAGGAAGTCAAAGATCTGCCTCTCCAACGCTGAAAGCTAAAACAAAGCAAGGAGAGACGGTGAGCATTTCACTCAAGCATAATCATTCCATTTTTAATCTTCATTTTACAGTTAGAGGAGCCTGCATGTTCTTTTTCAATCATAGTAATGGGCAGTATTATCTCTAGAGTTGTGATACCTATTTCATGTACTGTTTTATATAGCTTTTCTCGGAAAATATACTAAGACAACTTTGAGCATTATGACTTCAAGTGTAAATAGATTTGAAACCTATCTGTAGAGTTGTACTCTTTAAATCATTTTCTATAGTAGAAAATCTAGACAGATATTTTATGACACTATATTTTATGATAGTAATTCATCATTATTTTTAGTAAAATGGTTGGCTTAGTATAACATATCTGGAACAATAGCTCCAGACTGGCAATGCTAAAACTAGTATTGTTTAAAAAAAACCCAAAACCCCCTACCATCCCTGCCTTCCTCTGTGAAACATAAATGATCAAATCTTCTGTTTTGTTTTTTTGTCCTTTCATTAGACTATCACTGATGATAATGACATAACACACCACTTTTTAAAAATGAAGCTTATTTATTGATTTACTCTGAGCTCAATGCCCTCATGAAAACACTAAAGAATCCCTTTGAATCACATTTTTTTGAGATTATATACCTTCATGAAAACTCATTTTAAATGAGGTAGAATCATTTTTGAATATCCAAATAAATATTATGGAGCCATAACAATTTTAGATATGCTACTTATTATATTTTCATGATACACAATTACATTTTTTAATAATCCCAAAATGTATTTAAAATGCACACTGAAAACACTTTTGATGGAAGAGATGAATTTTGTATAGTCCAGTGAATGCCAACAATGTAATTATCATGTACACATGATATTTATTGTATTCTATATCTAAAAAATTTATGATTCCACCTGCTGTATTTGGACACTAATCTTACACATTTCCTGCATTTTTCTAGATTTACTTTGATATAATAGTAATTCTAATAAAATGATCCAACCATTAGCCACACTTATGGCACTAGAAACTGCGGGTTAGAAATGAAAATGGCACCCTCGGTATTTTCTAGTTATGTGTCAGGTGTATGCCTGAATAGCTTTAATTTCCTTGGACATAAAGACATGTCCACTATCCAGTAAGCTGAATCTACCTTGGTTAAGATTCACCTTCAGTAAGCTATGGACGAGAAAAGAGCAAATGCTACAGACAACCAACCAGAACCACATTCATTTCATGGATATTTCCTGACCATCAAGTGATTTGTCACCATCCCTGCACTCACAAATGGGAAGATGCAGAGGAATGGCTAAAAAAATAATCAGAGCGCGATAAGGAGCAGCGCCCACCGTGGTTTCAATCTCGTTTGTCTCTGCTTGTAACTCTAATTTGGTCCCAGGAACCTTTCCCTAAAATGCAGCAGCAGCTGCAGGCAATTTATTTTGAAAAGCAACCCTATTTTAAAGTTGTCGTGCATCACAAAAACCTTTAAAATGAACTTTTCAAACAGAGAAAAACTCATTTTTTTCTGTCAGAAAATTTATGGATAGCATTCTCTTTTATGATATTAAAGAAAGCATGCATAATGAAATATAAGCCAAATTAACACCAATTATCAGAAAATCCACATTCTTTATTGAAGGCACTGTATCTCTATTTATTAATGTTCTCTGATAACTTACTTAAAAATAGATTTATGGTGGCTTGAAATAAAGTCAAAAACACAAGGCCACTAAGAAAACCAAATGGGGGGATCAGATCATAGATCAGGTGAGAGGCAGCTGTAACAAATATACAAACCATGAACAGTAGATTTGAGTATTGTATTTTATTATTTATTTACTTTTGTTTTTAAATCTTTACCTGAAGATATGTTTATTGGTTTTGGAGAGAGAGGAAGGAAGAAAGAGAGAGAAAGAGAGAGATCAATCAATGTGAGAAAGAAACATAGATTGGTTGCCTGCAGTATACACCTTGACGATGAATTGAAACTGCAACCTAGATATGTGCCCTGACCGGGAATCGAACCCACAACCTTTTGGTGTATGGGACAACACTCCAACCATCTGCGCCACCCAGCCGGGGCTGAGTGTTATGTTTTAAAAAGTCAACTAATGACAACAAAAAGCCCTTCAAAAACAAACAAAACACCACTGCAAATTTTACTTAATTTTTAATCTGAATTTTATGTTAACCTATTTAGATATTTAATTTATAAGCAAATATCTTCTCTACATGTCATACGCTAGAGACATCACTTTTTGCCTCAGAGCTTGACATTAATAACAATGGCCCAGAGCCACTAAATGAAATTAAATGGCATCCTGGTTACTCTGTTAACTCAGAAGTATGAATATATTTTAGAAATCTCTCTGTCAAAATGGTTCTCATCAATGGTGTGCTGAAGCTGCTGGCACAGGTCTGGGAACATGGATCAGATGCATCTCTTCCCAACTCCAAGGTCAGTGACCTCAAGCTGGGAACTTGTCATCGGCTAGTATGGGAATATTTACAACACGAACATTAGGAAAGGCTAAAAATAAGGGTTTGGTGTGTATGACAGCTTATTGCTATACATTTACCTGCACACCACTGAACATGTTATCTGGGAAACAGTGGTTCTGAGGCAGGAGAGCAGCGAGAGGAAGCCACCGAACGTGGACTGCAGCATAAAAGGAGAGCGGCCAGCCAGGCCAGAGCAGAAGGACGCAGGCGCAGAGAGGGTGGCTGCACGGATGGCGCAGCAACAGAGAGGACGGACGAGACACTTGAAGAACTTGAAGTTTAAATAAATGGAGAGAATTCAAGAAAACATAAAGGTAACAAGACATCCCAGAGAAAGCAAAAACCACCAGTGGCCAGTTTAAAACAGGAAGCAATGATATAAAGAACAATAACCTCATTTCTTTTTTTTTAAATCCTCAGCTGAGGATTTGTTTATGGAGTGGGGGTGGAGGGGGGGGAGAGAGAGAGAGAGAGAGAGAGAGAGAGAGAGAGAGAGAAAGAAAGCAGCAGCACACCCTAGATATGTGCCCTAACCAGGGATCAAATCCAAGGTGCCATGCTTGTTATGATGTAAATGTTTCTTATGGATTGTAACTTTCACAATCAAATTGTAGAAGGCTTGGCAGTCTTCATTATGGTTATGGAACAAAACGTAAAGTATCATTTGACCATATAAAGTACAATGTATCTAACACAGCTTGGGAGAGGCTGAATGTTCCATGCCTACATCCTGTAGCTATATGGCAAGGGGAAAGGAGTGAGTTTTAACAATTCTTACTGTAGGATCAAACATGTCCTTTTATCAGGTTCCAAGGTGAAAACATTTCCTCTAAATCCATGAATTTTAACCATACCCCACCATACATATTCCCAATAGCTCAAGTACTATCCTTGCTTCTTTATTTTATGCCCAAGGAATATAGACATCGACAAATAGATATACCTTCAGAACAATAGTTTTCTTACTGATCCATATGTTATGCTTAGTGCTTCACAAGGTATTTTGCATACTTGTTTTTAATTATTACTATTTGTGGGAATTAATTTGCATGTAGTTAAAGAGCTGTGAAAACTCCAGTTGACCAAAGATTTTCCTGAGCATCTACCTGGGCTGTGTCTACATAATAAGCTTCTGCCCAAAGAAAAACTGGGCAAGTGCTAATTCTTAGAGAGTGAGTACCTTTGGGGATTCAACTTCACAGGAAGATGAGCTGCCTTTTATTCTGATTCTTGGACTTGCCCTCTGCTCACTAGAGGCAGAGGCATTAGAAAAGATCAAAACAGCGTTGCTCATGTTGGCACAATCATAAGAAAGTACTTGATCAAAGGATAGTTTCTTAAAAGACTGGAAAATTAAAGCATATTGTGTGAATGACACCTTCATCTGTACAACCAGTAGTGAGGGATTTCATGAGGTAAGTATGTTATAACCATTAAGATTCAAATCTTTCCTTAAAGTGGGAATTTAAAAGCTCTAATTAATATTTCTATTAGCTAAATTGATATATCCTGGGCCATGTCAAGTAAGTTTTGGGTAACTAAGTGGGTTTTTTATACCCGGGAAGTCCACAGAGACTTTAGCTCCACCCCCATTATCCATGATCCTTTGCTCTAAAACCTCATAGTTCTCAGTTCCCAACAGACTTTTCATGCTTAAGGTTGACGATGCCTGACTTCTGTGTTCATAGATCTGGCGTGGGGCAAATTATGATCTTATGTTTTAAGCTGCAATTTTTGAATACTTTTATGGATCTGATAAAAAAGGACCAATGACATTTGTATCATTATTCTACTACATAGAGATTGTGCTGTTGAGTCCTAATAACCAGGAGAGTCACCATTTCTTAAAGCAGATGCTACTGTGGAGGAGTTACTATGTGTCCATAGACAGGTGACCAGGCATTAGGATGTACACAAACTTGGATGGATCCAGGAATTCCAGATTATGGAACAATCATGATTTGAATCATCCAGTAATGACAGTAATAGTGTTTCTGCAAACCATAGTTTCTACATGGTTTTGTATTATTGTTGGTAGCGAAATAAGCCAGTTGGTGAAAGACAGATACCATATGATCTCACCTATAAGTGGAACCTAATCAATGAAACAATCAAGCAAGCAAAATATAACCAGAGACATTGAAATAAAGAACAAACTGACAGCAACCATGGCGGAGGAAGAGGGGATAACGGGAGGACAGAAGGGGAAGGGTCATCAAGGAACATGTATAAAGGACCCATGAACAGAGCCAAAGGGGAGAAGGATTGAGGGTGGGAGGTGGTGAGAGGGGGCAGGGGAAAGTGGTGACAGGACTGTGGAGACAATTGTACTTGAACAACAAAAGAAAAAAAAAGAATTATTTAAAATTTTTTTTCTTTAAATTTTTTTCAAGTGAAAAAAAAATCGCAAAGTCCATTCCAATGAAATCAGAAACTGAACATTTAGTGGGATGAATAAAGTCAAATAAGCTTACTTTACTTTTTTTAGAGGTTTTATTTATTTTTAGACAGAGGGAAAAGGAGGGAGAAAGAGGGAAACATCAATGTGTGGTTGCCTCTCGCGCGTCCCCCCTACTGGGGAGCTGGCCGCAACTCAGGTACAGGCCCTGACTGGGGAATTGAACCGGTGACCCTGTGCTTTGCAAGCCAACACTCAATCCACTGAGCTATACCAGCTGGGGCAAAACAAGTTTAATACACCTCCTTTTTCTGTTGCTTTGTTTTTAGTACCATCTCCACTGGCCTGAATGACCACTAGTGCATATGCAGATAGGTGAGGTAGAACTGTGAGGGCTGAGAAGACAAATATTTCCCTTAATGCTAAGTGTGATTAAGTTCTTCTTTGAATTAACTTTCCTATGTGAAAATATAGTCTCCAGAACACTGGAAAAGATTTCTTAAATTCTGTGTATACATTTTGAGTCACTGTATCTCAGGGAAGTTGGATGGACATTTCCTATCTTGCAATTCAGTAAGGAAGGTATAAGCTACTCGGTCAAGTAAATGATACTGGACATCAGAAAACAGGTATCTGTTGAGCTGTATGTCTACTTTTTGAAGAATTAAGGTAATGGGAAACATATCACAGAAAGCTTCCTGTTCCAATGCGAACAGATATTACACTGCGAACAGACAGATTTACAGAGGGTGACGAGCCAAGAGAAGGCAGGTGGGGGCATTCACACACCACAGATTCACTCAGGAAAGTTCTTCGGTTTCTTTTGTGCACTGACTTGGCACATCAGTTGGTAGAGTGACATCCATTTCACCAACTTCTCAATATGTCAGAGAATAAAACAATGTATTTCAAAAGCACTCTAAAGCTGGAATGGGTGGTAATACTATGGATATGACATTGTTTAACACTTTAATGTCAATTAATCTAATTTGATGCTAACAAAATAGGATAAAATCACTACTCCTATTATATAAATAAAGAAAACTCAGAATAATCAGCTAATTGGTATCACAGATGAAACTAGCATCTTTGTGTCTTAATCTGTTATTCTTCCTTCCATACTATGAAATTGCCTAATAAAACAGGCATTGTTTAATGGGTTAAATTTCTAAAATAAGCTGTATCACATGTAGAAATACAAGAGGCATAGTGGACTGGCCCTCCTCCTCCTCTTCCACCCATTTCTAAGTGAGGCAAGCCCTTTCTCTGTTCTTCAGAAGAGGCCAGGTATACCTTTCAGAAACTAACCCACTCTGTTGTCTTAGTCAAGCTTCAGTTTATTCATTGACTATGGATAACAGTGATCTTGCAGATAACGTTTAGTCTTATTATGTGTGCCAGTCTAGTCTAGCAATTTTCAACCTTTTTTTAAAAAAAGATTTTATTTTATCTTTAGAGAGAGGGGAAGGGTAGGAGAAAGGGAAGGAGAGAAACATCAATGTGTGGTTGCCTCTCATGCGCCCCTCACTGGGGACCTGGTCAGCAACCCAGGCATGTGCCCTGACTGGGGAATTGAATCAGCGACCCTTTGGTTCACAGGCCGGCACTCAATCCACTGAGCTACACCAGCCAGGGCTCAATCTTTTTCATCTCATGGCACATATAACCTAATTAGTAAAATTCTGTGGCACACCAAAAAATGTATTTTTTTGCATATCTGACAAAAATAGATATAATTTTGATTCATTCACGCTGATAGCCACTGTTGTGTTGGCTGTTGTCATTATTTTATTTGACAGTCTAAGGGAAAAAGGTCAGTCTGTCTACCTGACGAAATAGTCAGGCATTGCAAGTTTTAAAAATTCTTGCGGCACATCAGCTGAAAATAGCTGGTGTATTCTAGTCTATTTCATTAACAGAGCTGGCCTAGATCAGCTATCTTAATTTCCAACCTACCCATGGGTCAAGAATTATAGTTCACAAAACACTGGTGCAGAGCACATGCTCGGGGGAGTGCTTTATCAGGGAAGAGGAGAGCAAGGTGGGGCTGAGAAAAGGGTTTGGCGTTTACTGGGCAGGTGCTGGGAAGCCATTAGAGCTTTATCTCATGCACAACGAAGTTTCATGAACAGCACCATGCTTTAGAATTTGGGAAACCCCTCTACCACAGGCTTGGGAGTGTTTTGATCTGGTTTTGTAACGGGAGTAGGGAGGTAAGGCTGGACTGCAGGTGGGGCACATGTTGGGAGCTGTTGCAACCATCAGACGATGAAGGATGGGAGTCTGATCTACGACAGTGGCAAAGAGAATTTAGAAAAGGGACCGTGAGGAAATATTCAAGAACCAAAATCGAAGGGTCAGTGATATGTGAGAGGTGAAGGATAAACTAGGTCATTTCAGCTTAAATTTTCACTCTGACCAAAGTAAAGTTGCTGAATGGGTACTGTTACAATTATTGAAAGTGAGGAGGAAAATTAGTTCTGAAGCTAACATGTTGGAATTCTTTTTAGAAGATCTGACACAGCATCAGCTTCCCTATTCTAATTGTGGTCTTTCCCTATCCTTTTTTTAAAAATGCAAATTAAAACCTCGTGTGGACACCTGTGGACTGCGCACCTTGACAATGCCTCAAGGATAGGAGCTGTGACTGTCTCTGTTGAACTCAGCACAGGTAAGCAGACCCTCTCCTCTCATTCTGTCAATATGTACACAAAAAGTCAAGTGAGTTTCAATTTAGGTTAAGCCAAATATAATTAGAATAACTGAAATAATAGGTAAGAACTGAGCACAAAACATGTTGTTGGGAAACCTGAAGCTGACTAAAAAGAAATTTTAGTTCATTCACTGTTAGGGGTTATTTTAATCACTACTCTTCTCATGTCAACTCAGCTTAACTGAATATGCAGTTTCCAGCTGTGGGGTTTAATTAGGGGAAATAAGGTTCTTATCATTAAGTAAACTTTTAAAATATTTCCTTTGGCAGCACACTTTTTTTTGAAACAAATTTATAATTTACCAATAGGTTTTGTCAAGAGGGTATTTTCACATTTGTTTTCTAGCACTGCGGACACCAATGCAGACATAAAAAAACAAAACAAAACAAAAACACCCTAAAGAAACTGGGGGATGAATACTCTCATTCCCTCTTTCATAGTAAGTCAATAATACTCTGGGTAAACATTTCACAAAAGTTAGGCAGAAGAAAATGATCTGTTAATATTTGTTTGAGGATGTCCCTTGGTCTCTAAACGGGGCGATTTCATCCTATGATCTGGCTTCTAAGTCTCCTTCCCCTGCCGGAAATTATTCTACACCCAACTCCTCCCACGTTGCCAAGCAGAAGCCGACCTTAAAAAATGCCCTACCATCCATGAATAGCTCAAGCCAGGAGTAAGGCGACTATTTTAACAAAAGTCCAAAGTAGCAATTTGTTACAGAACAGTGATTGAAGATTGAATTTCAACCCTCCAGTGGAGCCATAACGGATCCAAGAACACTAAAGTTGAACCCCGAGGCTGGGTGACCTATACAATTCCACAAACAGCTGGCGGGAACATGCCTGCAGTGGCATTTAAGGCTCCCATGGAGGTCTGACTTAATGGCAACCCAGCATGAGAAGAGAAAAGAGAGGATTATGGACCAAAAGTTTCTTCATTTTTTATTTGTCGTTAAGACTACCTGCAAGAATTCCTTCTTTAAAGAATCTGTTTAAAATATATATATTCAGCAAGAGCTACTTTGTGTGTGTGTGTGTGTGTGTGTGTGTGTGTTCTGGAAGAGAAAGTAAATGCTTCTACTTTAGAAAATAATATAGAGAAAAACTTGAAGCTATCGAAGTGTTAATGTTACAGAGAAGCCATTCTCTGAAAATCAGATTGTACAATAAACTCTTAGGTAATAGACTGCTGATGGTGTCAAAGTAGGTTATTTTTCTCCGGGTGATCCTTTCTACCTTCCCTTTGTTGCCCTCAGCCCACTGTGCAGCAGCCGCTGGAGCAGTCCGTTTCTGTCCACGCCCTGGGAAGGGCGCAGGAACCACCGACCCTGGACCAGGGCCCTGACAGTAGAACTAGTGAAGACCTCAGACAAAGATTGAGGTATTTCTAGTGTAAACTTGCACTTCATTTTCTTTTTCAGTTTTCACTGACCAAAGGCTATGATTTAATTTGGTGAAACTGGTCCTCGTCAACTTGATATGAGTGTCTTTAATCTTCAGGTCCTCAAGGGA
This sequence comes from Mormoops blainvillei, assembly GCA_004026545.1. NCBI lineage: Eukaryota > Metazoa > Chordata > Mammalia > Chiroptera > Mormoopidae > Mormoops > Mormoops blainvillei. The sequence continues at coordinate 247,484 of PVJD01000769.1, forward strand.
CAAACTGAATTAACCACTTTTTAATCATGCTCATACTTTTTGGACATTAAAATGTTTCTCATAGGACCAATGAAGCGCGATCAGCCTCTTGGTTTCCAGGCTTTTAGATTCTAAGTGTACAAACAGACTAAAAAAAGAGTACCTAACGTATGATCTGTCTTCTGGGCTCTCCTCTAGGGACAGGGGTTGAATAAGTGTCAATTTTTATGAGCTCTGATATAGCTACGCTTATCAAACAGAGATACACTGCCAACATCCTGAGCTTTTATCTCAGCCATACCCATTCCTTGCTTCCAGTGAGGGTTCATATTTGTAAATCTCTTTATAGGGATAATGCTTTTCCCCACATTTTTATGTGTATTAAGTACACTTACTGTTCAACATTGCAGTCTAAAATAATGTTAGCATCACAGAAGAACATATTTATGATGTTTTGATCTCTGTTCCAGAGAGCCTCATATTTTAAAGTAAAAAAAAAAAAAACCAATGTTTTTCCAAATGTATTCTCATTTCTTATAAACTTAGGGGAAAAACAGGGAGCTGACATCTGTTCATTACTTACTGTATGCATTGTGGTAGGCGTTACATATAGAATCTAATTAAATTTTAATAAAAACCCCTACACAGTGGGTATTTTTATCCCCATTTTACAGAGGTTTAAAAAGCACCCAGCACACTCAAGAAACACAGCTAGTGAGTATCAGAACTAGCATCAGAACCTAGCTCAGTCAAGCTCCAGAATCCAAATTTCTTATACCAGCGCATGGCCTTTGTCTAAAGGTTTAGATTAATTCCTTTTGCTTAAATAGTTCATTAAAATATACATACAGTTTGTAAAGTTCTTTATAGATATCTTCACATTTATGCCTCATTCCTGAATTTATTTCCTCATCTATGGTTATAGGGATAAGTTCAAGAATTTATAGGAATAAATTCAACAAAATACAGAGAAGATTTATACCTGCAAGAAGATGGAAAAAAATTTTTTTCCCTGCTAAGTACGTCTAAAAACATAGGACAACAAATATAAAACAAACGCAAGAAGAATCTGAAAGGCGGAGAGAGGAAGCCGCAGCAGCTAGCAGCCTGAGGGAGGAGGAGGTGTGATTTCCCTAGGTTTTCTTTTCGTTGCATATACTCTGGACTTCGAACAGATGACACTGGTAACTCGGAAATGCCAATTGGTGCAGACGAAAAAAAAAATCTGTTCTTTCTAGCCAGAGGACCAGAACAAGGCAGCTTAGCAAGAGAAAAAACTTGTAGGCAATAATCACTCTACTCCAGTCAAAGACCACGGTGGGGTAGGTGGTGGTTGGGGAGGGGGGGCAGGGAAGAGATGTTCCCTTACTAATGAAATGTAAGGACAAGGGAGAAGCATGAATTCTATCTACCCTAGTGAGGATGTAACAAGGCAAGGATGCTGTCAGAGAAGTCTAAATAGTTAGCTGAGACTTTTATCTCTGCCAGATAATAATGAGTCTCTATCTCCCCAACAGTGACTGTGGAGGCCACGTGGAAAGACTGACCTTCCTCTCACACCTAGCAGTAATGAGGCATCACTCCTTTTCACCACTGGGGTAGGGTAAGAGGAAGACAAGTGGAGAGTTAGGACTTTCACCATCACCCAGAGCTAATGAGGCTATTCCCACCATGGTGTCAGTGGAGGCCATGTGGGGACATGAACTCCCACTGACACCCAGCAGTAATGAGGAGCCTCCTACCTCAGGTATCAGTGGAGTATAAATGGGGCACCTGTACTTCCTTCTCACCCTGGCAGTAATAAAGTGACTCACCCCCTTCCCTTGCTGGATTAGTGTCAAATACAGTACAGTAAAAACAGAAGGTTTAAATGAGATCCAGAGTCTCAAAACACAATGCAAAAAAAAGTTTAGGTTTCAGTCAAAATCACTTGTCTTACCAAGAACTGAAAGGATCTCAAACTGAGTGAAAAAGACAAACAATAGACGCCAAAACAGAGAGGAAATGTTAAAATTATTTGACAAAGATTTTAAAGCAGCAGTGATACAAATGATTCAACAAGCAATTAACAAATTGAAACAAATGAATAATTAGAAAGCCTTAGCAAAAAATAAAAAGTCTCCACAAAGAAATTGGAGCTATAAAAAAACAAATGGGCATTTTAGGAGTCAAAACACAATAACTAGAACAAAAAGTTCAGTGGATGGGCTCAACAACAGAAAGGAGGAAACAGAGGAAAAATTTGTAATATAAAAGATAGAACAGTAACTATTACCCAATCTGAATAACACAGAGAAAATAGACTGGAAAAAAATGTGAACAGAGTCTCAAGGACCTGTGAGACTACAACAAAATATCTAACATTTCTGTCATTCTGGGAGGAAAGGAGAAAGAAGGTGCAACTGAAAAAAGAACTTGAAAAAAATGGCTAGAAATTTACCAAATTTGACAAAAGAAATTTAAAGAATGAAGAGGTTGAGTGAACCTCTGGTTGAGTGACAAAATATATTATAATTAAGTTTCTAAAAACTAAAGACAAATTATCCTGACGATAGCCAGAGAAAAATAACACCTTGATTATAGGGGAACATAACTTTAATTAGTAATTCATCACCAGAAACCATGGAGCCTGAATGAAGTGGCGGGATACTTTTCAAGTACTGAAAGAAAAAGGACTGTCCATTGAGAATCTCATACCCAAAACAAATATCCTTCCGGCATCTTTGGAAATCAAGATATTCTTAGATAAAAGAAAACTGAGAAAATTTGTCACCAGCAGACTTACCCTAAAAAACAATGACTAAAGAAATTTCTCTAAACAGAAAGGAAATGATCAATTAAGGGCTCCAAGAACATCAGGACAGGAGAAAGAACATGGTAAGCAAAAAAAAAATAAAAAAAAAATTTATATATATATATATATATCAGTAAACACAGTAGGCTTTCCTTCTCCTCTAGAGCTTTCTAAATTATATTTGATGGTTGGAGCAAAATTTATAACACTATCTGCTGTGGTTATACACACACACACACACACACAACCATATATATATATATATATATATATATATATATATGAAGTAAATATTTAAAACAATTATGTAAGGGATGGGGAAAAGGACATAAAGTGAGTTCAGGTTTCTATACTTCACTCTAACTGGTAAAATGATGACACCAATAGACTGTGACCAATTTTGTCATTATAAGTGAAACCACTAAAAATCTATACATAGAGATATACTCAAAAACACTATGGATAAATCAAATAAAACTGAAAAATGTTCAAATAACCCAAAGGAAGACAGGAAAAGGAAATGGAAAAAATGAGAATAGAAAATACAAAATAAAATATTAGAATTTTAATCCTTACTCTATCAAGAATCACATTACATCTAAATGGTCTAAGTACATCCAAGACAGAAACTGGTAGAGTGGGTTAAATATATGACCCATATGTATGCTGTCTATGAAAAACTCGCTTCACATCAATAACATAAGCATATGATTGGAATTTTTTTTTTTCATTTCAGCCTGAGAATCTTTGTCTTTTAAATCAAGTATTTTGTCCACTAATATTTATTGTGATTAATTATATGTTTGGATTTCTTTCTACTATCCTAGTTTTGTATTCTTTTCTTGCCATTTCTATGCTTTTTTCTATTTCCCTTCTTTTGAAATGATCAATTTTTCCCCTTTTCATGGTTTCCCTTTATTAGTTTCAAGTCTATAGGCTTACTTCTATTTAAATAATTACCCTAGATTTGTTAGAATATGTGCATAAGTTATCAATAAAGTTAATCATTATCTTTTCCTTCTTCTCAAATAATACAATGACTTTAGAACACTGTAATTTCCCAATATGTATTTTTTGTGTATAGTTTTATATCTTGAAATTGTTATTGTTTTATTCAGTCAATGCTTGTGTCTGATTTACCCACTTACTTGTTCATCATTTCTTCTTGTTGTCCAGACATTTTCTCTGAGAAAACCCCTTTCTTCCTGATGAATATTTGTTCTAATTTGTTAAATGAGAGTCCCTTGGTGGCAAACATTTCCAATTATTCTTCACTTGAAAATATCTCTCATTTAAATACTTCAAAACATTTTCCATTAAGCATACTTTACTTTCTGCACATTTTTAAAAAATGTCCTGAATTCCAATGGCGCTAGTAAGAACTGGGCAATGTGTTTCTCCTGAAAGCACCAAAATATTTCATATTTTTGGTATCTTCATAGGTTTAACTCAGTTATTTGTTTTTCCTATTGCTTTACAGGTATGGCACCTTGGTTCTTTTGTCCTATGCTACTCCTCTCAATAGATTTTAAAATTTATGTTACTGAAGTCTCAAAGACTGACCATAATATCTTTTAATTTATCTTTCCTGGTAATTTTTCACCTTCCAGAATCTGATGATTGGTACTTTTCATTATATCTAAAAAATTCTCAGCTAAAATTTTCTTCAAAATCTTACATTTGTAGTATTCTTTCTCTTTCTCTTTTTTCCTATCAGAACACCATTCAGGCACATAGATCTTCTTATTCAAATCTCCTGTCTTTTAATCTTCTACATTTTCTAACTCTTGTTTTTCTGTACTAAATTCTGTATAATATCCTCAGAAAATGTTTTCTTGTTGATTATTTTTCCCCATTCTTTTAAATATGCTAAGTCCATCTGTTGAGTTTTTAAAAATCAGTATTATGCATTTTATTTCTGTTAATTCTACGTTTCTTTGCAAAAATACTTAGTCATTTCCTCTTTAGCCCTCTCAAACCTCTCCTTTATTTCTTTGAGCATAGTAATTTATATTTCACATTTTTTATATCTTCATAGGTTTAATTCAGTTATTTGTTTTTCCTATTGCTTTACAGGTATGGCACCTTGGTTCTTTGTATATTCTGAATTATTGATTGAGAGTCTAATCCTTGGAACTCTATCTTTGGGGAATGTTATGATTTGTTTCAAAGTTAGATTTTTATTTGGTTTTGGATTTTCATTTATATTTGCTAGGAGCCTTGAGACACTAATAGCCTACTACCATTTTGAATTAAATTCTTGGCCTATAGATTTTCTGGATCACCCAAGAGGTGTGAATTTAGTTTACAAACCCATGTGAGAACTAATCTACCTTTTATGAATATTCAGGAAAAAAATTTACTTTTCCCCATCGAATAACAAGATTGGAGGCTAAAGTCTTTGAGGGATGGTTTTGGGTCTAGTTCTCATCTTTACTTTGAAACTGTAGATGTTTGAGGTTCCAGCTTTATGGAAAGGTTCTATTACACTCTTAGCTTGGGTTGTCTTTTGGGATTTGTCTTTTCTTCCCCATTTTTGAATTCTAGAAACTGAATCTCAAATTTATTAGAACTTAGTTTCTTGTTATGTCACTGATGCAATTAAAACATTTTTAAAACTGGACATTTTACAATTGTTTTTAATGGTAGTGATGTTCAGGGAAATTATTCTACTGTACTGCCAAAAATGTGTCTTCTAAAATATTTCTGATTTCTAGGAATATATTGCATCTATTACATGTTCCTGTTATGGAATTACATGAAAAATACTTATTTCAGGGAAACAGAATTCCGCTCATGTGCTCTAGTAGGAAACTACTGACACAGGCCATCTCTACATTTTGAGGTAAAGTGGGAAATTGTATTCATCTAGTTCTCCATCAAATAAAATTATTGTTTAATGCTAAACCCTGGAATAAATAAAATTGGAAATCTTCTTTTTTAAAATAGTGATTAAAATCTGATTTTTCACAAGCTCTGCATTTTTAGAACCTCATGGAACAGGCTGTGTTAAGTAGAAAACATACTGCATGTTCAATTCTCACCATATAAACATTAGAGGGCAAAGCTGCCTGTGGCATAAGATAATAAAGTTTAAATAATTCCAGGCCTGGGTCAGTTTATATTTTATCAGATAGCATACATATAAGGAACATAGCAGTGTTTTGCATATTGGGATTGTACAATAAATATTTGCCATTCAGAGAAGATTATTTTTTTGAGAGAGAACTTGCAGTAACAATTTTGGTGGGCAATTTGGCTTTAAATCATATAGATTTTGTAAAGAAAATGGGTATTTACATGAGTTGAATGAAATAAGAGAAATGGTTTGACAAGTGAAGTGGGAGAGGTAACTCCTGACCTAAGAATTCAGTAGGTGATTAATGCGATGACTTTCACGGTATATTTTTGCATTAATGTGGTAAAAATGGTAATATACCTTCCAAGTATACACATTACATTCTTTTCTGAATTGTTGGATTCCGTATAACTTTTGCACGGAAGGAGATTTGGAGCTTTTATTTCTTTGTGTCCAACACAACTACCACCGTCTGCTTTTCCTCTGTTAGCCATTTCTCCATGGCAACGCATTATTGATTTACCAGTGTGACTGCAATTGTATGGCCAGCTTTATGTAACCCCGCACTGCCAACCATGAATCCAGCAATTTTCTTTTTCTACGTTTGCTTACAGAGCCACCTTCCAGTGGCTGTGTTGCTACATTTTAGGGCACACCACGCAGAGGAAAGAGGTGGGATTTCTTAGTGAAAGGAGTCTTTTATCCTAGTAGCTGTCTCAGGGCCAAAACTTCTCCAGCAGTTCTTTTGTGAAAGTTAAGACCTGGCTGGCAACTGAAAGTGTACGTAGTTGTAAGCAGCATTAACTAAGATTTCAAAATATCAAGCCAGACAAAAGAGTAGCGGGAGAGCTGGCATCAAGTTCAAGGAATAGCACAGTTCTTTTTCATTTGCTCCACAGTGTCATTCAGGATACGGTTTAATAAGAACTGGATGCTCCCTCAGTCGTTCAATGCTGAAATCCACAACAACTGAAAATGTGAATGAATTGCTTATCAAGATTGGACTTTCTTTCATCTTTATGGTTCAACTAAGAACTTGCAGGTATTTCATTACAACAGATTGCTGAAGCAAAGATATCCTTAAACTCTCCATCAAGATAAGGGAACTAAATGGTAATGGAAAAAAGAAAAATAGCCCTGGCTGGTGTGGCTCAGTGGATTGAGCTCTGGCCTGTGAACCAAAGGGTCACCAGTTTGATTCTCAGTTAGGGCACAGGCCTCGATTGAGGGCCAGGTCCCCGGTTGGGGATATGTGGGAGGCAAAGAGAGGGATGTTTCTCTCCCTCTCTTTCTCCCTCCCTTCCCCATTCTCTAAAAATAAATAAATAAAATCTTGGAAAAAAAAACAATACAATTTTTTTTAAAAAGATATCAGATTAATGTTGTAAATAGTTTGGCAAAATTATGAACTGATTCGTTTTTCAGTGGAGATATACTGTCGGCATACTATTTTTATTGTACTATTACTATGTTAATCAGAATAAATCTTCAAATAAATGACAAATCAAAGCCACAGTTAGAAAGTAAAACAAGAAATATTACAACTAATTATGATATGGAAATGTAGCTCAAACAGTGTTCAAAAGGCCCTCCCCCTATATTTCCTCAACAATTATATTTCTGTTGCACTACAATATTTAGCTCATGTTGAATTCAATAGTGGTATGTTGAGTAAATAAATTATGTCCTGGATCAATGCATAAGAAACTCAATAGAAAGACCAACTGCATCAACGACTTTGATATTTTGCATATAGTAAGATTTGATCGAAACCATTCAACAAAGAAATGTGATCAAAACAATAGTTTTTCCACCCAAATAAAGATATAGTATTTCCAAGAGAGTTTACTCAAGCCAAAAATGCAGGATTAAATAAAATGTACATGACCAGAAATATCACTGCTATCAAGATCTATCAACCAATATTTGAAGAATAAGCATGTTTTGACCATTTCCCCTCAGTCTTCTGCATCCAAAAGTTTTCTTGTTAAAACTACTAGTAATGTGACTGGTATAATTTTCAATGGTATACCCCTGTTGTCTCTTGAATTACAAACTCACATTACAAACTCATTTTCCAAAGGTCTCCAAACACCTATTCAAGCATAATAGCTTTTCTTCCTCTCTGACCTTTGTAGACTGAGTTAAAAGTTTGTAAGTCAGGAGCAAGGCCTATCCCAGCACCAAATGCCCACACACTGCTATACTAAGTTCTCTCAGTTTTTAAGATCCCTCCTCATTTTTCTCTTTTAGAATAATTACTAAGATACAGATAAGCATCATTCTCACAGCCCCTTTGATTTCCCTCCTCATCATGATTCCGTTGCTCAGCTGCACTATTTCAAACTAGTAAGTAGCTAAAAAAACAAAAATGAAATAAAAATGGTATGGTCATACAACTCCCTGTTCAAATTACAGCATCCTAACAAAGGAGATAATGAAAGGTGAAGTTCGGGAGCCCAAAGACTCGACCTTTGCCCTTCCCTCCCACCGTCCCACCCCATTCACCCTATTCACTAGGAAGGAGCACTATTTAAAAAATACTATAACAGATGATGAAATGATACCCATACATTCCAAAATAGCCATGATAGGTGTTTTCTCTTCTTGAAATCATTATTAACTATAAGGTTTTTCATAAACAATACAATATGAGGATGCTTAGTCCTCTCCTCTGTGTCAAGGGCTAAGTGTGAGGCCAGAGTTCTCCCAAAGCTCACAGTCAAGTTGAAGAGATGGGCAAATAAAGCAATGATAAAATACTGTGGACCAGGGAAGGGCAGAGGTGAGAGAGTGGCAGAGATGACATCAGGACCTCTGGAAGGTAATGGGTAGATCCAACATGCTTCTGGGACACCAGAGTCAGGATTTATGAATAAAATTAAAAATTTATATAGTTCTCCTTGCACCAGTCAAAGATGTAATTGACCTGTTCCTCTTGTACACAGCTACTTCCCATACCAAGGAGAGCCTCTTCTGAGAAGCTATAAAAATCCCTTACAGTGTGAAGCACATCTAATTTTATAGGAACATATTAAAAGCACCAAAGTCTTTTTATTTTTAGGAAATTCAATACTCAGTTTTGCCTCAGAAAAGACTGATAAATATGACTTTTTCCTTGAGAGCCTCCCAAATTCTAAGTTCAATTCAGCCAATGTCAATGATGTGCTAGAAACCAATCTTGGCAATGTCAGAGGTTGTTTTTTTTTTTTAATGGAAAGAAATCATTATTTTCCTAAAAGGACCTTAAAATGTAGTAGACGGTGATAAGTCAAGTTCCCAAATACAAAGCAGAATGAGATAAATGACCAAAGAGAGGTGTAAACCAACTGCGGTCCCAGTTCAGAGGAGCAGAGAAGGAGATGGAATTATAGCTTCTTGAGTGTCATCTATTTCAAAGGAAAATGGAGCTGCTATGAAAATAAAAAGGGTGATGCCTTTTAAAGTCTGTGGATTGATGGCAAATGGTGAGCCTAAAAAGAAATTTTTATCAACAAGTGATATGATTGAAGATGCTAAAAACACGGCAAGCGATGTGGACATGCCAACTATGATTGTAAGGCTTTCTCATGACATGTTGGCCTTCAACACTAGTTCTTACTTTACTAGTAACAGCATTCATTCATTTCTGATTTGTGTATTAATTCTTTCAATAAACACATTGAGTGATCCACTAGGCTCTAGGGGTACAAAATGAGCAGAGGAAGATTCACTATTTTTTTCCTCACAAATGTTGCACCTCTACAACCATAAGAAGTCCATGGTGTGAGTGTATGTGTGCATTTGTACGTGTAAGTATCACTTCTCAACTACTTCAGTAAAAATTGATTCTAAGATATTTACCCAAAAGCGTAGATCATTTGAGGGAGAAAAAAAAGAGTGAGAGAGAGAGAGAGAGAGAAAGAGAGAGAGAACCTGGTAGGCAGTACCTGGGAAAGACTGACAAGAATAGTGTTCACCTGGATCAGAGAAAGGAATCAGTAGGCTAGTCTAAGAAAAAGAGGATCAAGAGGGTCTGTCTTCTGCCATTAGTCAAACTATTTCAAAAAGGGCTCTTATTGCCAAATTTCTAAGTAGATTTTTTTTTTTTACTTCTAAGGTAAAAAATGCAAAAAGTTAAAGTGGCCTTATTAGTTTGTACCTGGTTTTACCTAATAATATCATTTTCAAATTTAAAAGTTGTAGGCAGAAAGATGAAGGGACATACTTATTACTGAAGTGAGATTTTTCACAAGATGAAAACAAAGACAATTTTAAATTAGAAAGAAAACCACCTAAGTAGTACAGGGCCAAAAGGACAGCGGTGCAGTTGGAAAAATACTATACAATCAGATTTAAAGAGGTGGAAGTTTTGCTACACTCCATTTGATAATGTGAGTTCCTAACAGCCTATTGTTCATTGTACTAATGTCTGGGTGAGGAGACAATGAAATGAACAAGAGATCTTCCTTAAGGGCCCTGTGAGTTTCATAAAATTTTAGAGAATCCTATAAAGTTTAAAAGAAAATTGAAAGAATTAACATAATCTATAACGATTTATTCACTCTTTAAATTAATTAAATGTTTTCAAAATCTGTCTTTAATTTCTCTAAAGGGAGTCTTAGGTAGAGTGGGCTTTTGTAATTAATTTCATGGAGGGAAGCAAGAATGATATCTAAAGACAGTAAAACATTACTCATGGTGGTTTCTTTTTATATATAACTCATTGAATACTGTAATATAAAAAGGAATACTTTTAAGAGGAAGTTAAATCATTCAATAATATATATCTTGACTAGCCTTCTGTTTCATTTTCCCATAATCCTTTTCACTATTTGTTTATTATTTATATATGAAAATTGTAAACACACAAAAATGCATTGTTACAGTCAACTCTTTTCACTTCATATACTATTATAAAATTTTCATGTTTTAAGTGTCACAATTATTATTTCATGAGGCACACCTGGGAGCTTGTGAGAAATGCAGAATCCTGGGCCCCACAGGGCCCCACAGAATCTGAACTGACACTTGAACACGACTTCCAGGAGTCATGCATGCGCAGTCAAGTTTTGAGAAGCAGTGCTTTAGAGGACATTCTTATCATGACTGCGTGCCATGGTGTGTGCCAATCCATGTGGCAGTACCAGCAGTCAACCCACACTCTCCTCACAGCTTGAAGCCCAATAAAAGCTGACCCTTCATACTTTTTGCAGGTGATTGGAGGGGCCGTTTTATCACTGCTTAGACCATCACTGAGCTGGTGGCCAGAGGACATTTTAAGTAATGACCTTGAAATTATACAAGAGAGAGATGTAGCAATGGGGACTTCTCTAAGAACAGGGATGAAATTAAAATGTTACTGATGCAAGAAAATCCAGGCAGCCTGGATGAAGTGCAGATCACTAGGGACACTATCGAGTCGTTCAAAATGTATTTGATTGAAGCAATTGCTGGTGACATTTTTGGGCATAGCTGTAGCTCACTAATAACTTCACCCTTTGTGACTTCTCAAGTGAGTCCCTCAATCCATCTTTAGACTGTGGACACTATTGATGAAAATGGTTGTCTGTGATGTAGGCTCAGTTGCACCAGGTCTTCATAAATCCACTTCCCTCCCTGGCATCATGCATCAGATAATGGAACATTCATTGTTCACATAAAACCATATGCTGCTTTGGCACAAATCCCATCATTCAATATTTAAAGCTGTGGGGCCGTGACATCCTCTGTCAGAATCCTAGGCACGGCATGCTAAGTATAACGACACGACTTATACACCTACTAGTGCCTTTCCTTTTCTTATACTTTCCGACATTTCATCAGCTTGTGCTGAAATAGAATAAAATTATATAAAACATTTCATCCAAAGTCAATGTAGAGGCTTCTAATTTAAAATAATTTCTGGCCCTGGTGAAGTAGCTCAGTTGGTTAGAGTGTCAACCCATGCACCAAAAGGTTGCGGGTTCCATCCCCGGTCAGGGCGCATACAGGAGATAACTGATCTCTCTCTCTCTCTCTCTCTCTCTCTCTCTCTCATCTTGCTCTTTTTCTAAAATCAGTAAACATAACATTGGGTGAGGATTTTAAAAAATAATAAAATAAAATAGTGTCTGGTTCATACCTGTGACATGGCCTTTCCCAATTCACACAGTGATAATAATGAAGACATAAAAACAGAGAAAATTCAGAGAAGTGCAACACAAACAAAGGGCCAACTGCAGAATCTGGGAGAAATAAGCACTAACATAACTGGACCAAAAAGCACAACTAGTGTGCATTTGCGCTCGTAGATAGATGCCACTCCTCCCATTGCTTCAGTATCTCACTGTGTACTCCTGAGAGCAGAAATGCAAGATTCACTGCAACTCTGAAACTAACCTCTCCTTTTTTTAGGTAACCAATGTAAAGCAGCAATTTTGCCTCCCTAAATACTTTTTCCAACATTCATTCCAGCTAAGATGTCCAGAAAATGAGTGGGAGTGCAATATAAGCAGTCTGATGAAGGTCTCCTGAATTTTATCCTCTAATTCTGAGATAGGATATGGGTATGCAATAGGTTAATGCATTGACCTACTGTAGACAGAAGTAGGAATAGGTCATGCCCTGGAAGCAACGCATCCTGGGGAATGTAGTTTTTCTACATAGGCTGTCAGACATCCAGCAGCAAACAACCCATCTGCTTGCAAACAAACAGGTTTGGATGAATGTTCAAACTCAAGTAAATATATGCCAATATAAAAATTAGTATTGACATAATCAGTGTTGCCTAGGGTGTGAAGAAACAGGCATGTTTATGTATTTTTGGTGCAACTTACACTGCCTTTTTGGAAGGCAACTGGACTTTCCATTAATAGTGAATAATGTGCTTCCACTAATCCCAATGGGATTCTGCAATGTGACCAACTGTGTCTATGGGGTTACGTTGAAGCTATTGAACAACATAGTCAGTGCCACCTGTGAACTACAATTTACATAGAAACCAAATGGGGCCTCTAATAGCAGGACAAAGCAAAGGAATCCTAGCATCCCGGAAGGCTAGGAGGTCCAGGAAAACGATGTTGGTCTGGAACTCGCAGCATCACCAGCAGTCTCAGGCAAGAGGATGTGTTGTGCACAGAAGCAAGTGGGCCAATAGCCACACATAAACAGTTTATCCTCTGATGTATGTCTTTGCTGAAAAGATCGCCCCTTCAGGTATGAGTCATCTCACAGAGAGTCTGTGAATATCGACAAAAAATACTTCAATGTTTAACAACATGCAAAATATATGTGGCTTAGGTGTATACACATGTAGTGAAAACAAATAGAAAAGCAAAGGAGAGAGTAACAAAGGAAGGTTACATGGGGAACACTTAACGGTGCGGTAAGGGTTCTCTCTAAAGTTTGGCAGTGGGTCCATGGGCATACACAGTATCATTTTTAACATATTCCCATGAGCTTTAAATACTGTGAAAATAACTATAAATTAAAGCAGTTAGACCCTCGATCCTCTCCCTCACTCCGAGCAGCAGAGTCACTGTCTCTTCTCAATTCTGGTGGAGGAAGAAGTATTTACGCAGAGGAGGTGGTGATACGGGAAGAGTTGAGGCTGAGTAACACAGAGCCTCATTAGGCGCAAGGCTCCTGGACAGAAAACCAGAGGGAGGCCTGCAAATCTACCAGCCCGATATTATGAACAACCACGTACCCAGTTCCCTTCCTCATTAGGGGCTGAGGACACGGGGCGCTGGGCCTTTAGTCTTTTTGCAAGAGCCAACTAGGTCTTCCCTCAGGACAGCAACCAGATTAGCTCGCAGTAATGCCCACAGGCTGCAAACGCCACTCATAGGTAGGAGCTTTGTGCTGGCTCATTCTTAAAGGTGAACAGGCAGGCAGGGGCCTCACACATCAACACATCTTTTACATGAAAGACATCAAAAACATTTAAAAAGCAACCCAGAAGATAGACTGTGCAGAGAGAAGAAAAGTCCACAACAAGAATATGAAACAACCCCAAACCTATCATTTATATCCTTAAAGACACAAGGGAAGGTCACATTTATAAAGTAAGAACAGGATGCTATAAGGAGGAAAAGCTAGAAACACACACACACAAAGAACTTTTGGAAATGTAAACACATAGCCGTAATAGAAAACTCATTCAGTAGGGTAAGTTTGAGAAAATATCTCAGAAAATAGAATTAAAAATAGGACAATAGGAGAAAAAGCAAGAAGGATGCAATATCTACATAACAGGAGTTCCCGAAGAAGCAACAGAAAAAAACGAGGTAATTTAACACAATTTCTCAGAGCTCAGGAGCAGAGGTTTCCAGATAAAAGAGACTCCTCCCCAACCAAGAGCCCACACATCCTCTCACTGGCCCTGTACTCTTCTAGGTGCTTGGAAGATTGTGGTCGTAGATAAACAAAAAAAGAGCCAAACAAACAAACAAACATTTAATAAGTACGACAGCGCAAAGGAAAATGAAAGAGGGTAAGGGGATAAAGTACTAAGGGAGATGCTACTATCTATTTCACCACCCGCTTAAATGAACTCGTATCAGTTCGAGTTCTCAAAATCAGTGTGAGTAGAGACCCACCAGGATTCAAGGCAGTAGGAAAAACTCAGAGCAGTGTAATGTAGAGGAATAAGCAATGGCACAAGAATACAGAAATCAACAGTAATTTCAACTGAGACCATAGGAGCTGAAATTATATTCAGTGCTATGGAATATCAGAAATCTGTCACTAGCAGAAAAATCCTCCTATAATATAAACTCCAACAGAATCAGTTTTGTGGCTGAAAATAGGTAATGTGAATTTTATGGCCAGAAACACTCTGAAACTTCTTTCTTTGGGAACTCTGTTTAAGATTTATCTTGTAGGGGAAAACAGACAACTATAAAGCTACTTTGTACTAAGAGCTACCTTTCCAAGTGACATGTTTAAAGATCAAACCAGACCAGTAATTTCCCACAGGTCCTCAGGGCTCGGTTTCCCTGTCCCTTCTCCCTGTGCTGGAACACCTGCTCTCTGTCAGGAAGCAACTCCGGGCAGAGATGCTGGACCCACGGAGGTTGTGCTGCAACCGCAGCTGCAATCAACTATGAGGAACAGCACAAAGATGACACCGCGTGGTCCTTGACCTCGGCTTCTCTGAGGCTGTGTCACAAAGCCACAACTATCCTGTGCAAGGTTCTGTAAAGGCAGTGTTGAGCAGGTGTACCTTTCACAAGTGACCCGATCAAAGTGGCCTAGAGAGCAAAAGTCAAGTTTAAAAGTCGCCAGCTCCACTTCATGTGTGACTAGGCTCCTGCATGTTCTCTGACAGGATTTACTTTCTGAGAATCCTAAGGCAGTCAAATTAGCCTCTATGAAACTACGCTTTAATGCTCAAAGGAATCACTGATTGAGAGCTGTTGGATGGAAAAAATAAAGACAAAAGAGGGAAATCAATTAGAGCACTAGTAGATATAACAAGATGCTATTAGGCAGGCATGCCCAGGAGTAAGGAAGTCACACTAAGAAAAGGAGAATCTTCTGGGAAATGACACTGGAGAAGAATCTGTTTCTGATCGGAGCCATTTTTATCACTGCGGCACCTTAAAAAGATGCCAAGCACTTTATGACAGTGGCAGCACCAAGGGTGAGGTGCTTTATTGTTTTAAAAAATATTTATATATATAAATATATATAAATAAATGTATATATAAATATATAAAAATATTTATATATAATATATAGTCTATATAAAACATATATAAATATATAACATTTTAAAGTAATAAATAAATATATTTAATTCTTACCCAAGCATATGTTTACTGATTTTTAGAGAGAAAAGAAGGGAGAGAGACAGAGATAAACACTGATGTGAAAAATATTGATTGGCTGCCTCCCATACCTGCCCTGGCCGGGGACTGAACCCACAACCTAGTTATGTGCCCTGATGGGGGATCAAACCTGCAACCTTTTGATATACAGGATGACGCTCCAACTGTGCGTCCTGACCGGCCACGGCTGGAGAGAGATGCTTTAGCACCCGAAGAACTGCGTTTGTTTCAAAACTCTCCAGTCACCATAAATAGAGAAATACATAAAATTGAAATAAAGCCATCTTTCTTCAAACTTTGCTAGTATTTCCTAAGTAATATCAGTGCATTCATTTGGCAAACACAGCTTCAAAGCAAGTCCCTCAGCAGTTCCTTCCAACTAGATTGTTGTCGCTGAGCCCCACTGATAGGGAAATTCTGAAGAAGCCCCTGCTTGGCCAAACAACCAATTACACAACGAGCTCTTCCTAAGTCTGATTGCCAGGACACATTAACACCTTGTCCTCATTCGAAAAGTGTCCCACCCAGAATTTATTCCAAAGCAAAGGCATAAGGTAACTGTTCATCTTTCTTTCTCTTTGCTGAAATGAGATAGCGCTTATTGCAAAAACCAGCATTTGAGTGGTATGTGTTCCACGTATGCGTACCCTTGCTCCCTAGGGAGATGAGCCTTGGTCCTGATGATTGCTGCTGTCATCGGGATGTTCTCTCTCCTGGTCAGAGAGCCCTCAACTGAGTAGCACCATTCTCCCTCCGTGAGTGTCGGGGTGTTGCTGGAACGTGGGCTGTGGACAGTTTGGACTGTATATAAAACATATTTCAGTTTAGAGGAAATGAGTGGAGGTTTACTGTCAATATTCCAATACAATTTAAGAGATTCTGAGCAAGAAACCTCTCTGAACTCCAACTGCTTCCTTTGTCAAAAGAATTTAATTCAGGAGGGAAAAAAAAGTAGCAACTGTTCCAAGAGGGTTTCAAAGTTTCTTCCAGAAACAGTTTCATTGTCAGAGAACGTGTTCTTGTCACGTTGCTCCAGGCCTTCCTAGATGTGTGCATGGACCCATCACTTGGGACATTCCAGAAATAACCACCACTGTACTACTGTTTCCTCCATCCAATTTCTGCAGAGAATACACTAAGAGCAAATGCAATTCAGTAAGTCAACTGAGTAGGTTCTATCTCCCTAGAGAAGAAAGACATATATTAACATCATTGTTAAATTAATAACTGACATGCACATAATAGGTGCTTAGATATTTAATAACTGTTCTGTCTGTTTATGCCTTAAAAATATTTTTTTCCTGATCTAATACAGAAAGCAACTGGGTGATGCCACCTTTCTCTTTAGCCAGAGGTCTGACATCATGGGAGCTTGCAGTCTTGCTTTCTGAAGGCATTATTATGATAATTTTTTTAATGAATTTTACTCCTAAAGTATTATTAACAATTATTTATCCATGTTTCAAGTGACTTCTTCACTGATAGTAATACTCCAAAAATACAGAGACATTTTCTTGAAATTTTAAATGCATGTCCAAGGTAACTTGAGTTATATATATATATTACGTATATAAACTGCACATGTGTCTATATGCAAATGTACATACACATACGGCATATCTCATAGGGCATGTATATGTATATGACTGCACTGTGAAATATGCTGCTAGTGTTTAAATGAGATGAAGAGTATATGCATTAGACACAGTGCTCATCTGTTAGCTCTATTAATTTTGGATGCAAAGAGGAATCACTACCAAGTGAACTGAATGGTGGTAATGACTCCATAAAGAGAGCCCAATTTCCAGTTTTATAAATAATGCTACTCATAAACAAAGCATGCACACGCGTTGATTTGAATTTGAATATGCATCTGTAATTGGGTACAGTGTTATGTCTATAGCTGTGTTTCACAAGGAGCTGCTTATGAACACTCCCTTGGGGACCTTGTCTGGCCCTTTCAGAAACTCAGAAAAGATACAAAGAGAAAAGAAACAATAAATGAAATGTTGTTATATTTCAGCCATGAAGAAAAAAAAGCATTTCCCTGACAGGGAGTTGTTCTCAAAGCTTGGCCCAGGAGCGGCTGTGTCAACAAATGCAAATTCCTATAATTGACGTTAGAAACACGTTCCGGGGCCCATCCCAGATTTGTAGGGGAGATGGAGGGGTGGGGCCCAGCACTCAGCTTTAGCAAGTGTTAGATTGTCAGTGATAAAAAGTAGCTGCCAACTTTTACAGTTCACATGTGAGACTCCGCCTATGCTGGTGTTTTGGGGTGAAAAATACTTTTAATTATGATCAAAGCTATACAGTTTCCAACTACCAAATGAGCTGTGGGGTAGGGTGATTTTATATTCGGTAACATCAGCACTGCCTAAGGGAAATTCAGCTCAGAAATGATGTTGTCCACTAAGGTTCCTATTGGCTGGAATCACCTTCAGACAGGGCTAGGTGCTGCATCCCACTTAGCCTGGTTCTCAGTAGCCTTCGATTCTTCCCACATGAGGCTGCTGTTCAGCTCAGAGTCAGGTTTCCTGCACCACACCTGTTGGAACCAGCCTACTCAGGGGAAGAGCTTTCATTTCATGACCATGGCGCTTAATAAAGTACAGCAGATGGCAGGGAAGAAAATCATCAGAGAATACGGAGAGCCTCAGAAAACTCAGTAGCTGGACAAAGCTCAGCCCACCCTTTTCATTTTCATGAAGTTGCCATGGTCATGATGTTCCCCTCGAAGTCAAGGACAACATCCCCCCCAATCTCCCTGTCCCGTACAAAGTATGTAGGGCCCTCTGCGGACTCCACATTCTCCAGGGTACTCCAGGTTGTTTCAATTCATGGCCTTTCTTTCATGTCTAACAACTTGCAAGCTTAGATGATATTACAGAGTAACTATCAACATAACTTCACTTCCTATAATTCCATGGTCCGGGAGTTCTGTGTATTCAGAGTCCAAAGAGAAAAGACTTAAAAAACTTAGGCATGATCACTATTCCTGGGACTATAACAACATGAACTACTTATTTATACACATGGATTTTTTTCTCTCTGTACATCTAATGAGCAATGAAAAAAAGAAAAGGGAGAACTTGTTTTAAAGTTTAGTAAACTTCTAAAAACTATCTACAAAGGAAAGGAGAAGTGGAGATGAGGGAGAAATCTTTACCAGGTTTCAAAATGGAGAAATTCTGTCTCCCAAATGTAATTAATGTCCCTCAAAGAATTATTCTTCTCACTAAGCCTCCTGACACACTGGTTAGGGAGGTAGAATCAGAGGATGACCACAGAAGGGCCCAGCAGCCTTGGCACCAAGGGGGTTCCCAGACAAATTATAAAAGAGAAGAATTCTTTTTGATGTCACTCTATGGAGTCTTAATCTAATTTCTCCAACTTGTTCAACTTCAGTTTGGCCATGCCATAAGGTAATTTCCTGGAAGGTATCAACTGTTAACAGTTTTAGTCATTACTGCTAAAATTCCATCTTTATACATTTTTTCACTTGAGATAATCACACTTTAACAGTGTTTACTTAAAGTCACATCTTCAGTGGAGCCTGTCCTGATCAAACTATAAATCACAGTTCCCTTCCCCAACTCTCTCTTTATTTACTATTTTCTTTTTCCTCTATGGTACATATCATAATTCCAAAATTATATATTCTATGCATTTATTTGATTTCTATTTCTGTCAGAGACTTTTGTTTGATCAACTGTTGTATCCACAGAGCCCGCAACAGTGAGTGACACAGCTGGGACCCTGAAAGATTTGTCAAATGAATGAAATTCTTGGAGATAGTATCTTCTAGATCCAAAATTGACTCACCAGTGCTGGAATGTAATGCATCAAACCCAACAATGATTCAGGATGTGGAGTAGAATTTGTCCAAAAAGTCCTTCAAATCTTACTACTTCAATCAATTTGTACAGTTTATGTGGAATGAGGAGGAGACCAGAAGTTGCAGCGGGGAGAGCTAAGACTATCTTCAGTTACTGTAATAAACTTCCTCACAGCATGGAATTGAAAGGCAAAACCACATCACAAAGAGATTACAACCATCCTGACTTCTTTTTTTAAATGTATATTTGATTGTATTTTTCATTACCATTTATCGCCTTCATACCCCTTCCCCTCTGCAATCACCACATTCTTGTCCATGTCCATGCGTCTTTTTCCTTTTTGCTCGATCCCTGCGCCTGCTGACCAGCGCCCCCAGAGCTGTCAGCCTATTCTCTACCTATGAGTCTGTCTGTTTTGCTTGTTAGTTTAGTTAGTTCATTAGATTCCACATATAAGTGAAATCATATGGTATCTGTCTTTCTTTGGCTTATTTCACTTAGCATAATGTCCTCCAGGTCCACCCATGCTATCGCAAAGGGTAAACTTTTCTCCTTTTTTATGGCTGAGTAGTATTCCATTGTGTAAATGTCCCATAGTTGTTTTATCCATTCACCTACAGATGGACATTTGGGCTGCTTCCATGTCATGGCGATTGTAAATAATGATGCAATGAACATATGGGTGCTTACGTTCTTTCAAATAATGTTTCAGGTTATTTTGGATAAATTTCCACAAAGTAATCCATTGACAAAATAAATGACAACCCAGTGAATGGGAGAACATATTTGGGGATAAATCTGATAAGGGGTTAGTATCCAAAATTTATAAAGAACTTATAAAACTCAACACCAAAAAACCCCCAAACAATTCAATTAAAAAATGGGCCAAGGACCTGAATAGACACTTCTTCAAAGAGGACACACAGATGGCCAACAGACACATGAAAAGATGCTCAACATCACTAATCACCAGAGAAATGCAAATTAAAACCACAATAAGGTATCACCTCACACTAGTCGAAATGGCTATCATCAATAAATCAACAAACAACAAGTGCTGGCAAGGATGTGGAAAAAGGGGAGCCCTTTTGCACTGTTGGAGGGAATGCAGACTGGTGCAGCCACTGTGGAAAGCAGAATGGCAATATCTAAAAAAATTAAAATGGAAATGCCTTATGATACAACTATACTGACTTCTAATCCAACTCATATACAAAAATATTTCCAATAGGATCTTCATCTAGATATGGCTGAAATGCTGACACAAACAAAAACACTACAAAGCTGTGTATCATCACAATACAAGTGCAAAATGCTGAGCCTGTCTGCTAGGGACACTAATTCTTAAAGAGATTAGCTTCCTAACTCTGTGACAACATAGATAATTATAGCATCATGTTTATTATGCTGTAGCTAGCAAAGCACACATTGATTATAATGCAATTCTCACCCCTCTTGGGGCTTCAGTACAAATAGAGATGTTATATATTGAATTGGATCATGAAAGCACAAAGCCTCAGTTTGGGGGGCTGAGCAGGGCATGCTCAGTGGAACCTGATGACAGCCTTGGCATGGGCAAGTGGCTTTGTCTCTCTGCCAGGCCTTGATGCCATCTCCTGTTACCATGAGGCCTGCCTTAACCTTCAGCTAATAGTCATGATCAGTGTGATGACATGGCACATATTGGATGCACATCTCATTTTTCATGAACGCCACTGATAAACACTAGTTTAATAGAGCCCCTGGCTAAACAGAGCCGTGTTCAAGAAAATATCAAACCAGGAGCTTTAACCAAAGAACAGATGCCCAAGCTAGTCAAAAGAACGTGTCTGTTGGGGCTCACGAGGAGATTCTAAATGACAGTGTGTTTCCCCAGACACACTGGGGTGAGGTATATTAAGTCCCGACTTCATTACTGTCAGCTGAGGAAACTGAACAGTCATGATAACACTTGGCAGGCAGCTGGACAGATGGGATGATCCAGACTTCTCCTTCCCCAGGAAGGGGCAAGGTTTTGTGCAGCTGAGAGCGGCATTCACCCCGGGAAGGCAGGCAGTGCTGCTGCACAGCTGTACAGGGTCTGCTGATTGCCCTTCCATCTGTCTGTTCCTCTCCATTCAGAGCAGGCACCGTTTGAGCGAGGGGTTGGGAGGAAAAAACCACCAGCCAGTTATTTAGTTTAGACCATTTTTATGTCGATGCATCTTAAACTACATTGTAGTCGGCTTCTTCCTTCATTCCTTTACTCAGAAAAAATGGTAAGTCTCCTACCCTGCACTAGACAGTGGGCTGGGGATACAAAAGAGATCACAATCCCACTCACGAAAGCCCTGCCTCGCTGGGAACACCGACATGTGATTCGAACCTTACAAAGCAAAGTGAGAGTGTTGGCATTGTGATAAAAACAAAACAAAATGAAACACATTAACAAAAACCCAGTGAGGTGGGAGTACATACAGGGAACAATGAATAATATCTATGATTAGAAGGAAGTAACTTAGGAAACATAGGCAGAATTCATCTGATGCTTTAGGGATCGATAATTTAATACCAGCCTATGAGACGTGTTGAGTAAAGACTCAGTAGACCGTGGTCTGCTGTACACAGATAGAAAAGAATGAGAACAAGAAGCTACTACTGTTTATAATCACCTAATATTGATGATTGCCTAAAAAGAGGTAAGGTGCCATCTGGTCTCTGGGGAGCTGTGGATGTGGCCAGAAGCGTTTGTTACGACATCCCACAGAGAGATCCACGTTCTCTGTTAGGTTCTGGAAATTTTTTTCTCTGGTCCTCTGACTCTGCTCTTCATAACTACACCGTCAGGGTGGAAGGCCGATGAGAAAGAGAGGCAGAACATGTGAGGGGGACGCCAACCTGGATTCCTGCAGTGCAGTTCCTTAGTAAAGTGAATAGATTACTCTTAGGTAGTGATAGATTGAATTTAAGCAAAAACTCAAAACCATAAAATGCAGAATTGAAAGGAAAGCAGAATGCAATACTGTTTGCGCTTTCTTATATGTGAAGTTACTTTCAGAGGAAAACAATTTTCTCAGTTGTTTCAATTAGCGCTTTTAAGCACTAACAGTGGCAGAATCAATGAATATCATGTTCCAGTCTGACTTCACGTGGGTCTCCAGACAACTGCCAACACAGCAGTTTTTTTTTTTAATCTTCACCCGAGGATATGTTTATTGATTTCTTTTTTCTTTTTTTAGAGAGGGGAAGGGAGGGAGAGAGAGAGACAGACAGACAGAGAAACATCATTGTGAGAGAGAACATTGATCAGTTGCCTCCCATACCTGGCCCAACCAGGGATTGAACCCACAACCTAGGTAGACGCCCTGACCAGAAATCGAACCTGCAAGCTTTTGGTGTGCCAGATAACAGTCCAACTGTCTGAGCCATGGCCATGGCCAAGACATCAGCTCTTAAAGTCATAGGTTAAAGACCTAATTTTAAAAAGTTGCTTAAGTATGGGTTGTGATTGAGCTTTGGTGCTCCAGTATATTTAATGGAGATTGTGTATGAAATATACAGGTTGACACAAATAATGCCCCTTTTTTATTACAAAATAATAAACATGTAATTCTGTAAGATAACAATATCATACTCAAGTACACCGTATAACATTTTAAGTGAAATGTTCAAAATAAAGCGATAAATTATTATACCCATATTATAACCCTACCAACCATACTCAAGCAGGTGTTACATCTGCCAGACCCTGTGTTTACTAAAGTAACTTGCTACAGTTTGGGACTGTGAGGTGGAGCCAGAAAATGACTCAAGTATTTGAGTCACATTTCAGTCACCGTCTGTCCTGCTTGTAAAGGACTCTCTTCAAGGTTCATAATCATTCCTTCCCCCACTTCATAGCTCAATTTCTAACTTCCTATTATTGTTCCATTTGTTTTTAATGGCAAGTTCTATGACTTTATGGAGAGCTGTCTCAAGCCTTTTTGAATGTGGTGAGTAAATACATTTGATAAAAGCAAACTCATCAGTGCAATGTCAACAGGGCAGAGCAGACAGCCAAACCAAGAGAAATGTGAATTGGTTGGTGCTGGCACTCGTGAGGAAGTCTCTAGGCCCACTACCAAAGGTATTGTGGGATGTTTTCACTGCATATGAAGATATCAAGAGCTCGGCTTGACACTTCTAACCTCCAGAACTCGTTCTGCACATGGGTCATGACTCATCGCCCCCAACGTGCAAGAGGGCACATCTACTTTCTAAGCACAGTGAAAGGCAGGAAGGAGCAATGAGTCAGCAAAATTCAATGAGAATAATTCAAACTTAAATTACACTAAACCTTAATGGGTTTTGGGTAATTTTTTCCCCTCTTAAATGAAAGAAATTGCAAGGCTATGATATACGAATGCTATGCTGACTTGCATTCTGATTTGCTTTATTTTTTAAAGATATACTTATTGATTTTAGAGACAGACAGATGACAGAGAGAGAGAGAGAGAGAGAGAGAGAGAAACCTCGATGTGAAAGAGAAATATCGATTGGTGGCCTTGCCTTCGGGTGCCCCAACCAGGAATTGAAACTTCAACCTAGGTATGCACTGCAACTGGGAAGTGAACCTGATTTGCTTTCTTGAATAGCAGAGAAAAAGGTTAAATTTGGGGGAGAGGCCAGGAAGTGCATTCAACTCTAGATATGCATATGGGAGTATGTTAGGATGTGTTCTTCATCTTCTAGGTATGATAAAGGGGAAATGGATTGAGAATTGCTGGTCCCACAGAATGAAAATGGGCCTTGGTGTCAGATGGTCCCGATTATAATTCGCCTTTTGCCACTGTGACTTTGGTCAAGTCACTTAGATGCTATGCACCTTCGTTTTCTGATCTCTAAAAGTGGAAAAATGGTACCTCCCAGTTAGTGCAATAAAATGACCTGAAGTGTAGATACTCAGTATATGACTCGGTTCTTCTTCCTTCCCAAAGTGTTCTGAATACTTACTATACAAGTTAAGAAGCTTTAGGTTACAAACAACAGAAAAATCAACTCAAACTGGCATAGACCACATGGAATGCTCTGGCCATATAAATGAAAAGTTATGTAGGTCAAGATTCAGAGATGCTGTGACCTACTGGATACTGGATCACAGGAGAGAGAGAGAGAAAGAGAGTAAGAGTAAGAGAGGTCAATGTCACTCGCACAACATGAATGCTACACAGAGGGAGAGTGGTGCTATAGATCAGATGCCAGGGAGGCAAACACGAAGTCCACTACAGTAGTAAACTGGTACTTTAAAGTCCTTATGAAAACATTTTATGTTACATTTATTATAAAGAGCACAAAAAAGTCACATTCATTTCACAAAAAATATACACATAAAATTTCATATATATAGCATCGAAACAGCACCTGGTCCAACAACCTCAGTACTTGAGTTCTAGCTAAGAGAAAAATCAGAGCCAAGACTCAAACTATAAGAGAAAGGTTATTTAGGAAGTCACAGAGGTAGAAGAAGGGAGCCAGAGAAGAAGTGGGCTCAGGAAACCAGTTAAGAAGGCAAGAGAAGGGCTCTTGGAGCTTAGGAAAGAGTGAGATATGCACCTTGAGAGACAGAAGAGGGAGGAAAGGTGAGGTGTGCTCTGGAAAAAGAGAGAGACAGCACAAGCAGGGTCCCTGTCTTAAGGGCTTTCATCTGGAAGTCTCAGGGGAGGAACTCAATAGAATATTCATCAGCTTTCCAGGTGTGTCCCCTCAGGGTCGTCGTCTCCACTGATTGGTGAACACCAGGGCAGGGGGTAGCTAGTCAATGCAGCTGGTCCTGATGTCAGCCATAATGTCACTCCATATGATTTTGCTCCTTCTCTGGATTTGGAGTGAAAACACAGCTGAGGTCTAGATGTCTTCTCCAGGGGTTAATGCCTAAGGGGCATTGTGCAAGGGTTTGTAGTTTTGCCCATTGTTGGGCACTCAGGGCTTTCCACCCTGGTGACCTTCTGCTCATGCCTGTCTAACCACCCACTATATTCCACTCCCCACAAAGGATTCTTGGCTCTAAATTTTTTGTTAGCCAGAACTCAAGCACAAAGGTTGCAGAACCAAGGTCTAACACTTGGTGCTGTTTCACCACCAACATATACGTAGATGCTTCTCAGCTTACAATGGGATTACATCCTGATGAACCCATCATAAGTGGAAGATACTGTAAATCAAAAATGTATTTAATACATCTGACCTACTGAACATCATAGCTTAGCCTCGCCTACCTTAAACATGCTCAGAACACATACATTAGGCCTACAGTTGGGCAAATCATCTAATACAAAGCCTGTTTTATAATAAAGTATTGAATATCTCATATCATTTGTTATGCATATTGCTTTCACACTATCATGAAGTCTGAAAATCATAAGTCAATCCATCCTAAATGGGGGGCGGGGGCATCAGTATATTTAAAGAGATGATTTTACTCTAGGAAGACGCAGCGAAAGCATAGACCAAGGTCTACCCACTCCGACACAGTCCCGTCACCTAATAGGCTGACATTTCTGAAACAGTTTTATGCATAAAGCATGAACACTTCTGATCAGTGTTTCATACTGGATCCAGACTGGGTTGGAGAAGCAGGCATATTAATTAATTTTCTAAAACATTAGTTCTTCATCTGGCCATAGCATTTACTAAAAAGAAAGTACTTTTTACATCTGAAATACAGGAAAGAAAACTGAGGGGCAGTGAATCGACTCCCAAATATACTAGTATAGTAAATGCTCTGTTAATTATGTAGGGTTTCTGTGTCCTTAAACTTTTAAAGTAGCCGCAAATTCAACAATCTTATCTTGCTCTTTCAGATTAAATGCTTTACCCTCGTTATTTTGTGAAGATGTGGCTCCTGTTTTGTTCTTATTGAGGAAGAAGTTTTGATAGCCTCAAATTTTAGTTAAACTTAGACCCTAAGTAAGATAACTTACTTTGTCATTCTCAACAACAGCAGAAACAGTAAACCTCACGGTGAAGCTCAACTAAGTGGATCTAACTGCTGCATTGGTTAACTTCGATCAAGGGTCCAGTCTTCCGGCTGCTGAGTCATTGGCTGAAACTGGGATGAGAGATTCTGGTCTTCACCTCAGCTCAGGATGGGAGCCTGGTTGGACAGGATTGTCAGGTCCCAGTCATGAGCTCCCCTCTCTCTGGGTTGGGGACCATCGTGGAGTCCAGCCTGTGGACTGAAAAGGTTGAGGTTTACCTCTTGGAGACATATATGGAAAAGCTGCAATGTGGGTGGAGGAAGAAACCGGGGATTAGTGTTCGATGCAGATGTTGGATGCCCAGACCTGCTTCAGATTCTAGAGAGCACATGTCAGGAGAGTGTGGGTTGTGGGTGAGTGCAGGAGGGTGATGCCAGGGACTTTCATTGCTATTATTGTTGTTGAACTACAGATAACTGTGAGCTGAGTCTCAACCAAATGAGTAGAAACAAACAAGAAGTGGTACTCAAGCAGTGTTCTGTCTGTTAATAACCACAGAACTTAGGGAAAGGCTGAAAAATCAGAGCCTTTGCTTCTCATTTACAAAATGAACTCGATTAATTTTAGATCGACGCTCCCTGGTTCTATAGGTACACAGGATCAGGGCATTTTTGTTTCCCCATCAAGTAAGGTTTTGAGATTTCTTGTTTCACTAAACACTGTTTTTTGAATGTTTTAGAAATTGATCTGGTTTCTGAGGAGCATGTATTAAGTATAACAAAGAAATCGAGCCATCCATTATTTTAAATGTTGCCCTATATGTGAATAGATATATAATGTTCAGAGATAATCATTTACCCTCTTTTTTTAAAAAATGCTCTTGATTAAACAATTGCCAGCTTCTTACTATGATGGGAAATTTGCTATAGGGGCCCATTCCATTTTTGGAGCACTCTAAGTTAGAAGGTACTTATGTATTTGAGCTGAACTTTGGTTTGTTAAATCCAAGCTTTTTTTCCTCAACGTTCTTCATAGGAATCCTTCTCGTATTTATATTTGTATTTGTACCTTGCATGATGTTACTGTCATGTCCCTCTGAGCCTTCCCCTTTCTCATTCGCTCTAATCCTTATTCCTTTATAGCCCTTCTCTCATTCCATAGTTCCCAAGCCTTTCATCCTGCAGGTCGCTCCCTCTGATCCACTCTAAATGATCAATGCCTCTCATAAAATGTGCCAGACACAATCTTCCAGATGGGGTATGGCCTCATAAACCGGGGTATGACCTACAACTGAGCACTAAACCAGGGGATGTTATGTCTTTTAAAAGCCACATTGTAACTTGTGATCTGTTAAAATCCCCAGTTATTTAATGTGAATTGCTGCTTGCTTCCTATTCAAAAGTTTAATGTAAGACATATACATTTCACTAATTATAGATTACCAGCAGGCCTTTGCCCTGTGTCAGGCTAGAGCTAGATTCCTTACATATCCCTGAATTCATGGAAAAGACCACATAATTGTGGTTCTGTCAAATAATTAACTCAGGTTTTTGAAACTTTAAATAAGAAGGCCAACAGAAATAATCTTATAAACACCTACAAATGTTTTAATATATGTATATTTTAATTGCTTCACAAACTTTATATACTTGATTTAACCTTCATGAGACCATCTGATAAAATCTAAATGTGAATATTTGAAGAAAAGCTATTAATGTCTAAATGATCTCATCTCATTTTCTCTATTTCTATTTTATTTATGAATTATTTCAAATACCTATAATGTACTCACTACTGTACCTGCACCAGAATTCCCTTTCATTTACTTAGTTTTCTGAGGCCCAAAGCATCTTGGACTCAGCTAATGTCTCCTTCACAGTTCTTTCTCTATTTGTCCTCTTAGAGGTAAACACTATGTGAACTTACTGTCCCTCACTCCTATGTGTATTTTATGTTTTTACTCTATATTCATGTATAGGTAAACCATATATCATTCTATTTTAAAGTTTTAAACATTTATATAAATGGTATCACATTATATATATCTTTCTGCAACTTTTTTTCTCCTTCAGGATTATTTGTAGTTTTATTTCCATTGAGATATATAGATATATCTATATATCTATATTTAGATATAGATAGATATAGATATAGATATAGATATAGATATAGATATAGATATAGATCGAACTCATTCACATTGCTGTATTTCTGGTAAATCTCCATCAGCCAGTTTAATTAGCAAACTTCTCATGAAAAGGTCAGTTGATTGTTTATCATTCTTCACTATTACAGCCAATGCTGCAATGAGAAACCAGAGAAACCATATATATATCTCTTTGGTATATGAGCATATATTCAACTCTCTAGGTATTTGCAAATTGCTCTCCAAATGATTACATTTATGTTCAAGAAAAAAAAATACTGTTATTTATGAAGACAAAATTTTCCTTTTGTTGAACAAAAAGTAAAATGCCTAGAATGTCCAATAAACCTACGGGCTAGTTTAAAGAGACAATAAATAAAAAAATACTTTAAAAAGATACATTCAAACTCTAAGGCACTATTTGGTCTAATGTATGCTCTGAGGAATGTTATAAGAAAAGGTTTTAAAAAACTTTCCACCACAGTCAGTACAGGAAGAAATGCTCTCGTAATTAGTGTCCACTGTATTACATAATGGCTCCTTGGTAGGTGCTATGGGAAAGATTCCTTTGTGGTGACTGCAGAAAAGCTGTACTTCTTCACATCTGGTTTTATTTTATCCTCCATGCTCTGTACATTTTATAACTGTTGATATTTTCCTCTTTGCTTTGACCACTGGAAGCTTTGACCACACAATGAAGTATGTGACCCACCACTGGCAGCAATGCAAAACGGAACAGCAGAATAAACTTGAACTTCGTACTATTTTCTTTGCCTGCTCGTGTCCTCTCTCCAACCGAATGTTCCAATGAATTTATTTCATGTAGTGATAATATTAGTATTTTTATGAGCTGTCTCAACTCAAACTCCTTTTGAAAGGAAATGAAGTGCAAGAATAAATGAATGAATAAAACAAAGAAAAAGTGAGCGACTATCTGTATCTTTATTACCGCCTTTGAGTACAGTCTCAATCAGAAGCTCTGGTCTTGCTGTTTACACTACTTCTGCACATTTCCAGTTAAATAACCTACAACTGACTCAGACTCTAAAATGATATCTGATATCTTCCTCACAAAATAGCCACCTCCTTCCGATGCCACCTAAAAATGTTTTATTGGTTATTTTTCATGATAAAAGTAATTATACATATTATTAACCTCCATTTGTCTCCTCACACTCTCATCTATAAAACATTATTATTTAATATAGAAATATGAAGTTTTTCTCAGTCTCATTTCAAATGTGAATAGATTATTTAGCATACATTTTATGTGTCTAGATGTGATATGCACCCTGTGTTCAATGCTATACTGAAAAAGGAGGAGGGCACAATTCTTGCCCTCTAAGTTATATGGTTATCTTTGACCATTTTACCCCCTCACCCTACATATTTAATTACCAAGTGAAACTGATTCTTCTTTTGCACTGTCTTGTGGGACCTGTCTTCTATTCTTGCACAGCCACCATTCCTTGCAGTTCTTTCATCCCATTCATAGACTACTGTGTTCTCTTCCTCATTGATTCTTCTAATCTTATCTCCCAACCCTATCATCATCCTTGCTGCCCACTGCTGCCAGATTAATATTCCCTAAATGCCTCTTGGCCATCTGTCTCCTGCTTCAGACAGCTCTACTTCCCACCTTATCCACAAGGCTGTCTGAGGGCCTCCCACAAGCACCGGTTCAGCTATTACCTCCCTGCTCCACACAGGAGCTCGTCCTATGGTCTTTCGCTCCCATTTCAAGGTAGGACCACATCTCCCGCTTCAGAAAAAATGGAGAAGCCTCAACTTCCTGTTACCTACCTTCCCCCACTGCACCACCAGCAACAAGTCTACTTTCATTTGCCTCCCCTTCATTCCTCCTTCCCCAACTTTGAGTAAAATGTGCCCATTCATTCTTCCTGACTCCCAAGTCAGTCTAGATAATATGTGCTTTGGCACAGCAGTCCTGGCAAACAGAAGGAACGCCGTCGCCAGATTCCGATTTGAGAAGGAGACAGAGAAGATCGGTGATTGCGATCCGTGTGGTCACACCCATAGCAAGAGTACGTCAGCCATGGAATACCATCTGCCATGTGCAATCCGTGGAGAGAACTGACCTAACTTAAATAGAAACATTTACTTGAAGAGTCCTGAGAACACTTGCTCAGGTTAAGTTTAATGCCAAGATAAAGAATTACAGTTTTAATAGAGAAAAGAAGGGCTGGAAAAATAAATTCGATTAAATATAATTTAATTATTTATATAGTCAAAGACAGGAGGAATTCTTCCAATGAAGATTCTGGGGTAAACCCCTCTCTGATTAGCACCAAATCCTCACTCATTCCAAAGCGGAGCGAGAAGCTGCACAAAACAAGAGAAAGGGGCGACTGCCCTGTGGATGGTCTTGGCAGGTTTACCAGGAGCAAGGGCTCCTTCTGATGCTATCCTTTCCTCTAGCTATGAAATTGCCTCTTCTACTGCCTCCTCCACCTCCTCCTACTGCTCAATATTTGTTTCTTTTGAAATGTCAATTCTGAAAAGGTTACAATTCACTCTTAAGTATGCATCCCTGAGTAAGCATTTCAAAAATTTGTAATCAGCTCTCATTAGGGGGTTCTGTGGCAGAATTCTTGGTAAATAGCTCCCCATTAAAGCTAATCTGAGTGTAGTTGATGGCTCACAGCAGGAGTTATAAAGCTGTTGCTAATTGAAGAAATTTATATGAAGTCATTTACCCTTTGAGGGTCTGTCCACACCAATCCCACCACCGTAGCCTCTGCAAAGGATGCAGTGACAGAGCATTAGACGGTTCTGGATGGGCTCTTTTCTGTGGACCCTTCAGTAAAATCAGTCCTTACGCCCAAGTAATACATCATTAATATGACCATAACTCATCACCAAACTAATGAGGTATTAAACCACAGTGTCTCAGAAATTCTCTGAAGGCCTGAATTCATTTTATAAAATCTCAAGATATACTCATTAGTGAGAGTAAACAAATAACCAACATGAGATGGACAGAGCACTCAAGAATAAAGAATGAAAATAATACAACACTCAGCTTAAAACCTTTGAAGAAAAAATAAAAGCAAAACGAATTCGTAAAGTTCTGGATAGCTACCTTGAAGGATGGAGTGTGCCTGGCGATTTCAAATAATTGAAGAATGCCATGAGGGTTAATTGATGTCAGTAGGGCAAGGCTGAGGAAACCACTCACTGTTGATTGAAGGTGAATAATTTGTTTGGTCCAGGGCTCTTTTCTGAATAACCTATGCTGATTCCCATCAGCAGACAGAATTAGTTACTGCTGCCGATGTGTCCCTTCAGAGCCTGCTCATTTTTCAGTTCTGTGCCATTTGGTTAAGTTATTCCCTAAATGAATCAATTGCTAATTTATAATTAGATCCATTGACAGCATAAATCTCTGTAGTGGAAAACTTTGAAAATTCCAACATGAATCTATAGACAAAGTAGAGATATAGCATGTTTATTATTCTTAAAACTAATTGGCTTAAATCTTGGCTTAAAATCTTTTTCAAGATATATTAGATTTTTTTTTGATGGGCTTAACATGGTGAACTTAATACTTGTCCTGCTCATCCTTGTTTTTCATCAACATTCACAGTGCCTATTCTAAAGTAGTGGATTTATTAATGTCACTGACATAAAAAGTCTTGTCATCAGCTCTGTGTTACAGGGTTTATGATAGGAAGGCAAGTATTGTTACTTTAAAGCCCTACAACTATGCCTGAGGACCAAGACACACAGGAGGAATTGCTTGTGGCTGTGCTAAACTCTATAAACTAATGGATTATAAAATAATCAAGCTGGATAAGCCAGTTGGATTTCTAATTCATCCTCTTCTCTGGGCAGCTTGAAGAAGTCCTGGTCTTCAGTGTGTGGCTGCTGGCATCGCAGTCAGAACTCATTCCTGCTTCTTATTCTGCTCCACTGCGCACGCCTAAGTACAGCTGACCGTACATCTAAGTGTGAAACAAATTTGGTCTTGGCGTACTAATTCCTTACCCTCTTCTAACACTCAGGAACCCGATGCCTTTGTGGTCATAAGAGAACCCAGCGACCCCCCACTGTGGTATCTCATGGGAAAGCTGTGCACCTGCTGTGCAGACCCCTCCATCTCTGTTCCCCTGCACCAGGAAAATATTTCCCAGCCCCTAACATTTTGATTTCTGGTATGCACCAGTGGATACCAGTGGGCTAGTTAATTACTTTCACAAGTCTGCCCAGCTCTTCCCTTCTCACCGAACTGCCTTAGCACTCTTTATCTGTTAAGGTAAGTTTAATGACTACTGAGGAACATGGGCACTGTGTTTTTGTGGTTCAAGGACCAATGTTCCCCAGCCCTCCCTTGCCAAACACAGTATTTAAACGAATACATGTTTCATGTGTGACTATGATGAGATCTAACCTGAGAGCAAATCCTAGACTGTTGTGTTAGGCTCTTTGCGTCCGATTCACCCTCAGGCTCATGGAAGGACTAGGGTAGCCACTGCTACCAGTGCTTCCTAACAACTGACTGGTCCCGAAAACCCATGCCTAAACTCAACTAAAACCTTGAGAATCTCTAGTCTCACATTCAAAATGGTTTAAAAGCAGTTACAACACTTAAGAATTCAGACTTCCCTAGACTAAGAAATAAAACAATTTAGGAAAAGCTTAACTAAATCTTACCCAAGAGAAAAGATTTTGATGGCAGAAGAGACGTTTTCCAGTTTCTAGAATCATTCTTTCTTGAATTGACAACACTTAAGTGTTCTGCGTCAGTGTATCTTCTGAGATAAATTACAACTCATGGTGTGGAGAATGGGAGGCTACAATCCAGGTCCAAGCCCTAGGTGTTCTTCTTGTCCATGATTCAGCTACATTGTCAACAATTAAAGCAACCCGAGGTCATCTGCAAGTGGGGTCAGCAGGCTGACTCTTCCTGCTTTGAACTCAATATAGAGCAATTTAAATGCGACGTATGTGGGATTTCCTGCCCATTGATCATGATCACAGCTATGGCCATAGAAAGGATTCCTCTGCCACTCCAGATCTTCATTGCTTTCATAACTAAGCACGTGCTCAATTATCAACACACTCCCGGGCAAGGAAAAAAAGTGAGACGACTCTACAGAACCAGTCATGTAATCCAAAGATTAATTTTCTTCCAACAACGACATCTGAAAACAGCTGGCGTGTAGCCTTTCTACCCACAAGCTAGCCCAGAGTCGTAGAACCGGAGCAGGAAGAGAGAACGTCGATGTAACCCCCAGCCCTTCAGGATGCCTGCAACCAGATCAGCCCAGACAGAGGCACATTTGCCCTAATTTTAACCAGCTCCAGGGTCAGAGCTCTCACGGCTTCCTATTCTGAACAGACAGAAATCAGTTCTTACAGCTGAGCAATCTCTCCCTTCGGAGCTGAAGTCTATCCATTGCGTCGCTTGTTGTGGTGATGGAAAAGGGCCTCTGACAATTCCTGTATCACGTGCTCCACACAAACAAAAGTTGCCTCATTCCTTGTGGATCACAGTTTCCCCAAACTTTTAAAATATTGAAATAACCTTTGTTATGTTCTTCTTAGCTCTTAAATTCAGAGTTAAGAATCCAGTAAAGTCTAACCAGATTATAGTAAAATTAAAAAGTCTCTCTGCTGCCCAGTATGTCTACTTGAAATGTGGCTAGTGTGGCTGAGAAACTGAATTTTAAATGTGATTTAATTTTACTTAAGTTTACATCTAAAGACTAGTGTTTGCTATGATGTTTGGAAGATTTTAAGTATGTTTGGAACACCTTGGGCTTGTGAATTTACATTTTCAAGTGTAAATTTTATGACATATAATGTTCAAGCGTTGCTGATGAAAACTTAGCACCTAATTTGAGATGTATTTTAGTGTAGAATACCCAGAGGATTTTGAAGACTTAATATAAAAAGGAAAATTTAAGTATCTCATTAATATTTCATATTGATTACATGTTGAAATTATAATATTTTGGGTATAGTGGATGCTATGGAATGAATGTTTGTTTCCCCCCACAAAAGAATTCACATGGTGACACCCTAATAGTATTTGGAAATGGGGCCCTTGAGGGGTATTTATGCCATGAGGGTGGGACTGTCCACAGGACAGACCATGCTGGCACTATGTCCTTGGAAATCCAAGTCTCCAGAATTGTGAGAAATAAATGTCTGTTGTTTAAGACACCCAGTCTATCGTATTTTGTCACGGTACACACAGCTGACTGAGACACAGTGTTAAATAAGACATGGTCTCAAAATTAATTTTCTTTTTTTACTGTTTTTAATGTAAATAATCACAATCCTGAAAAAGAAGCCTGTAATGGAAATTCTATCTCTTATTCTACTTCCCCTCATAAGCATCATAATTCTGAAAGAGCATTAAAAGGCTGATACAGGAAATGAAGGAAGTCAGAACAGCAGGGTTTGAAATGTTGTGTCACAAGGTCATGATCAAAAGCAGCCCAAGGAAGGGGATTTAAGACCGTCTGCATGGTCTCTGCATTCCAGCTAGTTACAAATCTACGGCACAGAGAGATGTTTTTAATTTATACAAGTTAATTTTAAGGGTTTTTTTGTTTTTGTTTTTGTTTTTGTTTTTGTTTTTGTTTGTTGCAAGTTTTGCATATGGTAGATGTGAAGTGGAAGTCTGCAAAAACGAAAAAAGGGAAAATGCAGAAAAAGGAATTTTACATGTCCTCAGTATGTGTGGCTGGTCAGGAAGACCTCTGATGAGCCCGTCTGCAGAGGGCTGTGCTGGACTACCCAAGGTGTGATGTCTGTGCACTAGTTTGTGGCTTGAGACCTGTATTCTAAGGACAGATTCACAGAGATAAGAGGTCCTAGAAATTTGAAAAATTAGAAAGCTGTTTTCAATGCAACTGGCTATGAAAATATTAGCAGCATTATAACTTGGCAATGAATTTTTAAAGTATTACTTCATGGATTAGAACTGAGAAAAAAGGTCTGTGGCCAGACCCAACTCTGTCCAGGAGGAGAGGTGATCATGCAGAGATGCCCCTGGAATGCTGATTTGTGGGGTCACTATACACATCTATCACCTTCAGTTAAAAGCTGCTTTTCATGTCTTCTTTGAACCCCCTTCAGGTGTCTTTTAATGGTACCGAGAGAACATGCTATGTGTGTACCCCTGTGACGGTAGGCATTAATATTGTATATGTTCTCATGGATTTTGATCTAAGAAAGTAAAATGTGTAATGATCGTAGCTCTTCTCTGATGTGATGTGAATTCATGACAGCGCTGTTCTAAGGGGCAGGGAAGTGAATCTGGCCTGTTCTGGCCGGAAGCGCCCAGGAGGGTTGGAACAGAAGGCATGCGAGTTCTGCTTCTGGAACTTTTAATGAATCTTCATGAGGATTTCAGCAAATTGACTTTCCCCTCCAACTTTTCCTCGACATTTTGAAATACTAACCTTTTGTTATTTCATTTGTTTTTAATATGCTAACACTGCCAGGGACTTAACAACACTGGTATTAGAAGCGTGATGAGGGTAGGGACTGTGTTGCCAACATCTTTTGTACCTTAAGTCTTGCTGTATACGCAACCAGGTGTAAAGGTCCACCTCACTGAGAAGCACAAATTGGTGGTAGCGAAATAATCATGCGGATGTAAAGTGCGGCAGAGGGAACACAGTCAACAATATTGTAATAACTATGTATGGTGCCAGGTGGGTACTAGACTTATCATAAAAGTCACTTTGTAAATTATATATTTGTCTAATGACTATGCTGTATACCTAAAACTAATATAAAGTAATATTGAACATCAACTATAATTGAAAAATAATATAATTTTGTAATGATTCATAAATTTTAAAAGAAGTCTACATGAATTATTGTGAAGTATTTTTTTTCTTTTCACCCTTAGGAAAAATATGTCCAGCTCACACATTGTTGAAGCTATTATATATTAAATTTGAATTCTGAAATGACTCTCAGGGATTGCCTAGTAAATCCTTTCATCATAAAACTGACGAGGCTGGGACCCAGGCATAAATGTCACTTCTAAATCCAGTAGCTAGTTAGCAGGAAACATCAGCTAGAATCCAGGTCACAAAAAGATTTGCTCCTTTGTACTGTCTTAGTGCCAACTAACGTCATTTAGGTGGACATTTATGAACAACTCAAATCAGCAGACAAAATATTTTGAAATCTACTTTTTGGTCTCTCCTTTTACCTTTAAAAAATCGTGACACAAAAAAGTAGTTTTTACTGTTTTTAGAAAAACAATTTTTAACTATTTTGATGCTTGATGTTCTTAATGCCAAAAGTTATAAACGAATGTTTGATACAAAATGAATTCACATATCCTAATCCTCAGCATCACTTAGCATTTACTTTGCGCCTGAAACTGTGGCAAACACTTCACACACGTGATCGCATTGACTCCCCCCAGGAGGGAGGTACTAGTGCTATTAATACTCTGCAATGAGGAAACGGATACACAGAGAGGCTACCTAACCAGTCCAAAGCCAGACATGAATCTCTTTCAATGATGGAATCCTTTGGGCATCTGTAAGTGATGAGTTATAGTTAAGCCTTCGACATCCGGCCTCACAATCAACTTGTTCGGCTGCATATGATCAGTCAGGTGTGCTCATGCTGTGATTCCCCTGCCGTTTGAAGTGGGAGACATAGACCCTGATAGAGATACAGATATAGGTAATAGATACAGTTCTCCTGGAAGGTGCTTTTTCCCTAGTGAAATTTTGCAAAGCAATCGTTAAAAGAATAGACCCATTGTAAACAAACTGTTGATCACAGAACTTAAAACCCATGGCCCCGGGAGAACGAAGTGTAAACATCACAAGATGCTAACGCTGGAAGCAAGCACGAAGGCTATCAGGGCATGCGGGAGGATATTTGCTTTTACTTTCCCGGCCATATATTGCCCATGTTCCATTCCTCATGGTAGTTTGGTACTAGTTCTGGACGGTGGTCAATGAGTGGAAATTAAACGTCACTTCCACCAAAGCTCCTGATTACTTATGGAAGGCCAGTGCAACATTCTCGTCCCCTTCCATGTTAATGAAAAGCTGTGTGTTTCAGATTATGTGCGTATAGGATAGTGAGGACTCGCTTTTCTGTATCACTACACCTGTTTGGAGAACCACTGTTCTAGATTAGTAGACTTTTCTTAATATGAAATAAACCTTCAGAATTTGGGAATTTTTTTACTATAGTATATCTTTGACTACTCTGAATTAATATCCACTGTGGTTTTCAAGTATAAGTTTATTAGAAAAACAACTGTCCTTGAGACAAAGCATTATTTTATTCTAGGCTTAAGCAAGAAAAATATTACTGCCATAATCTAAAAGTCATAAGCAAACTGCATAATCAGAGGAAAGAAATGACAATTCAATTATTTACTCAATCAATATTTATGTACTCTTTTTGAAAAACAATACTCATTAATAATTTTGTCATTAAAATAAAACTTGATGATGAATTAAATAAGATGGTGAGGAGGACAATAGTAGAGGCAGGAAATCAGAAAAGAATTTATGACTAGATGTCTGTAAGAAGCTGAAAGTGACACCAACTACTAAAACGTAGAAGGCTGAGGTGGGAGGCATTTTACATGTGAGGCAGAGATCAAATTCTCAGTTAGGTAGACACAAAATTTTAGATAATGAGAGATTTCCAAAATGGAAATATCAAATTGGCAGTTTGCTACACATACAGGGAAGATTCTCAAAAAAAAGATTTTTGACACTGATATAGATTAATAATAGCAATAAAATTAGTAAGTATATAGGAATTAATTGAACCAAGAGCCCATAAGATTTTTACAGAGTATATTTTTAAAACTCTGTCGGGGCACATCTCCACATGTAAATAATAGAGAAATATACTTGGTTAATGGATGGATGGTTTTACACTTTAAAGGTCTTTATTTTTCTCAAATTAATCTGTAAATTTGATACAATGTTAATTACACTTGCAGAGAAGGTTTTTTGAGGACCTTGGAGAAGTTACTTAAAAGTAATGGGAAGCTGAGGTTATTTGGACAAAGAAGAGAAAAAACAAAGACTTGCTTTATCATATATGAAGACATACATTTCAAAGCTCTAATAACAAACAGACGTGTGGTGATAGCGCAAGACAGAGAGGCCCGAAAACACGGCGTGAGTACATTACCTTGGTGTACAATCATGCTGGCACCATTAATCAGTGGGAAAATGGCAGACTGTTTAGTAGCAGAAGGTAATGGCAGAAAACTTGCTTATCAATTAAAGGAAAAAAACCCACCCTGAATTCTAACCTTATACAACACAGAGAGGGGCTCAGGATGAATTAGAAAAGTGGTTGTGATGAGAAATGTATTGTGAAAGGTAGAAATATAAGGTTGATACAAGAATATATGGAAGAACATTTTGAGACTCCCAAATACACAAACTATATGTCCAAAAAATTGAAGGACCTCAATACGGCTATATTTTGACTTTTTTTGCTCAATAGGAGGTATCTTAGACCAAGTTTACAGACAGCTCATAGATTTGGAAATATTTACAGTGTCTAAGATAAATGAGGGAGTAATATCTTTCAAATATAAGGAAATTTCTATAAATCAACACAATAGCAAACTCAATGTAAAAGCAAGAAAATGATATAAATAGGCAATTCATAGTGAAATCCAAATAGCTAGCATGTACAAAAAGAACTGTTCAGCCTCAATAGCAATCTAATAAGTGAAATTAAAACAACGTATGACTTTACTTCCACCAAACTGACAAACATCAGAAAGCCCAAATAATGTAATATCAAATGTTGGTGAAGATGTGGGGAAACTGAAACCCATGTGGAGTGTTGGTGAGTGCATAAATTAACATAGCCTTTCTGGTACACTTGATTATTCATGTTACTTATGACTCGACAGACCCACCGCTCCTGATGGAGGAGATATATCTATGTGTGTACATTTCTCTCATGACCAAAGGGAACGTGCACAGGAACAGTCATCACACGCTATAAGCGCCGCTTACAGTGCGGGAGAGGCAGAGGGAGTTTCGAAGAGGGTTTATGCTGTGGAACTCAGAAATACATTAGGGGCACATATAACAACACACATAGATTTTAAAAACAGTGTCGATTTAAAATAATGTTAAGAATCAGAATGGCCCTTTGGCATAATTTTGTCCTCTTTAAATTTAGCATAATTTTGTTTTCTTGGAAATGTGCAC
Source organism: Mormoops blainvillei (assembly GCA_004026545.1). NCBI lineage: Eukaryota > Metazoa > Chordata > Mammalia > Chiroptera > Mormoopidae > Mormoops > Mormoops blainvillei. Next base: position 287,260 of record PVJD01000769.1, read on the forward strand.
AGATAAAAACAACATTGCAAAAGTATATTCATATCACAGGATACGATTCAAGGATATTCTTTGTTAAAAAAAAAAAAAGAAGTAAGCTGCTATTATTAGTAAATCTCTGAACCAGCATATAATTTGTTTACTTAATCCAGTGGAGCAGACCCGACGCTATATGCGTGTCCCTCACTACACAAGCGCAGCTACTGATGATACAGCAGCACAAACTGTCTATAGTGTAGTTACATTCCAACAGGGAAATTCGGGTTAAAAAAGCAATATGTAAAAATTTAGAATACAAACATACAAACGGATGTGTACTGCTGCACCTTTCCATAACTGCCTGGCCTTACTTCTAGAAAATCAGAAGGGAGAGGCTGATGGTGAGTGTGAGCTGATGGGAGAGGACGCGGCTTCGCAGATGTGCTGCCTAAATCCGGCATTACATTCCATCGCAGTAACTGGTCTTAATATTTTATTTCCTAGCAGGGTATAAGCCATCTATCTATTATAATGCATTTCCACTATTTACATATGTGAGACTAAACAAGACCTCTGTCTTCTAGAAATACAAATGCTTTGACAAGAGAAGATTATTTGTTTTTCCTAATAACTATGTTGCAAAGGAAATGTACATGATGCTAACTAAGCTGTCCAATGCAGTTTCTTTTGACATTATATATATTTTTTTTTCCAAAAATGGATCTTACGATGCCAGAAGGAACACAAATAGCGTGATAAACTCATTTACTTAGTGAATTTCTCATAGCCCCTGCTGCCATATATTTTTGTGGTTAAATTTCATTTGTTTCTAAATACTTGTTGGGAAGATAGTTATTTTTCTCTTGCTGGTAATGTACCATCTGTTCAAAGAAAATGAAAAACATGATAAATAAAAGTTTTCCTGATCAGACAGGAAAGCCAAGATGAGGCTGAAATTGAGGATTTAACTGAGCTTAAATATGTAGTTACATAATAGACTCCCCAGGTGAGAGGCATGGTTTTGTCTGTGGTGGCAGCTCAGATACAAACAGTCTAACATGCAGCTTGTTCATTGTAATTGAAGGAGACTTCCCAGTGTCAGTGCTGTGGCGTGAACGTGGCCCTTTAGGACCCAGGTCTGCGGGAACCCTACCCAGTGCCTATTTCCCCAGCGGAGCTTCTAGATGAGAGGACGAGCAAGTATAAGAGTGGAACTTGAGAGCAAGGGAGCTGTACAGAGGATTAAAAAGCAAACTAAATACCACCCTGAAACAGAAATGACGAAAGTTGGAAAAGAAGTCCAGGATCTAACACTAAATCCTTTAAAACCAGGGAAAACATGGTCATATATTGGAAGGGTTCTGTTTACTTGGTCTGATCACAACAGGCAGAAGAGATGAGAGCATGTTTCCAGGCCCTCGTTATTTATTTTAAAAAAGAAGTTTGGGGTAAAAATAGTGGGTTAGGAGCACCGGAGAGAAGCGCTAGTCAGGAATAGCAGGGATTTGCTGGCTAGGGCCGCATACTCCTCACAAAGCCACGGATTACTTAGCCTGACATTCGAGATCGCTCATTTATCATTCACTAAATCAGTCAGCCATCGATAATTTTAGTAACCTTCATAGATAAGAACTCTTCAAGGTCCTGGAAATATCATGTTCAAACAGGATTGTCTCAGTTCTCCAGAATTTCATGATATAAAAAAGTATGTCAATTCACCCATTCATTTTTGCTAAGAGAAGTATATTAATTGAGCATCGACTATGTGCTAGGTACCATGTAAGGCACTGGGAACATAGGCGTGAGCGAAACAGACCCAACTGATGCTGTCACAGAAACTGCTATTAAGACAAAGAAAGAGATATTAATGGAGTAATCATAAAAACAATCCCATGGTCATAAGTAAAGTAAAGCTCAATGAATGGGGGAAACTGGGTTCTCAGAATATGTGGACTTGTATATTAAGTAAGGCTTCCTCAGGGAAGTAGTTCTTGAGTAGGAGTTAGTTTGGTTAAGCTGGAGAAGGTAACATTCCAAGCAAAGGAAAGAACATTTGTAAAGATTCTGTGATGGAAGGAGATGAGAGGGCATTTTTGAGTCAATGAGAGTAGCCCACTGAGATTTTGGTAGAGAAAGCAAGAGGGAGAACGATGTGCAGCAGGTTGAGGAGAGAGGCCCCTTGTAGGGCTTTCTGTGAAATGTAAGGGCCTTTTTGTCTATCTGCTGAGAATAACAAGACAATAGCCACCATACTATTTTTATTTGGAAAGAGTCACTTTGCTGCAGCATCAAGCAAGGCTTGGAGAACAGCCAGGTGGATACAAGGAGATTAATAAGACGACTTTTCCAGGGACATGGGTGGGCACTGATGGTGGCCTGATGAGACTTAGAAAGTCATCAGTCACTGAATCAATGACTAAATATAGCAAGAGGAGCACTGTAAAATGCGGGCGGAGGGAACAAGGAGCCCAAAGGAGAGTCATAGGAATTAGACTGAAGCAAAGCGTCTGGGAAGCAATGCCTCTTGCATAAAGTCATGAACAAGGAATTCTTTGTTGAATAAAGCTAGGAAGAGGATGTGGTGTTCCAGGGCATGTGGAGAGCATGAGGGGAGACACAGGCTGAGAGGCGTGTGGGGATCCAGGCCAAGGACAAAACGAACAGTCAAAAGATTGTACTAGAGGTTTGCAAGCAGTGAGTGTAAGTTGATGCGGGTTGCTTTAGAAGGGGTGAGGAAAGGAGCTGTACAGAAACCTCAGAGCATTGCCACTTCTGTGGTAAACAAACAGGGGTACCTGGAAACTGCACTGATGAGGCGCAGTCAGAGTTGTATGATGGACACCCAGGAGAAAGTGTGACACAGAGAAGGAGGGTTAGTCAAGAGTCAAATGCCAAGAAGGAAGGGCTGGAGAAAGAAGACTAAACGCTGACCATGAATTTTAGCAACATGGGGTTTTATCCATAATATGACCCCAAATATTTTCCAAATTGATCTCTCACTATGCTACTAAAACTCAACTTTTAATTAAGTCATGTTTCTCTCTCTTCCTCTTCCTCATTCTTGTTTTTCCTTTTCTTATTCTCCTCCATCTCCTCCTCCTCGCTTCCCCTCCTCCTCCTTGCTATCGAACCATGTCTTTGTAAGGGACAACACTGGTCTGAGACAAGCTCAGCCAATCCACTGTCTTTCTGTGTTGGGCCTGGAGATGGATGTGAGTCTTGGTACTAGTGTGAGTTATCAGGGCAACCAGGAAAAAAGAGCCAATGTGCCAAGGGTGATGGAGCCACAGAAGAGAAGGCCAGGTCCTCGCGACATGGCTGGCCTGGAACGGATTGTGCGAGCAACTACTTCCAGGCTTCTTATGGAAGGCAGCCCGTGCCCTTCCAGGGGGCCCAGGATTGGCAGTGCTCTCGTTGGTGTCCTTTCCATCTGAAAACATTTTTAACAGATGGAGCACGCAATGATTCCCTTCCACAAACTCTACTTTGTGTTCTCTTTTCCTTTACTCATTCTGATTCCTCTACCAAGAGATTCTTTATCAAATCTTCATCTATACCAAACCAACCCAACCCAACTTCCAAGGCCCTTTCCATCACAGGGTTTTTCCCTCTTTTTCCTAGTCCTAAGGAATTACTCCCCCAGTCCCATCCCTCAACCATCTGTTGTCCTTCCAGTAAATCTCTTTGATCACTTAAAATAGATATTTATGCACATGTACTATGTTCTTGCTAGAACTTAATTTGCTCAGTGCAGGATCCCTGCCCAAACTAATTTAACGTCCCAGCACCTAATACAATGTTTTATCCATAGTAGATCCTGAATAAATTGAGTAACTTAATAAAATGTTTAAAAATTCTCACAATAAATGAAACTAGTAATAGAAATATATGGATAACACAATATTTTGGAGAGTTATGATCAGAAAGAAAATTTCTAGTGGGATAATCAAAGTCAGGGGAAACCGTTAACAGCAATTTCAGACACGGCTTCATTGCGAGTGACATATAACTGAAACTGTGGGCTTGCATCTCACAGCAGTTTAGGGATCATAGTATGCTCTGGCCTTTGGATGCTTATGGTGCTAAGAGATAAGAATGCAACCATGGCTGCATTTCATTAACAGCCCGTAGATCAGGAACACCAAACCCAAGGCTGTTTGTTATGGCAGGGACACACAGTATTAGCAATAAAAGAAGGGAGTACATAGAGACATAAGTGACAGTGACAGATGAAGGATGTAAAGAACGAGGGCCACACATCTCACTGGATGGGACCCTTCACCTGGACAGATGGCACGGTTGGTGGTCAGAGTTATTCTGAGGCAGTAAAATAGGGTTTGATGTAGATATAAGAAAGACAAGAAGAAGAGATGTGTCTATAAATGCCTTTCTCAGCCTTTGACAAAGCTTTCTTTGACAAAAATCCCACTGCACTCCCTCCCGCCCCCTCCCGCTTTGATTGATGTCTTAGTCCTCGCAGATACAGTTCATGCTGACCTAGCACACTACAGGACTGACTTCAGCAGAGTCCTTTAGTTGTCCTGCCCTTGTTCTGGGTATTTTTGCTCACCTGACAAGGCTAAAATCTAGACCCCCCAGAGAAGCCTCTTCCTCCCTAAAGGCAGTACAGAATTGTGTATACGCCGAGGAAACCACACATGATTGTGGAGAGGGAAAGTGAATACATTCCAAAAAGACCATTCTTTAAAAGCCTATTGAATTATGAAGGGGCATGAGGGGACATTGGGAGACCGATAATGATAATGCTGTCTCTCTTTTTCTGGGTGTTAATTATATGAGCGTGTTTACTTTGTGAAAGTTCATTCCATTACACACGTGCGATGAGTGTATATTTCTCCATGTATGGTATACTTCAATAAAATTTTAACTTAGAGAAAGCTTATTGAAAAAGTTGTGCTGAAACAGCTCTATTCTGAAAGAAAACAAAATAAAACTCACATGAATACGGGAGTCTGGCTGAGAGGTGAGACAGTGGGGGACTCAATTATCATCATTGTAGGCTATTGAGGATGTCACCTTGGAAGCACACTTTGGAGTTGGTCAAGCCTTTTGAAATGCATTATTTTTCTGGGCCCCTCCCCAAACTCACGAAGTAGGCATGTCTAACTGGTCCCATGCATATGAGGTCTTGGCATGTAGCTCCACTCTTGTTGCAGGAGCTACAGCCTAGTGTGACAGTGATGGGACATTTGTGATGAACAACAAAGGAAAACCAGTGGTTGTGACTTGGCTTGAATGATCTGGAAAGTAAAGGAAGATCCAAACAGTGATGCCCAAGATGGAGGGAGGAGGGGCAAAAGTGGGCCTAAAGCAAAGTACTGAAAACATGGAATGTGCTATAACCAAGCGAAGAATGCCCTTGGGTTGTGAAGGTGTGGCCTGCACCATTCTGGCGTCTCTGACAGATTACCGTCCTCTTCCCTGTGCTTCCCTTTGCATTTGTGTGGAGGTCTCACTGCTCTTTAATCAAAGCCACCCCAGGCTTTCACAGACCTGCTTTCTCCCCGCCCCAGAGCACGACTTTCAATGGTTATCAAGGGAACAAGCCATATAAGGAATTATTTCCTAGAGGCAATAATGTATCACCTTCCTATAGAAGCCCAATCACTAAGTTATGACACAGGTCTACCTCAGCAGGCTGGAAAAACAACACACCAAGACAATTTTTAGCATTTTTTTATACTGTGGAACCAAAACATGGCACTTTCAAGTACCAATGTGTGAGCTAGTGGAACCTCTCCAAGGGTCATCTGAGATCATTTAGCCTCCATCTCTTTTCACACGTCCTTTCTGTGAGCCCTTACTCTCCCACTGGTCCTTGCAGTTGCGAGGTTGGGTACAGGTCCCACGTCGAACAGCTTTTAATCTTTTGAATAATTTGCTCCAATTGTGGGATATGGAAGCAGATTTATAATAGAAAGTTGTATTAATAATATCTCCTCAATCCATCTTGGGGCACTATTTTTTTTTTAAGAAGACAGAGAAAAAAATGATGGCAGCTTTGTGATTCTCTACCAGCAGAGTGCAATTTTAACATTTTGGGGAAGTTAGCAGCATTCAGCAGAAAGTCTTGTAAGGAATTGGGTGTGAACATCAATTTGAGGTATGGCACGGACACCGTACAACAAGGCACTAACCTGGGAATTATGTCAGGCATGTCTACCTGATTCAAATTAGATTGACTGGGAAGAAGATACGAAAACAACTGACTGGGGGGTGGGGGCAGTAGAACATGATTCTCAAGTTTAAATAATAAGTATTTCTTGAGTGTTTACTGTGTGCAGAACTAGAGAGTTGCTGAGGGGCTGATTCCTTTGGTTTTAGATAAATGCCGGCGAGTAACTCATCGTCCACAAGCAGCATTTTATGCTTTGTTCACATTCCAGATTCAAATCAGAAATCTTCTTCCATCCGGTTGTATCCACAATATTCAAGATTGTTTCAGTTTTGTAGAGTGTGACTGACAAACACAAAGTAGAACTGTTTTTTTTCTAGCCACTCACACACTTTGGAAAACAATGGGAAATTATCCACGCAGTGCAAAATTATCTTTATTCAGAAGATCACATAAGCAATGTAGTCACAATCAAAAACATTTTACATTAGCAATAAACACCAACCATTTCTGCAAAAGCTTCCCAGGGTTGGTAGATATTTTTATTGCTTCATTTTGTTTCCATCAAAGAAATGGAGTAGATGCTTTTTTACCTTAACATTATCAGTTCTACATCAGGTGTAGAGTTGGGAAATGCAAAGATTTGGGAAGAGACGGGGAGAAGGGGGGCACCTCCACCATTCCCTGGAAATAGACTTGGAAACTCTCTTCTAATTTCTAAACTTGTCCTAAGTCACACAAACACATACACCTTTACAGAATTACCCATGGATTCTAAGGAAATGTAACTTCTGTTGTTGTTTTAGGGAAAAGGTGCAGAATCACATCATGCAATTTGCTCCTTTGAACAGGTGGTTGGGACATCACAATCTCCATTGACATTGTAAATTAGAATATACAAGTAAGATGGTGTAGCAGGCAGAAAAATGCCCCCCACCTCAAAAATGTCTTCATCCCTAAAATCTGTTGGATATGTTACCTTATATGACAAAAGTGGCTTTATAGATGTGATTAAAGGCCTCAAAATGAGCAGATTATTTTATATTATCCAGGTGTGCCCAATCTAATCACATGGGCCCTGAAAAGCATAGGATCTTTTGCAGCTGTAGTTAGAGAAAGACATGACTCTGTAACAATGACCAGCAACATGCGACGTCAGTGGCTTTAAAGATGAGGGGCATGAGCCAAGGAATGCGGGCGCCCTGTGAAAGCTGGGGAAGAAAATGGAACAGATTCTGCCCTAGAGTCCCAACGGAACTCAGCCTTGTCAGAACATGGAATTTAGCCCAGTGACAACTGTTGAGGACTTTTTAACCCGCAGAACCATAAGGTAGTCAATTTGGTTGTTTTAAGTACACACTTATTTTGTGGTAGTTTGTTACAGCAACAGTAGGAAACTAATACATGAGGGTTGGCAGATAAAGTTTTTTTGGTGCCAATATCTCAAACAAATACAGAAAACCATTTTGACTAAGATGTCAATGATACAATTAAATATGGCCTGGCAATATTTGGTAAAAGGACTTATAAAATCAGATAAGAGCATTTGATTTCAACAACCACTTAGAACTATATACTAGGAGATATTAATTGATTTTCAACACTATGCCTTAATGAACAGTCATCCAAAGCTATGCTTCTGGTTTTATTATAAAACCATTATGGAGGGTCCTACCCATTTTTCATTCACTATCCTCTATGTAATGCCCCAAATAAAAAATTTCTCTCAGCTCTAACTGGTGTGGCTCAGTGGGTTGGGTGAAGTCCTACAGACCAAAAGGTCGCCAGTTCAATTTCCAGTCTGGGCACATGTCTGGGTTGCGGGCCAGGTCCCTGGTTGGGGTTGTGCGAGAGGCAACCAACTGATGTTTCTCTCAAATGTTGGTGTTTCTCTCCCTTTCTTTCTCCCTCCCTTCCCTTCTCTCTAAAAATAAATAAAAAGAAATCTTTAAAAAAATTTCTTTCAAAGTTTAAAACCAGGAGATATTTTGTTCTTCATGATGAGCATTCAAGTATGCAATTTATTCCTAGTAATTCTTTGTGTGTAGAAGCCAGATCTATCTTGTTCTTAGTTGTCTTTCAAAACTTAGTGCTGGGCACAAGGGATTCACTGAAAATTATTTGTGAAGTGAATGAATTTATGACTAAATCTTGGCTGAGCAGTGGTTAAAAGCTAGGTTTTGTGCACAGCTATAGTAATCACCTTTATTGTCACATCAATATTATTATTGGCATTGCTTTTCTTGGTTCTTCCTTTAGCATTTTTAATTTCCTTTTTATAGTGTTGTTACATTTGTCTTGTGTCTTCTCAAAGGACTCAGCTTATGGGTAAAGAGAACACCTGCATGCAAACTACAATAGAATAAAAAAATCACTAAACAGGTACTCAAATGTTACGGGAACCTAAAGTAAAAAGTGGCTGAAAGTAACTGGCATTTTGTTCAGGGAAAAGGGAGATTCCAAAGTCGAGGGATGTCATTAGCCCAGATAGCCTGCTTAGGGATATTGAATAATCTAGTGCTGCTAGAACATAAAGTAGTGGGAGAAACACCCAGGAAAGACAGTAGGACAATGCAGACCAGCTAAGGCCTGACAGCATTAGACTACATGCAACAAAGAGCTACTGAACAGAACAGAGTTTAACTCCAAAAGTGTTTGGAGAAGACCAACCTTTTTATTGCAGTGTTTCAGGAAAATAAGGCAAAACTAAACTCTGATGACAGTATAACAATGATCTGGAGGTATGGCAAACTGAAAGCAGAGACATCGATTTGAATGTTACTGAAATAACCCATAGAACAAATAATAAGGACCAAAACATAGATAGCTAGGGGTGAATGCAAGGGAACCTACAGAAGTAGAATCAACATGACATGACATGAGATTAGATATGAGGATTGGGATAGAAAGGAAGAGAAAGTGACTATGAGAATATGACATTTTGATTAAAAGCAATAGGAATTCAGTAGGAGAAGGAGGCATTGAAGAGAAGAGTAATAACGCAGAATATCCCTTATGTATTGCATGACGACCATTTGCCAGATTTTGTTTCAAATATCTTATATTCACAGCTGTTCTGCAATGTAGATTTTATAACCTTCGTCTTATAGCTGCACAAGAATTTTCAGTATCTTCTCCAAGGTCCTTTAGCAATTAAGGGCCAGAAATCTAACCCTGGTCTGCTCGAGTTCAAGGTCATGCTCTTTATGCTGTTCCTCACAGTCCAATCTCGTGCTGGGCACACTGAATTCGGAAAGCCAGAAGAACAGCCATGCCCAGCAAGCTGTGCTCAATGTGCACGTGGTATCTAGGAGCATAACTAGTGCACACAGATTTCAAGTAATCTCACGGCAGACGGTGGCTGGGGAAGCGTCTGAGATCATTTAGGGAGAACATAAAGGAACAGAGAAGACCAAGAATGTTGCGCTGAAAGGTCAGTGGAGAAAGAGGAGTCAGAAGGGGAAGCTGAGATGAAGTAGAATGAGAAGTAAGAAGTGAAGAAGAGCAGTGTCACCAAAGTCAAGGTTGGGCTTGTCGAGAAGGGACAGTGGTCAGTTGGAATACACTAGAAAAATTACATGAGGATGAGAACCAGGAAGGCCTCTGAATTTTGAAAATTCTAAAAATTTAGAAAACGCATTTGGGATTCTGCAAGGGCAGCATCATCTGGTATTGACAGAGCCCAGAAGCAAGACCATAAGGTTGGGCAGTAAGGAGGAGTGAAGAAATGAAACCTGTCCTCGTGATATTTAGCAATGAGGGGAAGTCTAGAAGAAGCAGGGCAGAGGATGTAGGAACAAGAAAAAGTAAGGTGTTTTTAAATGTGTATTTTAATGTCTACATAAAAGGCGTGTTTGGGTATAAGAAAGCAGTGGAGAGAAAAGAATATGAATATATGACAAAAAGATTTTTGTCACTGTCTTGGCAGGTCATTTGGAGTCAGTGCAAGGGTCACATCCCTTTGATGGCCATCTGCTGTGACTGCATGGCTTGTCACAGGGATGGATTTCCAAGTTCTGGGCAGCTCCATGGCACACCTAGAAAACTGGGACCATTCCCTCTTTAACTCAAACATAATATCCAGCTAAGGTATACTGATATTTACAATGCATCCACTGAGCAAAATGCTGCACCCCAGACAGGACTCATCACTTAGCATAGCTATAATGCTAGTAAATACCAAGGAGAGTGACTCAAGTTTATGATTTCATTTTGCATACATATAGTTGCACTGATTAGAATACTTACAAACAGTAAATATAAGTCCAGTGTTTTATGTTTGCTATAGAAATCGATTTCATCTTTTAAGTGAGTAATCATAGAAGAAACACTCAGAGTAATATAGGAAGAATATCTGCAGAGGCCTAGCCTCATGTCATATGGAATACACAATAGCACAGTAATGTACGTTTTGCATAATGGCTAGACATTACGGGAGGAGAGAACAGAACAGCGTCTGACTCCAAAAAGAGAGCTAGAAGAGCAACAGAAGCTTTGGAATCAGCAACAAACATGAGAAATGGGGAAACCTGGAAAAGACAATGAGGAAACAGAAAGCTTTATAACTTGGAGGGAATTGGGAAAGCAAATAAAAGGTAGCAAAAGAAGCATGCCAGCCCTGAGGAGAAAGCCTGGCAGGAACAAAACCGATGTTGCCTCCTAGACTACTCTGTACTAGAAGAATGATTTTTAAAAAGAGAAAAGAGAGACTCAGGAAGATTTAGCAGGCTTGTAGAGTGGAGGTTGGGGTAAGACTTCCAACAGTCACTCCTCGTGGACAGTCAGGGTATGGTTTCGTCCTTTATGTCCTATGCTTTCACATATTCAATGTGTTTTCAGACTGTATTCATAAAATACCACTAGGAGATTTGGGAATAATGCAGTTATGTTATAGAAGTTCTTTGCCTTCTCCAAAGTCTCAGCTCAACATAGTTGGAAATAGTTTTATATATATAAAAATATACATTAGTGATATATAATAGTTATATATATAATACCTAAAATATATAAAATATATATATTCCATAACTATATATATAGTTAAATGTAACATGTGTGAAAATATGTTTAAAGGCATGTTAGCATAACAAAAGAATAATTGATATATTGTCAGATTTTCAGAGAAACTGAACCATTTTGCTTTTGTTTACCAGTCACACTTGGCACAGTAAGCCCCAGTTCCTCCCTCGCGATGACCTACGAGTCATCCTCGTTCAGCCCAGGATGGACGCTGAGCCCGCCATGTTCCCGTCCCGGTCAATGTTCTGCTGCGGTATCATTTCCTTGACCAACTCCTCCCTACTGCTGGGCCCGCTCTTTAGTACTTCCCACTGGTACATGGTACCACAGAGGTAACGTCTAATTGTTTTCTGGTTGTTTCTTACTTTTTATAATAAAGTCTGACAATTTTCTCCTGGGTTTTAAATCCATGCAGTATTTGTCCCAGGTTAAAACACAAATGATAAATGCCATTATCTAAAGCTTTCAACTGCTGAAATAAATCTCCAAGGAGGCTGACTCCAGGAGCACAGGATTAGAGACAGAATATTTGAGTTCAAATCCAGACTGACACCAATTCATGGTACATTCTAAAACACAACATCAACTACACTGGGCCTCAGATTCCTTATAGGCAAAATACAGGGTTGAGGATGATAGAGTTCTCTGGCACCCTGCAATCTCGAGGCCCTGTGAACTTGCTCACTGACAGGTGAAACACACTCAGACCCATTCAGACACATTTATGTGAAGTATTCTCTGAAGTTGGTGTCAACCTTAAAATGTTAGGTCTCATCCACTTCTTGAAATAAATCATCACTTCTCCCCTTCTGTTATCAGTTCTTTGAAGATGCTTCAACTATGACAAGACATAATAAAAAGGAAGATTAATTGGTGAACTGAAAAATCCTCACAGTGACAAGGGCACACACACAGAAAGAAACCCTGGCCACTGCATTTTTGGCAGTCTTTGTTTGTCTCAGGTTTCAAGGTTTTACTAGTGGGATGACCAGCTTACATTCTCAAAAACAATAAGCCTAAATTGTTAATAAAGGGAAGTGTGTAAGTCTTAATTTTCTCGTTAACTAACCTTGACTAAAGCACTTATTAATAATTACTTTCAACCCCTTGGAACACATGATACTGTATTTCTTTGCCACTTTATTTCTTCTCCACACTGGTACCTTCGACATCATTTTTTTCAAAATTAACATAATTAAAATTTAACTTTGCTTGGAGACTTTCAGTAAAACACCTCTTCAGTAAATTTTAAGATACTATGAGTAATGTAAGGTTAAATATGGGAATCATTCAATGGCATTGTGTTCTAGACAGACAGCAGAAGGAACAGAGAGCACAGTTTCTATATTCAAAAGCTGTGATATTTGCAGCTAACCTATATCAAGTTCTCGCCATAGGCCAGGGACTGCCTTTTCACACTTACAGTGGTCTTTCGTGTAAAGGCCGCCATCGCCCCCATCTTAGTTATGTTTAGAGGGAACGATCCAACAGCTACTGCAGAACTTGGTGCTAACAAGGAACCCCTTCATGGCAAGGGTGAATCTGAACTCGTAAAAATGGGAGATCACAGATGAAAAGCGATTATGGTTGAAAAGGAAATTCCTACAAAAAGTGACATTTGAGTCCATCTTAAAACTGTTATTAGATACAAATAAATGGTATTAAGGGGAAAGGACATGCCACGGAAAAAGGAGAGTGTATGGCAAGAAAAGTCTCATCACAATAATTATCATGCCTGCCCTTGCCCTGCGCCATGGCAGTCATCTGCACTGCAGGGTAAAATCCATCAGCTCAGAGACTGTCTTGCTTACAGCTGCAATTCCAACTCCTAGTGTATACTAATATAAGTTGAATGAAGGAAAATACACGTAATTTTTCAGTTCCTCCCTAAAATGGTAGCGGGTATTTTCTGCTCTTGTTATGAACGGAATGAGTCTTTCCCAAAATTCATACGTAGATGCCCTACCCTGCAATGTGATGGTATTCGGCAGTGGGGCCTTTGGGAGGTGACTAGATTAGATTATGTCATGGGGATGGGACCCTCAAGATGGGCTTAGTGCCCTTCTAGGGAAAGGCACAAGCGCGGAGGTAAGGCCACAGGAGCACACAGTGAGAAGGCTGCTCTTCCTGGGAACTGAATTTGCCCGCACCTTAATCCTCAGACTTCCCAGCCTCTAGGACTGTGAGAAATAAGTGTCTGTTGTTTAAACCACCCAGTCTATAGTATTTTGTTATGGCAGCCCAAGCCACGTGATTTGCTTTGGCCAATGAAGTTACAGTGGATGTGATCTAAGCAGAGGCTTGAAATGTGTTTGCCTTGTCGCTGTGCTTCTGCCAACACCGCAAGGAACACGCAGCAGAGAGCACGTGAGGGCGAGAGGTGAAGGGGCAGCTGACGCAGTAACACCGCCAAGTCGAAGCGGGGCAGTGCTGTGTGTGCCAGAGTGGAGCTGGAGGTAGGAATGAGATGAGGAGAAAGCAGCTGAGGGATAGTCTTTTCAATCAAAAGTAACATTTTCATTTCAATAGGGGATCTGAAAAACAATTATATTATAAAATGTCTACAATGCAGTTGAGTAAAATTAACCAGAAACTAGAGGCTGTAAAATAAAGCATCCTGTAGAGCAGTTCTGCAATTCTGCCCTGTTCGATGACAAAGGTTGAACTCTGCTGTCTCTGTCACTGTCTTTGACAAAGCAACCACGGGTCTTGTTTTACAGTGTGTTTGATAACAACTATGGGTAAATATTATTCTCAATCCAGCCCAAAGGCTTGATGGTCACCAGCCTTAACTATGACGGCCCTAATCAATGTATACTGCACATGCATGCACACACACATCTGGCAATGTTCCAAAAACCAAATACAAGAAACCAAGCAACAAGAGGATTTGAATTTATGAATGCCAAGTGCACTGGCTTTGCCACTTTTCCCTTAACCACTCAGCCACTTTATTGGAAGTGTCAGAAGGCTTATTAATGTTAATCCTAAGACTTTTGTAGCTAATAAACCCAAGCTGGCAATGCCGGAAACAGGCTGCAAAAATTAGTAAACTAAATTCCCTGAGGCTGGGAACCCAGAAAACAATAAATGTCCAATGGCATTAAAATCAGAGCCCAGGTTGCACAGCACAGAATTCTCGGACTTCAACATCAAGTTCAAATTAGGCTCTTGGGGCATTTTATCAAGCATCTTTTGAGCCTTTACTAGATCCTTAGGGTCCTCTACTAATCGGTCTCTCTGAAATATGATGAAAGTCTCTAGCATGTCTCCATTGAAAACAGGCTTGGATGCAAGCAGGGATTTGTAGGTAGGAAGTGAATGGTAGGATTAGCAGATCATTTTCTATTCCTATAAGAGTTTATTCTAAGTTAAACTGCCTGCAAGGCAATAGACACCTTTATACCTTCTACCAGGAGCTTGATAGAAAATTTGGGCTATATCTAGAAGTTATTGCCCACATGTCTCATAATATACCAAACATTGCTTCAATTATCATTCTTTGTTTCATTGCTAAAACAGTATATCCTATTCCACTCTTACTTAATTTTCAAGTCTACGTCTGAAACAGCATTCTATGTTTAGTAGTGCATTTTTCTATAATTTGTTATTCTGTTTCTCTCAAATTCCAATTTTTATAAATAAAAACTATTGACTTATGCGTTTTGGTAGCTTTTTTTCTTTTTGTAAAAGCAGTCAAAAACCATTTCATACACAGTGAATTTTGTTAAGGTAAGAAGTGAAAAACTTATTTTAGCCTTAAAGCAGAAAAACAACTCCCTTTCTGGGTTATCAAGTCTTTAGTTGGCAGCTGTATCATTAGGAAGATATCTTTCTTTTAAGACCTTGAACTTCAACGCTTTCTTAATTGTGAAACTCATTAAGTGTTCAAAAATGCCATTATTTGCTAAAGCTCATACCCATTAAGCAAAGCACACCCACTGCAGTTATTAAGGTACTAGGGAATCACTACACCACTAAGGAGGTAGGGAAATAGGAGGCCACAAAATGAAATTAAAACATCCCCAGTAAGAAACTAATTACCTAAACAATACAGAGCAAATGAAAGTTCTGCTCCCCGAAGAGGAGTTAAAGTCGGTCCTATCTGCTCTAATCATATGGCGCAACCCATTGTAGCTCTACTTCTTTGAAGAGGGGTCACTGGTAGCCTTTCAGAACTCTGCCCACATGCTCTGATATCATTGGAACCTATTCTTCATGTTATCGCTATCATAAGGACCATTGAATGCATGCATATGTGAAATGAATGAATGACTAGAGGAATACAAACTTTGACCAAGCCACTCTGGAGTGACTTCCTTTAAACTTATTTCAGCTATTTTATGGGTCAGCCAGAGTCAGTGGACAAGATGGTGATCTACAGAATTCCTTTCTCTACAGTACAAACGAGCAGTTTTCACGGCAGCTCTGCAGTTCTCTGATCACCCAGCAAGGACACTCTGGATAAGCCTTGATAACCAGAGCTTTCAATTATCACTTAGACAGGACTGGGGTAAGGACCAGAAAGTCATGGGAGTTATCAAAACATGAACTTTCCCCATAGGGTGAATGAAGCTATGGTAAGAATGGTGATTATAACAGGTTTTTAAATGCCTACTGGGAGGCAATATAAAAAGAGCAATCTTAGTAGTCTAGTTTAAAATAGCTTACTTCTTCTTGTGTGTATTGACAGTTCTCTGCCTTTCCTTTTATGTTTATATATTATTACCAGTTAAGTACAGGATTAAAAGCTGTTTAATGAACAGGGCATGATTTTAATAAAAACATATAACCACAAATTATACTTCAAAATAAAAGGTGCCTCCAAACTCACTGCCCAGTCTTAGACTCAAAATTCCTTGCTTAGGCCCATTTAACGGGCAGGGTTTGACTGAACTGCGCTGTGGAGTGAGCCCTGGGCCGGAAGTCAGCACGGCTGCAGCTCCTTTGCTGCAGAGCTTCCCAATGACAAAGGGCAGGTCTGCCAGTCAGCCCTTGGCTTAGACTAGCAGCTGTGTGACCTTGGACAAATCACCTAACTCTTAGGATTCTCAGTTCTCTTATCCATAACTTATAAACTTTTAGTTTACAGAGCTGTTGAGACGTTAAATTAGGTAATATGTGTGAATAGGTTAGCACAGTACAACATAAATGACAGTTAAAAATATCCATACTTTGGGTGCTTCAGCTAACTCTCCATAGTTCAGTCTTCTTTCTTTTTCATTTCTTAAAACAATTCCAAGACCTCTCTTATCCCATAAGAGTATGTTTTAATATATTTTATATGTTCTCTGTTTGTTACTGGAGACCAGATATCAGTTCCACTTTTGTGTACTCCGTAACACTTGTATCATTGTCAATGAATTCATTTTAAGGTCTATCACTAAAGAAATGGACCTGAGTAATTCTCAAACATAGTGCCAATTTTTTACTTTTAATTCATATTCTAAATCTATCTATCTATTTATCTATCTATCTATCTATCTATCTATCTATCTATCTAATCTCTAGTCCTCAACTACAGATTCACTTTCCTTTTGCTGGAATAGCACCTATTTTTCTGACTATATAACTGGGCTCTTGTTCTATTAAATTCAATGCCTCATTGAAATCTATTCTTAATTTTCAATTCAAAACTATTTAATAAGGATCTACATAACCCACATGTAATTGGGCATGAAACAATTATAGCAAAACTGCAGTACGGCAAGCAGAAACTTTGACTACAGCTGCCGTAGCACAGTAAGATCTCGGACAGTGAGAGAGAGGAGGTAACCGTAGCAAAAGGATTTCTGGTAACGGAGGGAGAGATTTCCAAGCAGCCCTTTTAGGCCAGACATTGCTTTTTTCCTCTAAAATTGCTACCAATTAAATTACAGATAGCATTTTCTGTTAGTCACATGCAGCTGCAAAAAGTGTAATTTCCAACTTGGTAGAAAATTGTACTTGTGACATTTTCACAGGTTTGTGAAGTAGGAAGGTAGAACATCTGAACCAGCTACTACAATAGAATCATAGTTGGAAGGTGCGTGCCGCGACTAAAATCCGAGCAGCTGCAGGTAGAATCGGGAAACAACTTGAAATGGGTGTGTGAGCTCTGATACAAAGAAGAAGACACCGGTATGGTAGCACGTGGGCCACAGGTACAGTACCTGGTCAGATAAGAAGAAAACCATGCTCAGAGAAGACCAACTTCATCCCTGAGATGCTGGTTTATGGATTTGAGGTGGGGCTTGCACATGTATATTAACAGTTTCACAGGTAATTCAGATACAGAGGCAAGATCAAATGGCACCACAGTCCAACATTATACTTACTAAACAAACACTGTACTCCTCACTCCTGGAGAGAAGAAAATGCATCACAGTTTTTGTTGAACACCATCATAGACTCTAGGATCTACTAAAATCCCTGACATGACCCTCTCTTCATTCTTTCTGTCTTAGCTGAACTTCTTGAGAAAGCTTTCTAAAATCTTCTATGTCTTCTCCTCACCTATCATTCTTGACTCAAGTTGTTGTAATCTATCTTTTAAATTCACAATTCCAATTAAACTTTTCTCATTAAGATCATCAGGACCCCCTTAACACATAAACCTAATGAGTGTTTTTAGTGCCAAATTTTCTTGGCTTCTCCCCTCAAAGGTGACTGACATTGCTGACTACGCCCTCTTTAAAACTTCATGTTCTTTTTATCTCTTCTTTTGCCGTCCCCAGGTTTCTCTTTCTCTTCCTGCAGCTTCCTATGTGGTGTTCTTCAGGGTTCAGTTTTAAATCACCTTCTCTTCCTGCTCTGTGTGCTTTTCCTAAATAACGAAGCGTACGGTAATAATGTTCAGATAGCTCTCATTAGCCCGGGGTTTGTTTCCTATAGTTGCCCAAAGAGGATTTAATGTCCCAGATGGAATAATCTCCACCATCTCCACCCATGCACAACACCTGCTCTTTCCCCTGTATTTGTATGACTTTCAATGCTTTTTAAATTTTATCTAGGCTATAGTAAACTGCTAATATTTGTCTATTTCATTAAATACCTAGAGGCCATTATTTGTGTTTTGCTTTATTAAAAAAAAAAACGTCTAGAATATTTCTTTCGGAAGACAACTCATATGTGATGGTTAGTTACACGCAGTTACTTTGAAAATATCTAATATATGAATGGGTAGAAATTTAAAAAAAAAGATCTAGGCATAATAACCAAGGAAACCATATGGCCAAAGGCTAGAACAAAAGTTGACCATTGGCCCGTAAGATCTGTGTATAGTGAGCCTGTGTTCTTAAGTGTCTGGCCATGATGTAGAGGAAACCACACATTGCCAGTGCATATGCTAAAAGTTCAATTCTTAGGAGAAAGTGAGGTAAGATTTATCATAAATCTTTCTACCCAATTTTGGAAGCATGATCTGATGACTTTTCTTTGGATATTTACTATTGATTCATCCCTGTGGCACAATAAGTAGGGAATAGCTGAAAGCTCTTAAACAATAAACAATTACCCACTAAAGATGCTTGTTCGTCAATGTTGGTTTTAGTATAAAGCTCAGGAAATGAGAATGGACATAGTGTATTGAGAATCCACAGTCTCAAGGGAATGCTATTAGCTACTACTTACTGTTTATTTTATGCTGACCCTGTCCATGCATTATCTCTTGATTTTTATAACATGCCTGAGAAAAAGGTGGTAGTCCCATATGTACATAAAAAGTGACATAAATGAACTTCATTGAGATTAAAAAACTAGTCCAGGTCAGGCAGCTAGCAATGATTCACCAAGGTATGATTCTAGTCCAAGTCTGTTTGACTCCAAATCCCTTGTTCTTTCCATTCTGACTTGAAAGGCTGCCTCTCCCATGATACCAGCATTGGCATTTGATTGATGGGTTTGTTCTTCCTTTTGTACCCACAGATCAACTTTGTGCTTTATGAAGCACATGAACATGCATGGATTTCTGTTTTCAGTGAGTTAACACTTATTCATAAACTTCTGGTTGCTTACTTATTACTTCAATGGCCCTCCTTCCATAGGAGGTTTTTGTTATCATTATGAATTCTTGAGGTATATAATGTGATTCCTTCATTTCTGATTACCTCCTATATTTCCAACCATTCCTTATTCTTCAAGAGTTTAGTCATGTAAATAGCTACTATATAAACCAGAGAAGTTGAACCAGAAGGAGATACATATTAAAAAACTTAGTGCAAGTAATTGGCCTATCCAATTGTGCGGCCCCGATAAGCAAATCTGAAATCCGTAGGACAGGCCCTAACAACAGACAGGTTAGAACCCATGAGCAGGGCAGAAGTAGAAATTCTTCTCAGGGACGCCTAACCATGCTTCTAAGGCCATTCAACTGACTGAATCAGGCTCAACCAGATTATCTAAGACACTCTCTCTTACTTAAAGTCACCTGATTATGGACTAAACCACATCTACAAAACACCATCCCAGTAATACCAAGATTAGTGTTTGAATCACTAGGGACTGAACTCATTGAAAGACTATCACAGCAATTGTTACTACTTTTAATATGAATATATAATATTTATTATACTATTGTACTTTCCATGTTTTCAAATTATTTAACATCTGATCATCAAAATAACTCTGAGGAAATTGGATTAGGGCTCATTGTGTCCAGTTTATAAACTAAGCAAACAGAGGCTCGGATAACTTGAATTTACCCAGGGCCACACATGAGAAGATAGTGGTGGACTGAAGCCAGCCTTTGGCTCCATGGGTTACCCTGGTAGCACACCTTGAGTTAGAGAGATGCTCCAATTATTCACCAAAGGCAATGGCCACTGTTAGCAGGGTAGGAAAGTTTAGATCCATACGAATCTTACAAATTATTTTAAATTCTGTGTATCATGTACTTGCTTTATTGATCTCACTGCCACTTGTTCTTAGCAAAGAACGTAATAAAATAAAATGTAAACTCGCAGCTCTTTTGATTATGCTAAACGTTTTACCTTCGTTTTTCAAGCTTGTTATTTCTTAGAACCTACCTATAGTAGAGTTTGATTTTTAAAAAATCTCTGTTATTCAGATATGAAAAGCAAGACATAGCATAACCTACACAGACCTTCAGAGACCTTTCATGTTTTCATTCACTCTCAGACACCTTCCTATATAACATGTAACAAATAATTGATGAGGTTATGTTTCAATATTTTAAAGGTTTACATAATTTTAAAGATTTCAGAATCTATTTTAATTTAACACTATGAAGGCATAATTCAATTTCAGATTTAGAAAAATGATTGTTTCACTTTTAAAATTTCAAATCAAATAAATTGATGAATAAGTCATATAATAGCTACAATAATAATAGCTAGCATTTATTGAACTTTAGGCATGTCTGCCATTTTGCTAGAATACTTTAATATGAAATGTCACTTAATCCTCCCAGCACACTTAGGTGGCAGCTACAGTTACCAGAGAGGTTAAGGACACACAGGTGACAATGGTAGAGCCACAGTTCTAACCAGTCTAACTCTGGATCCTCAGTTCTTAGCCCCATGAGCTAACTCCCTCTCTTATTAATAAAACTTACACATAGATAGTCCTCAAAATCTCAAGCTTTACACAACAATTTTGTGGCTTTTAGTAGCCTATTGTTCTTTTTCTTCTATTAGTAGCAGCCTCTGCAGATATCCCAGGATCCTTCTCCTGATCCCATTACTCCAGGCTAATAAGGAGCCCACACACTGCTAACTTTTACCACATCCTTCCATGATATGAAAAGAAGAAGAGGACTCCCAGTGAGTAACGGCATAATTAGTCACTACCCATTCAAGTGGGCCATGGCAGAGGTGAAAAAGAAAAATATTTCTGCTCTCAAAGGACTTGTCTGTTGGGATGGGCAATGTAACGATTACATAAAATGATCAAAATGACCATAAAATGATAAAGAGGCATGTGGGTGCTAAGAGATCACAGGCTCATCTGTGGAGGACAGGTCAGGATTAGTAAGAGGAAAGAAGGGATGCCTTCAATACACATGGAACAGTATGTACAGTGCACGAAGGTAAAGCAGAATCTGGAAGACCGTGAAGATATTCTATGTGGACGAGCAAAAATAGCAGTTGAGGAGGTGATGTCCTTAGGATAGAAGGATGTAGGGATAAAACCTGGTTGGGTTATTGCCAGATTTACGGCAGCAGTGGACATCATTCAACCAAAGTATTCTAACTTTAAAATTCACTTTAAAATGCAATACTTAACCTCCTAAAAACTGAATTTTAAGATAACACATCGCCAACATGAAATGGACCAGTAGATCCCACAGTGGTCCAGCTGCCTTCTTAGAAGTCTAAGAAGCTACAAAAGTGAAGTTCTCACATTTATTGACATCAAGACACCTCAAGAAACTTATGGGTATTTGTCATTTTTTCTGATATACTCCCCCAAACTCTGTTCCCACCTGTAATTTGTAGCTGGCAATGGAACTTGTGTAACTGCAGCTGTTAGAAGAAATGACAAAGGGCATATTTCAAGAGAATGTGACAGGTTTATAAGATATGCAGTGATAATGGGATTGAATGACATTACTATTAATAGCTTCAGAATAATCCTCTTCTAGTCATAATTGGTTGAATTGTCGCATGTATTTTGTGATCATATTTGACAATGCAGATATTCAAAACTCTTGGAAAAAATACGATTTCCAATGAGAGTATCAATAAAACGTTAAGGCAGTAAAGGAGCCACTGAGCCAACATGGAAATCCATTCCCGTCTCTTCATGACAGCATCACTATCTGAATTACAACAGGAAGTGCTGTCTTCACCTCTAAAAAATAAACCATTTCCTTGAGATTCATATAAAAAACGCAGAGTGGATTACCATTTTAGAAATCAACCCTCTATCCCCTAAAAAAAAAAATCCATGTTCACGTTCTCCTCACCTGTCTGTCTGTGTGCAGTAGCAACAGGCCCTTTGGGCTCTACCCAACTCTGGGTCCATGAGCCGTGCACTGCGCTGCTTAGCCACTGAGCACCTCTCATAATTCTGGGTCTGTGATGATTACGACGGAGGCACAGATTCTTTCCATTCCTTAGTACAACCTGTGCCATTTTGGAAACCAAACCTGGCATGTCAGGAAACCCACTCTGAAAGGGTTAATCATAAAGATAATACCGGGTAGAGTCAATATTTAGTTCTGAACCTGAGACCAGAAAAAAACACTATACCCTTACTTTGATTAGTCTCTCCCTGAAATTTAGCTTTTCTTTCTATTGTAAATGCAGTGAGAGTAGCACCCATGACATTGTCTGCAATACAAATCAGGGTTATTTTCATATGACATGACAGTTACAGAAATCTCAAAACATTTTTTATGCTTATCTTGCCTTTGAAATTAACCAAGTTATTAGAACTGTCACTAGATGTTATTTCATACAATATTAAAGAGGCACATATAGTCTGTATCACAGATTCTTTGAAAATATTTTGATGATTGTATTTCAGTTCAGTTTTCTTTGTCATCACATGTATTTTATTTTATGCGTTCAAAAGCAATCCTGAGAAGATTCATCAGACTGCCAAAATTCTCCATATGCAAAAGAGATTAAGATTTTTGTAAATTTTATAGGAATAAAATAGTTTTTTTCTGACTACCCTTCCTATGAAGGAACAACCCTATGAGGAAAAAAAAAAGCAAACAAACAAAGAAAACCCAACCCTGCCTTCTCGAGCTCATCAATGACCATGGCCAAATGGCTGCCTGAGCTGTGTGGGAACCTCAAAGAGGCTAATTAGTATAGTTTGTGATATTTCCAATGGTTAGTCCTGTATTTTGATTATGGTGAACCCTCTGATCTGGCACGGTCTGAGCATCAAGTGTTCTGGTTAATATTGGCCCAACTGAGACAGAGAGAAAGTAAAGGTGTGGAATATGTTGGTGCTGGTACAGTTCAGGCTTGGTTGGCACACGGTGAGTGATTCCGCCAGCCTGCCTGCCCTAGTATTACTACACCATCAGGTATCTAAACAGCAGCTAGGAAACTTCCAAAACTGTTATTTACCTTGTTGTAAATGCTCCCCCTCCCCGTTCTTTTCATTCGTCCTCTTTACAGCCTTTCCTTTTGCAGGGAATGAAGTTGCCAGTCACCATTTATTGAGCCTGAAGATGATCACAAGGAGTAATAAGAAGAGCAGAACTGCCCTGGGAAGATTAATAATATCCTTCTCACTTTTTCAATCCATGGTGAGCATCAGAAGTGTTCTCTCTGTGTGTTTGTGAAACTGTAATAAAGGATATTACTTTTCCACATTGCCTTAGGTCAAAGAGACCATGTCAAGAGTCAAATACAAGTGAGCAAGACACCCCACTCGGCTTGGGGTTGCCTGCACCGGAGATGAAACTTGCTCCCAAGCTTAATTTGACCAGTATTTCAAATTGCCATGGGGAGATGTCCCAAATATCTACTACATTAACTACTTGAGTGCCGACTCTTCGGATGAAAGAATTACACACAAAAAGATTGAGAAGAAACAGAAGATGGAGGAGGAAGACAGAGGTGAAGGGAGGGAGAAGGGAAAGAGGAAAAGAATCCCTGACCATGGGTTAAGCATACAATGAATTAACTTCTTATTCAATTTTCTTTTTCTTTGAAGTAGATGCTGACTTACTGAGTTCAACTTTCTTCTTGAGTTCAAAGTTCTTTTCTTGGAACTTCTCTCCTAGCATCATTCTATCAGTCTTATCTAATTCTTTACTTGTCTGACTTTCTCAGTCCCCTTTGTTGGCTCACTTCATTTTGCCTGTTAAATGTTGGTGTCCCCCTTGGACTCTGTCCTCGGCCTTTTCTCTTTCTGTTTCTGTACCATCCCTTCACTTTGTGTGTCCATTAACAGGTTTGTCTGCTAGTAACTCTGCCTGCAAGGGGAAGGATAGATGGGCAAGACCTATTCATGGTTCTCAAAAAGCAGCTCGCAGTTCTAGTTGGGGTGACAGAAATAAACAGATGGTTAATACATAATGGGTTAAGCCCAATGACAAAGTCATGTACAGGAATTTTTATGCATATGTGGGATAGATACATCACCGAAACTGGGGCCTCGTTAGAGAGAGAGCCACCGGGGAAGTATCTTAATGGATGAGTAGGAGATGGCTAGACAAAGGGAGGAGGAAAGGAGAGCGCACAAGGCTCAGAAGCAGCATGTACATTATATGCAAGAATTACAAGCAATTAGGTGTTGCTGGACCATTGAGTATGAGAGGAGGAATGGCATGGAGGGTGTTCTGGACAATTATTAACATCAATCAGGTAAGAAGGAATTAAAAGTGAATATGAATACCTAAATCGAGGGAGATTAAATTTACCTGTCACCAAACCCATCAATAAATATGAAATGACATGATACCATGATTATAAAATATCCCCAGTCCTCATTTCTTCCCCCACTGGGGTCTATTGGCTCATCACTATGCATTGGCCTCTGTACATCTATAACTTCAGTGTCTAGCTTCAAAGAAGGCCCCGAAGTTATTCTGGAAACGGTTTCAGGGTACAGTTCAGGTTGTCCTTTAAAGAGAAACCTAGGGCTTTTCTCAACAAGCCCTGAGGCTTCCCTCCCCTAGACCATTTTGAAAGTGTCTTGTGCTCATTTTTTCTCTCTTTTGGAGACTTTGGAAAATCCCAAATCTATGTCCTCTAATTTCTATATCCAAACAGGAACGACAATTTAATTATTTATTCTCTCTGTCCTGAAAACAAGCACTACAACATCACAATCTCTGAGTGATTGAATTTCCATTTAAATTCCTGTAAAAGGAGATATTTTATAAAAAACAGGTGTTGCTTTACACACACACACACACACACACAATACTTTGATTCAAAATAAAATTAAGCTAAATTCTAGAACATTCTGGGAAAATGCCAGGATCTTTCTCGTTGTCTTTCTTCATTCCTTTTCCTTTATATTTCTCCCTTGTTTCCTCATTATTTAGAACTCCACTGGGGTTAAGACGGACAGAAATGTGCTGACCAACATCGCACCAAATGAAGCTTGTTAAATAACATTTCTAAGGTTTATTTATCTATGAAAACTCTGGGCCCCTGAGAAATAGAATTTTCATTATTTTATGTCTTCTCATAAAAGTCATAACCCTCACATCAAAGAGAGAGTAGACATATCCCTCATCTTTGAATGAGGTTCCTGTTGAATGCATTCAGTGCTTCCAGAACCATCTCAGTCCCTACATGGTACTCTCCTCCCTCCCCTCAGGAACCAAAATTAATCTAGCATTCTCAAGACTAAAGACAATCTGGAGTCCAGACCTAAGGAAGCTGCCAGCAGTAATGACGGCTCATGTACTTGCAGCTAAGACGGTACCAACATGGTTCAGAGAGTGGAGGCTTTGGAGTGAGGATCCAGGTTCAAATTCAGACTTCACCACTTCAAAGATGTGCAAGTTTGGGCAACTTGATTTCCCTTTGCATCACTTTCTTTACCTGCAGAATTTGGATAATAAAACCTATCTTGCAGGGTTGTTTTGAGAATTAAATGAAACAATATAGGTATGTAGAACCTGGAACAGAATAAATTATTAATAAATTATAGTCCTAATAAGAGTAGTAATAACAAAAACATTAATAAAAAAAAAGATTTAAGTCACTTTCTGCTAAAGCACTCACACGCAGTAAGTAATTATTAGACTGCTCAGTTTCAGTGAGTAATCAGCGCAAGTAACACATCAAGCCCAATGCATCTACAGTCTCTTATGACCCCAGAGAGCAGCACCTGCAGGCTACACAAGGTGCACAGTGAGAAAACAGGCACGGAAGGTTAGGTGATGAAGTGCCCTGTCTGGGACCTGCCTGATCCCAGGTCCATGCAGCAAATCTCAGCTCTGTGGGAACCTCCCTGATGCCTAGCACACCGCCACGTCCAGCACACTGCCCTGGAGGGCATGGGTGGGTTAGATGACCAACTCTGTTGTTAATTATCTGGGAGCTTTACAAAAATACGGATGAGCAGCCCCAACCTCACGCCCCCACTCCTGATATTCTGGTTTATCTGGTATGCGGTTGAAGCCCAGCAAAGAAGTAATTTTGAAAACCTTCCTGGTCAGTTTTAAAGGACTACCAGGTTAAGAAGCACTGTGGAAAAGGACTACTTACTTATATTAACAATGAAATGGTTAATAATAATGATGGCAGCGCTAATATCGATATGCATTACAGATTTATTTTGTGCTGCTTACTGTGCTAAGTGAATGACCACACATTTTGTAGGTGGTAGATTCAGAATAGGAAGCTGGGTCTGAATGACTTTGTAACTGAACCCCAGTCTTGCTGGTTGTCACCACAAAAGCCAACACTCAAGAGGCATGTGCTGATGTAAAGGAAAGTGCTTTATTTGCAGATGCTGGCTGTCTAGAAAATGGGGGTCTCAGGACTCAAATCCTATCTCCTTAGAAGATGCAGAGACCCACGTCTCAAAGCCCGTCTTCTTGGAAGATGAGGGACTCACGTCTCAATGCCCATGTCCCCATATCAATGGGGGCAGAGCTTTTTATAAGGAGGGAGAGGGAAACAGAACAAAGGGAACAAGGGAAAGGGGTTGGAAAGTTCTCTACATGCGGACGAGCACAGTCCATTCTGAGTGACAGTCCGGTGTGCATCATCCTGGGTTAGTCATCCTGGCTTCACGTCATCCTGACTTTACATCATCCCAGCTCCACGGTTGAAGGTCAGCAAATCTCCCGGAACTGGGATGCTTGAAGGTCAGAGTCTGTTATTTTTTGAAGTTAGCTCCTAGATGGACATGCTGTTCATCTACAAATTACATATTAGTCAGAACCAGCATTTACAGAAACAATGGGAAAAGAATGGTGGGGCAGTTACAATTTCCCACCATTACAATTTCATGCTTGTAATATTAATCAGTATCACAGGTGTCACTTTTGTTAATTTTATATTTGATGGGCCATCCTTAGGGTATGGTTGAAGATGAGCATACTGCATGAGTTTACTTTTTTCCAAGGTAATGTACAGTTATTTTAGCAGTGGCCTTGGATTTGTACAAAGGCATCATAGAAGAGTGGTTAAAAGCATACTGGGAGTCTGGACCTAGATTCTTGGTTCAAATATTGGTCCTACCACTAACCAGATGAATACCTGACTCTCCTAGTTAACATTTGCTTAATTATTTTGTTTCTTCATTTCCTCATCAGTAAAATGGAAATAATAATGATAATAATATCTTAAAGAGTTCCTTTTAAAGAATATATATGTATGTGTATATCTATGTGTGTATATATATATAAATACATATATACACACAATATATATTTGTATATATATATATACACATACATATGTATTACTTAGAACAGTGTCTGGCATATGTTAAGAGCTACATAAGTATCTGTTATCATTATATATCTAATTGATGCAATGACCAATGGTGGGAATTTGGGAATCATGAAATCCTGTCAGGGAGACACTTTTAGATGGTCAGTTCTTTGCCATGTAAGGACTGTTCAGAAGGTAACTGGTCGTGTAATATGAAAAATAAAGACATTTATTGAAGAAGATATAAGGCACAAGAAACAGTGTACATAGGACGATGACACCTCAGTCCCCTTCAAAGTAGGCACCTTTGACCTCACATGGTTCTCCCAATTGCCATCAGCTGCCCTGTCGTATTTTCTTGAATCTCATCAGCAGTCTGAAATCACTTTCCCTTCAAAGGTGATTTTAGTTTTGGGAAAAGCCAGAGGTTGCAGGGTGCCAAATTTGGGCTGTAGGGACCTGAGTCACCTGAGTGATCTGACATTTCACCAAAAACCTCTGCACAAGACATGATGCATGAGCAGGCGTGTTGTCAATCAGCAGTTGCCCATAGCTGCTGCCTTCTGAATCATCCAAATAGTTTCTGTGGAGGAATGCTCAAGCTTACTGCAAAATTTGATGCAGACTCGTTGCTCTGTTTGCTCAGCCATTATGAATGTGATGGTCACACAGTGCACATGCTCACTCAACGGCATCTACCCTCCCACCCCCACCACTGAGTAGTACAGTGAGATCGTCATTGTTCACACATGCATATTCCAGTCCACTCTCCTTGGTTGCCAGGTTAGGTTGATGTCTTGCAAACTGTTCCCGTTATATTAACAATGGCTGGACTTTTTCCTGACAGTCCTTGCATTTTTTGGATCATGCTATGTTGGTGACAATTTGATTCTGAATCTTTGGCGCAGGGAGTGAAGTATATGTATCAGTTACTCTTGGGCAGGGAGGTACTGCCTTCTAAAGAGAATTTTGGAATCTGTGTGGACATTTCTATTTGTCACAAGGAAAAGGGGAGTCCTGCTTGTATATATTGTATGTAATGGGTGAAAACCAAGGTTATTTAATGTTCCACTCAAGGGAAAATTGACCTTCCCAAAATGGCATTAATACCCGCTCAAGGAACTTTCAGGAGGAAGGACATAGTCCAGAATAATTGTATATAAAATATTTTGATCATAAAGTAAGAGAGAAAAGGAGATAAGATAAACAAATTTCTTTAAATTTGAAGAGGAAATGAGATGCAGAATACTTGGAGAGTAAAGGGGGCATCCAATGGAAATCCCGTTTTGCCAGACAGGGTGGAGGGCGCCGTGTGGGCTGAGTGTGAAGACACTTATGTAACAACAGTAACTCTAGAAGGTCAGGGCCCAGGCTGTAGGTAAGATACATTTAAAAAAAAAAGCTATGCTATAATTATTATTGTGTCAGAATATGTAGGCTTATGAGCAAAGAATAAAAGGAAAAAAGTAAAAACAAACATATTTTTAAAAAGTGCTCGGGCAACAGGACTATGTATGATTTTTCTTTCTTATAAGGATAAAAACATTGTGAAAAAAAGCCATAGAATGAAAAACTAACAAGCATATGACTCTCTAATCATGGTGTGGATGAAACCGGTGTTAAAAATAGATACTCCTCAACTTGACAGCAGCCCAAGAATGGAGGCAACAGACAAGAAAAACATGTTCTTGGCTCCCTCTTTAAAAAACAAAACAAAGCAAAACAAAAAATCATTAGTTTTGGAAGTTTTGGTGACAAACTAATTTTATATTTTTGACTTGTCTTCTAAATAATCTAATGCATTTTTCATTTACCTTTTTATATCGGACAGCTTTAGAGTTCATAATTCTCTAGGAAACAGGGTTCTCCATCCCTGCCTTGATTTCATAACTTTCACAGTAATGACAGTTCATTTAGGAATGGCAGATACATCTGTGGCTGCTTCAGTTCTTAATTTCAAATTCAACTTTTCTTTAGTGAAGATATCTTCTGATTAAGATAGGGTCTATCATGACTGGAAATCTTGGACCATGAAACCATTTTTCTAGTTATATCCTGCTTTCATTTCTGAATTATTACTTATAGGCCATAAAACTGACTGCTCATCATGAGAAAGAAATAAACACTCTCTCCCATGCCATTATCAAACACCCTGAACAGATTTTATCCTATTGAATTTGGTATCTTACAGCGTTACCGATAATATAAAAGTACACACTCAGAAACTCAACATTTCTATAATCTTGATGTCTTTGGTTTGATCTGTTTTCTTCAGTGGTTATATTTTCCTGTATGTGATACTCTCAAAAACTGCAAATGTCTGGCTTTGACATGTTTGTATCTTTAATTGGATTACTTATGGGAATGACTCTGGAATTCTCTTTTTTAAACACCTCAGTATTTTCCTTTTATTTGAAGTGGCATTTCCTTTCCCTCGTGGGAACTTATTCTGATGTCTGCTGTACTTTCACCCACTGTCCCTGTTGGACTTTACTTTTTATGTGGGTATTTTTTGCTTTCCCCAAAGCACACCATATATTGATTCATTTTATGAGGTGTTTCTTCCCCCAATCTTTTTTCTGTGGAACAATTTTTGTTTCAGGTCTCAGGAGCATTTTAGGAATAAGGTAGGATGATCACAAAACCCTGGTTATTTCCCATCCTTTTCTTATTATATTACCCACAAAGGACAATAGGACATATAACACTCCTCCCTTTACCTCTTCTGCTTATCAATTTTCAGATTTTGTTGGTGTAATAAAAAATATGATGCTGAGTGTTTTTCAGAGTTTTCCATTTTAGATGTTTCTATTATAAAAACAGTCCAATTTCTGTATTAATTTTAGCTCACAGGAGTTAGTTTTCTGGGTACGAAGTAGGTTCTGAAAACTACTTCGTGTCTTTTTCCTAGTATTTCCTTAGTCTGCTGGGGGCCTGTCCCTCTGCCCTGGCTCTCACAACGTCGTTCCTCTTTCTCCCAACTTCTGGCCTGCTCCTGCATGAGTTCTTGCTTTATTGGTTATATTTCGAGAGGAATCACAGCTATTGTTTCTCTTTTACTGCCGAATCCCTCTTTTTCATGCTCTTTCTCTGTGAAACCTCCTAGCTCCTAAAATATACACCTCCCAGAAGCCCCCTTCACATGAGAAGCAAGCACCTCTATCTCTTAGAAAGAGTATTTCTCTTACCCCAGGAAGTTCTATATATCTAAGTATAAAAGGGGTGGCCGTACAAAACCACCCGGTGAGGGGCACAGTTTCCTGGGCAATGTGGCCAGGACAGGAGGAGAATGCAGCTGTGCTGTTTGAGAACCAGAACATCAGCCCGTGCTGCTCTTAGAGAGCCCAGGGCTCCCCATTTATCCTGTCACCAGGAACACATTTCTCACTGACACTGGAAACGGATGTGCTGCTGTCACTGTCCTTGGCCAAGAACTCCAAAAGATGCTGAAGTGTGTGTGTGTGTGTGTGTGTGTGTGTGTGTGTGTGTGTGTGTGTGTAAACAGAAGGCCTTCCTTGCCCTCCTTCTAGTCCTGAGGGAGGAGACCATGTTCCCAGGCTGCTCAGCTCCATGTATATTTCCTCAAGTGATTGATACTCTTCATGTTTTTAACCAGCTGTTTCCTCCCCACATGAACATTTCCTGCACTGACTTTTACCTCCCTGCCCAGGAGATCTGTAACAGTTTCCTCTGATTGCTCTTGTACCTTTCCTATGTTTCCTCAATCAAAGCTGCTTCGACATTTGCAGTCAAGTCACTATACTCCCTCTTCTCTTGTTTCCCTTTGTCTTGATGTAGCAATCTATTTTAAAATTCCTGTGACGGCTTTAGAGTGTCAGAGCAAAAGCAGTATATTATGTATAAAACAAGACAAAGGGACAAACAAAAATTTTTTAAAATATAGCCAAAGAGTGTGTATGTGGGGGAAGGTAAATGGCTTTTCAATTACTAAAGAAACAGATACTAACTATAATACATGTGTGTGAGTCTAACAATCCTTTACCAAGGAGCAATACCAGGTTGTAGTTTATGCTTCCATAATAATAGTTTCAAACGTTATTTTGAAAATTATGGTTAAATAAAAACATGGTCAGATATACAAAAGATGAGAGGGATGGCTGCCAGCAGATTCACACTAAAAAATGCAACGAGAGTGTTTAGGCTGAAGGGAGCGCAGCAGATGGAAACTCAGACCTCCAATAAAGAATAAAGGACGTTGGAAAAAAACTCAACTTTCTTAAATTCCATTGGAATAAAATGAACAATTTACTACCCTGCCACTTCCATCTCTATTTCTCAGTGACAACAGTCCCAGGAAATAAGTGCCATGGTTATAAAATTCTGAGTCTCTGACTTGATCATGAAATAGAGCAGCAAAATGCTTCAAATGTCCAAGTACAAACCCAACCTGAAATTCTTAGTCACACACTATAATGATAATTATAATAATTAACATCCAGTGAGTAGTTGCCATGTACCAGGCATTTTTCCCAATAATTGACTTCTTTTGTTTCATTTTATTCCCATCACAACCATGTGAAGAATGTTTAGCACAGAGAGGGGAGCTGGGGTTCTGTGAGTCTGAGTAACTTGCTCAAGTTCTCAAAGATAGAAACCCATGATTTGACCTCATCATGCTTTAGTGCTCTCGTTCCTAACTGCTACTATAATGCTTTATATTAATTCATTAAAATGTCTGTTCATGTTCTTTAGCAAGGGCTGTTCATTTTAAACCACTGCGAATTTTCACAGGTCCTCAGACGACACCACTCCAGACAGCCCATCACAAACAATGCAAGGTAAGGTGGCCTCTGGAGTCAGGCAAGGTCAGAATCCTGGGCACACGATTCATTTCAATGAGATTATTCTCACCATCCAATAATGAGACCTTTGTGAATTTCCTATATTTAATGAAGAGGCAAAGCAAAATAGATTTGGCCAGAAGAGAGCAGGGTTACTGATGTGGCTGTCAAACTCTAGTGCTCTCCAAAGTCACCTGCGGGAGCTTGTTACATGAGTGGGTATCCGAGTCTGCCAGCAGGCATGGGTTTCAGTGAGCTTAGGGTGGATTCCAGGATTCAAAATGTAACATACAGAGTGGAAAGAAGAAAGGGGCTGATAGGCACACGATTTTTGGCGGGACGATGAAATAGTTTTAAATTAGGTTATTAATGATGGTTGCAAAATTCTGTAAATATATTAAAAAGCATGAATTGTATCCTTTAAATGGGTGAGATATATGGGGTATGAATTGTATCTCAAATAAGGCTGCTGAAAAAAAGTTAGGAGCAAAAATGACCATGGAGACGTCGCCTCCCAGGCTAGTCCCTCTGACTACAGACTCCCAGAGGGCCCCCAGAGTGGGTCCTTTCTCTAGCTTACCATGATGATAGAGATCTCCAGAGGGACCATGTTGTCCCTGTCCTCTTCTTGGTCTTTTCTATTTCGTGTTCCTTCCTTCCATTTTGTACTTTATTTTCTGGAGGAGAATGGTGTAATGACAATGTTTTAGTATCTATCTCCTCTACTGGGTTTTTAGTTATGCCTTTTTCTATTTTAATAATACATTTTATAAATGTATTAAATTTGCTTCTGATGAGAATAAGCATTCTTAATATACTGTGATCAAACTTGAATTAATATTATGTTTTTATACATAATGTGAGGCATTTTAAATTGACATTTTAAAAATTTGAGAGAAAATAATCATATACATGTACCCTTATGAAAGTTCTTTATTCTTTATTATAGATCTGAATTTCCATGTTACTCTCCCTTCAGACTAAAACTCTCTTTAGCATTTTTTTAGTGTGCACCTGCTTGAAATGGGGTGCAAAGCAAGGGTCCCAAAAATATAGGAAATATCCCTCACAGCCCATGACTGGGGAAAGGCTGAGTGAATGAGACCGTGTTTACTTTGCATTACAATGGGAGGTGGACAGCCTTGTCTTTCCTGAAGGGAAGCAGCCCGCAGCCCCAGGGCAAGAGAGCAAGACTTCTTTCAGAATGTGCAGTGACTCCTGGCAAAGCCAGGGGATCTTAAACTTAAATTGTGCCTGGGCAAGAGGCAGGGAGGCAGAGACTGCCACGTCACAGGGTCCTCTTGCCCTGACTAAAGATGGCAGCCACCTGAAGGAAATGCTAAGGGAAGCTGGCAAATGTAGCTCATTGTCGGAGATGAGGTCATGTAGGAAGCTCTGGGTCAGGATTAGACTAAGGTCAGGCAGAGAGAGAGGCGGGCTGGCCATGAGGGCTGAGAGAGTAGGTAGTAGCCATGCTGGTCTGTAGTGAAGAGGGCAACCGTGAGAGATTCTGCCATGCTGCCTGTAATGAGGGAGGAGCAATGTCTGCTCCTCTGAGAATTCGTCCATGCGGCCCCAGAAAGTAAGGAAGCTGGTCTTCCATGGTAGAGAGGAGGCAACCATAAGGGAGCAGCAAGTAGCTATGCAGTTTGTAGTCCGGATTCGGCCATGCGGCCTGGTGTAGCAAAGACCCAGCAGCCGAAAGGGAGGGAAGAGCCTGCTACTGCTCTGACTGTGCCACTCTAGCTGACTCTGAAGATACCAAGGACTCTGCTTTGCAAGATGCGGACCTGCTGCTTCCCGGACCGCGGGGGCCCTGGGGTGTGGGGGCCTCTGAAGGTCTGTCCAGGGCAGGCGGCCCCGAACTATGTGTACCCTTGAAGGTCAGTCCGGGCAGGCAGCCCAGAACTATGAGTCATCATCACATGCCTCTGGGCAGGCAGCCCGGGCCTATGTCATCGTACACATGCGCTGTAGTCCCCAGTGACCTAAGTTTTGGCCCAATCCCACTATTGTCTAAGCTTGTATAAAAACCCCTGTCACCAGCAATAAGGGTGCCGGCAATAAAGTGCTAGCTTGCTTGCGGTGTCAAATGGAGTTCCTATGTCGGCTCCTCACGCTTTCTCTTGCTTGGGCCTCTCACCACCGAAACCTATCCTAGCTGAACAGCTGTGCTCTGACCCAGACCCAGACTCTGCCTGGGCTCTTTAGACTTGGGAGAGGCCACTCTCTTGGGGCTTGTGCCTTCCTGGACTTCACCATGATCCAGTGCAACATGGAACATATTTTCCTGGACTATTACATAGAGGCTGAGGATAACATGCCCCAGATCTTGAAGGGGAGAGCTGCTGCGAGAGGAAAGCAACTCTGGTAAAAAGTGCACTTTTCAGAGGAGATGGAGAACTATTCGCACAGCTAGCTTAAGAATAGATAAGAATAAGGGGAACCACTGGTCATGGTTTTGGCTTATAGCCTAGTGGGGAGCAAGGGAAGTGCCAGCTCTCACGGGGGAGTAAGGCTTCTAGCTGAAGTGCTCCCGGCCCCTCTCCAAAGGCTGGAATCTTGTAAATAAAAACCTGTTTCCCTCAACACTAATTATTGGGCCATGCACCGAGGTGCCAGGTGACAGGCCCTGCTTTGCTTGGTTATATGCTGGCAACAATTTCTATCATCTTTTGTATACCTGGAAATATTTTTATTTAAACATAATTTTTGAAATACATTTTTACCATACAAAGAATTCTACAGTATTTGTGGAAACAATACAGTTGACAGTATTGTTTACTTTTTGTGTTTTAGTACTTCAAATATTTTTTCCTATTTTACTTTTTGCGTACATTATTTTTTAATTTTTAAAGGATTATAAAATATAGTTTACTGTCAAATTTTTATATTTTCAGGAAAAGAAGATATAAAAATTAGATTAAAATATACAAAATTCTTTTTGTGAGATGATTTTAGGAGGTTTATATCTAAGAGAAAGATGTGTAGTACATCTATGATTGTTTCAACACCCATAACTTTTCCATCTTGAAAAGTGTGGTTAGAGCCCTATGAGGAATAGAAAAATGATAAAGAATAAACTTGGCATTAGTGAAAATTAGCCCAATCATTAGGTAAAGATGGTTAAAGTTCAAGTTTTCTGCATTTTGAATGCTGAAACATATTTCTACTTAAAATCACAAAGTGCAAAATGTTTTCTAATTTTGCTACGTTTGCTACAATTATATAGTTCATTAGTATGGCTACGACTTCATTACAGACTAGAATAAATCTATTTAAATGATATGTTTAAAGCAAAATTAATAAAAGTCAAACAAAACCTTCAACAATGAACGTCTTACCTGAGGAAAAATGTTAAATATTTCTTTACAGCCAACGATGCCCAAAGTTTTTTCAAAATAAATACTAATAATATATTTCCATTTATTTTTTCATACCTTCCTTTTTCGGTAGAATCAGTGACCTACACTACCTTAATTTCCCTTCTGAAGTAAACAGCCTCACTGTTAGGAACTGTGATTTTAAAAACAATCCTCTCTTAGTATGTCTTTTAGCACAATAATCATGCTATAGTGAGGCTATTTTGAAGCAAAGAAAAGCATTCACTCCTGTTGATTATTCCCACTGGGTATCACTTTTTCTTTTCACCCAGAGAAAGTAAAGGCTTGGAGATATCTATTCATTTGACCTAGAAATTCCATAAGGCAGTGAGCCATCTATCTGTAGAGAATTTATCATTTGAAAATATCAAGCCCACATTCTTTAAAGTTAAAAAAAAGAAATATTTTTAATTATGAAAAAGTCGTGATAAATGTAAAAGATGGGTGCACTATTGCGTGTTCCTATCACAGACACTTGGAGACTCAAGTACCTTCACTATATCCTCTAGCTAAGTTTTCCCTTTCTTTCCATTGTTTCTTGTAATGTCATACTTACTATTATAGCCCTGTAGCTGCAAGAGCATGAGGTCTTTTTCCACCTTCCATCCAACTCCTGGCCGCTGCTTCCTCAGGAAAAGTTCCAGGAGAGGAAATGACTAGACAGAGAGGATTATCTATGTTTTGGGCTTCCATCAGATTCCTCCTAACATGACAGCCCGCAGATTTGCCCAGTGTTTGCTGGCTTCTATGGGTCAGAGCAAAAACAGCCCTTGTCTGGCTGGTGGCTTTCTCCATGCTCTGTGACTATAGCCTCAGAACTGGTCTCAGCCTCGGTAGCTTCTCCCCCCGGTGTTTTTTCTCTAAAACATCTTTGTGCCCACAGTTCTTCAATACCTTTAAGAAACATTACAGCAGTTTCTCTTTGCATATTTGCCTGGTGATTTCTGATTTTTATCACATGAATAGAGGCTTTGCATATCCTTCTGTGGCCAGACTGAAAGTGGAACACTTCTCTGTTTCCAAGGAGTTTGAAATCTAACTGAAAACACACAACAGAACTAGTTGGAAATGGCAGATGATAGAGTAAAGGCCAAGGTCAGTCAACCTCCCAAAGGGTTCAGAGGAGGAAGTAGGGTTGCCAGACACATTCCAGGACATCCAAATGAACTTGAATTTCAGGTATACAAGGAATATATTTTTAGTAAAAGTATATCCAAAATGTTGCATGGGATAGTATTATATAGGAAAATATTGCTTCTTGATCTGATATTCAAATTTAACAGGATACCCTACATTTTTCATAAATTTGCCCCTAGGAGGAAGGTGTACTCGTGGGGAAAAGGCTCTGGAAAATTGAGTCAGGCTGTTAAGGAAGGACTGAGATGTTCAAAAACTACCACATAATGTATATGCAGATAAGTAGTGGGGTAAAGGATCAGAGAAATGTGTCAAGTTCAAAACCCCTGAGAATTCTGGATGCCAGTCTAAGAAGAATGGACTCTATTTTGCTGGCAAAGATGGATAAGAAAGATTCATTGGAAGTCTCTCATTTTTGACCTCTTTAAAGGTAACAGTAGCAATAAGAATCAATTTTATGGTATAGGTCTTCCATAGCAAAGCCCTTTTCAGATTTTAAAGGGCTTTTTGCTTCAATAAGATCCCATTTTCCTTTTTATGCTTTCCGTAGGCATTTACAGTCTTCCTTTGTTCAGGTAAAAGAAATGATGATGGCTCTGCCTTCAGGAACATGAAATAAATAAGATTTTCTATTTCTGCCAAATAAATGAAGATCTAGATTACGTAGAAATTGACAAATGCCAAACAGACTTTTAACCGTGTTTATTTGAAGCAACTTGCTGTATTTCAGTGAACAATTACAAATCATCCTTTCAAGCTCTTCAGAATCTCAGACCTGCCAAGAGCTAATTAACTGCTCTGACAGTGGAATGATGTAGCAACAGAAGGCAGAGTTTCTGAATGACTGTAAGGTATTTAATTTGAATAAAAGGAGAATTAAAAAGCAGAAGTGAGCAAGAATGGTAGCAGATACAGAGTGCCTGTGTTAAAGATTCATATTTGATTTCAAAATCATCCACTGGAAATTTATTATTGGGATGAATGTTTTAAAGTGTTAAGACAGCCTTCGAAAGCAGACGGCATTGATGGGAGCCGTGAATGTGAGTTTGTGTTGGTACGACTTCCCCAGCAGAGACTGACCTTTCCTCCTTGAGCACCTTTCCTTCACTTCTGACCACGAACATGAACATGAACAAGGATCCTCAATGCTTAACATCATGGTCAGAACAGCTAGCTTCGCATAACGTGGAACCGAATCAAGTGACTGCTGCATCCTGGCTAATTTGAGGAATATATTGAATACATGCATAATCTAATAAGCACCCTCATCATTGATTTGCGACTGTCTTCTGTGAAGTGCAGGCCTTCACCCCAATCCTACGCCCAGGTCTGAGATGTGGCAGCAGAGATGGGATTTTTCCTTAAAGCTCTTCTGAGAGAGCACTTCAGATACCTTTGGCTGAGGTCTCCTGACTGCTTCTAAGTCCTCCCTATTCAACCCCAATTATACTTAATGAGTGGAGAGGAAAAAAAAACTTTTCGAGGTGCCAGGAATTTTCATATGTGATCTCATTAATTCTTATAAAGAATATCACCGCAGTGGGGTTACTCCTATTTTCAAGATAAAGAAACTAAATCTCAAAAAGCTTTGGTATCTGGCCCATCATTCAAACTCAGGTGGGCTGACTCGAACCTCCTCGGCTTTCTCCCACCCTAGCACACGGTATCACCACAGGGCCTTGCTTTCTTTAAGATTCTTCAGTTCTGATTTTCTTTCTGGTTTATCCCTATTTCTATTCTGATTTCATAAGAAATTAAAGGCCCTTATAACTTCATTCCCACCCAAAGGTTGAGTCCTCTCTTTTCCTTCTTTTTTAATTACAAAATAACCCTTATTTCTTGGTTATTATTTATTTTGTTAATGTGGCTACCAAAGAATGAGAAACGACCATGTGAAGAACGTTTCTGAATCTGCCACTAAACTTTTTTGAAAAACGCATTGTCCCTCAGAGGCTTTTTTTTTCTTTCTAATTTTATTTTGTATTGGTTTTGGGTGTACAGCTTAGTGGTTATTTCATTATAACTTTACAGAGAGTTGTCCTCAGTATTTCCAATGCCCAACTGGCACCATACATAGTTATCACAGTAGTATTGACTATATTTCCTATGGATTGGGTGAAAGAGGTGAAAGGCCCAAAAAACACAAATTGGTGGTTATGAAATAGTCAGGGGATATGGCTGAGTCCTTTCTGTCACCAAGTCCAGTTCATCCCAGGAATGAGGTTCAGTTGTCCTTATCAAGTCATGTGTGGGTCGGATTTCTGACTGCCCAAGATTTCTAGGAGCTTCCCTAGCTTCAGCCCTTACCCGCAGTTGAGTTAAAGTAGAAAGTGCTATTTGGGTTCATATACATGAATCCTTCTGAGACGTGAGGTCTGATAATTTCTCACAGCTGGTTGTGCAACTTATATGTACCTCCTCCCACGGGGGCAGCTGAGTGCATGCATATAAGATTTTTTACCAGTAACTCTAATGCATTCACAGTACACACAAGATTTTTCTTCTAAATAATATCCTGAAACTTTTCATAGAACTTAATTTTTAAAAATTTGTGAAACATTCCACGCGTATTTATAAGTATGAGAAGAATACATCTGCATAATTGTAACCAAGATTGAACAGATGTTAACATATTGTAATTTGCTCCAGATCATTTTTTTTTAAGAAATATAATGTTATAGATATTGCTAAAATGCTACTTCCACCCTTTAGCTCTTCCTTTCTAGAAGTGTCCACTCTTTTGTAGCTGGTATGGAACATTTCCATGCATGTTTTTGAACTTCTGGAATACAAGTAAACTCATCCATAAACAATAAGATTGTGAGTTTTAAAGATTTATATAATTGGAATCGTACTACACATACCTTTTTACAACTTGTTTTTCTTTTACTTTTTATGAGTGTCTAGCCTAGAGAAATGAGATGAGCTCAAGGAAATATGTACAAGGATTTTCACTGAATCACTGTATTCTAGTAAAACAAAACATGAAAACAACCTAATTGTTCTTCTGCTGTGCAGTGTTTACATAGACGGGATTTATGTGATGGAATGCTACCGATGCCATTCAGCAGCTAAAATGGATCAGCAACATCTACACATATTCATGGAACTTAAGTTGCTTTTCTTAAAAAATACATTTAGGCCCAGTAAAACAATGAATATAAAGTGAGTTTTTACAATAGCAGGTTTCTGTTTGCTTCTTTTTAAGATTGATCCCTTGATAATAAAAATACTGAATGATTTAGTACATAAAAATTCTTAGTGTTATCACTGGCAGAAAAAAAAAACACACCAGTGTTTTAGTCCTTTCTTTATCTAAACCTCTGTTCTATTCATCAGTTCACGTGTTCATTCCTGCAATGCAGATAAAAGAAAGATGCAGAATTCTGACACTAAATTAAGTCAATGTGTTAGCCAACTCTCATTCCGTCCCTGTCATTAACTTGATTAAAAAAAAAACCAAGATAAAGGAAGATGTGTCCATCTTTCATTCTTCAGAAATTGTTCCCATTTACTATATTTGGGTAAGACGATCAGATCATTGATGCTTTTCAGAGGAGTGGTCTCTCTTGCTATCTGGTTTATCAAGTTAGTGCTGAAAAGACCTTAGATAACTCATTTATATGCAGACCAGAATTTCCAAATTGGCAGCCTTAACTACCACAGCATTCTAACTGCCATATATAGATGACAGTAAATTACTTTCAATATTACCTTCAGACTATTAAAGCTAGAGTGGTATGAGAATAATGTATGTGTGCATATTGCTACTGTCAGTAGGTACCCAATCAATAAAACAATATTGCTCAGTATTCCAGCAAAGCAGAGGTCTGATAACGTAATGGTAGCCTGAAATATGCTAATAAATAAATTTAGTAAAACCCCTATTACTGAAGACGAGGCTGCTGTGAACTGGGAGAACGGCAAAGCATGCTGGGACCTGGGCAGCTCAGAGCTGGAATTCTGCGGAACTTTATTGTGGTTGAACCTGGAAGGGAAGTGATGTGTGAGACAGAGAGCACTGGGCCATTCAACTAAGTTGGTGAGACAAAGTGACAATTCTCCTACCTTCTGGAATAGGTCAGGTCGTCCTGCTATAGGTTTTTGTTGTACTCTGCAATCTTCTGTAGTGAGCTCATCACAACACTAAGTATGCGATTTTTATAAAATTATACGATTAGGTTGCTCTCCTCTGCCAGACACTAAGCTCAATGGAAGGGACAGTACCCGACTTCTGTGTTACATATCCCTATTCCCAAGCAAAACTCCTTGAACGAATTCAATAATAGTCATAAAAATAGTTAAAGGGACATGAGGGAGAATGTCCCAATGTAAAGGTTTTACTGGGTACCAGTCATGATAAGGCAAGTCTTCCCTGTGTCTCTCCCCAACTTGTGACCACATCCGGCCAGGGCTGTCAGTCAGCGATTCCAGGGGAGCGACAGAACAGAGATCAGAGCACTTGGTTCATATTCAACTGCATTATTCACTTGCTGTGTGACTCTGAGCAAGTTACTTAACTTTCCTAAATCTCCTTTTCCCAATCCCTCATTCCCTGAGGCAGAAACGAATAAGGTACCTTTTAGGAAATGGAAAATAGTTTCATAAATTGTTCTTAAGGATGAGATAATCCAGATATTGCTTAGTACATAGTACTTGCTGAAAACATGTTTTCTATTATTATCATTATTATTTAAGATTAGAATCCATTCCGAAGGAAAGAAAGTTGATAAGAAATAAGAGGGTATGACACAAGCTCCTGCCATTGGTACTGGTTTAGGATGGGATTCCTGTCTCAGGGATGTGAAATCTCAGATTGAATCACTAGTATGTTTCAGAAAACAACCCAGATTTATGATCTAGGTCAACACGGAGATGATGGGCTGAGAGAGGGTGACGAAATTCCAGGCCTTCAGGCTTGAAGAAAAGCAACAGAACTGTATGTTGAATGAGGATTAGTTTGATGACTGGGAAGAGTGAAGAAATCCAACAGATCCCCACTAGGTGTTGGGGTTAGGGCTACTTTACTCAGAATTAGGTGATCCAATTTTGAGAAGTTGTCAACGAGAGAGGAAGCAAGTCAGAGGTTGGGAAATTTATTCTGGTGGTGGCCATTATATAGCCATTTCTATAGGTGGCCACTATAGAAAGGTTTCTTGAGAGTCATAAATGTACATGAAGCTGAACTATTAAGGGCATCACGAAAGGGCAGAAAATGGCCACATAGTATACATTTACTGAAATTAAATAACAAAAAATAGAAATCAATGTGGATAAATAGTAGATTTACGTTATTTTTCATCTTTGGAAAACAGTTTTCACCACAGAGTAAGTACTTGTGCAAAAACAGTGAAAAAACTTAAAAAGAATCACTGACAACTGGAATCGGGTCCAGGAATTGCCAATACACGGCGTGTGTGCTGCCATTTCTGACTTCTGTGTCCTTAGCCAACCTCGAGGAATAATCTCTGCATTGTTTCCTGCTGAGCCCATATATGGACTTAAGATACTTCTTAATACAGTGCACACAGCAGCCCCTTCTAACCAAACTCATCTGGCACAAAAGAGAGGACCTACTTGTCTTCCCTGATCTAGATTAACCCCTTAGTATTTAAATGAGGAAACTGAGGCCTAATGAAGTGAACCCACCTTCCTCTTCAAATCTCAGAGCCCACTATTGCACTTGTCCTGATGATATCTCCCCTTCTCTTTTCCTGATTCCCAATACCATTTCGATTTCTATTCAATTAACATCATTGTCACACTAAGGCAAAATATCAGATATCAAATAAATTAATTAATTAAATGAACTTT
Source organism: Mormoops blainvillei (assembly GCA_004026545.1). Lineage (NCBI taxonomy): Eukaryota > Metazoa > Chordata > Mammalia > Chiroptera > Mormoopidae > Mormoops > Mormoops blainvillei. The sequence goes on from PVJD01000769.1 coordinate 329,825, forward strand.
CTTGAAGTCACTACTTGTTCATAGACTCAGGACACTGGGCAAATACTAAGTGTTTGTGGCTGAATCCCTTGACCACGTAAGAAAAGATGAATGGGAAAAACGTTGAGTAGACTCAAAAATAAAAACTCCTTTCAATGGAAGAGACATAGTACTTGAGCATCATGGTGACTCTCCTTGATGTACAGCAAGGCATGGAGATAAAAAGAAGATATAAACACAAGCTCCTTTTGTAGCCTCCGAGACAGATCTGGGCCATCCAAGCTTTTGTAAACTCTAAACAGTAAAAGTAATAGTTAATGAAATGAGCAGTGCTTTACTACTTAATGCTTCCATACTGACTTCAGATGAATTTATGACAGAGACAATTATATTTCTGCATTAAGTACTTATTACATACACTGATCAGAAAGAAGAACCACTTGGTAAGGCTTCCAGACCATTTAAACTGGGTACAGAGGTTTAGAGTGTTTTTGCTTTTGTTTTCGTAAGATTGCTGACCGTGGCTGTGATTTCTTGGTTAGAAATTCTCTAACTTTTTTTCTAGGGAAGTATAGATGTTTGTTTTTATATAATTTCTAAGGCTTATGTAGAAGTCATATGAAGAAGGTGCTGCCCAGAATCTCTGACTTCCGTAGGCCTGCAGGGAAGGAGTTGAGGGAGCTGGCGTTGGATTTCCAGACAGAAATGGCAAGAGCGTGTGCAAAGGCCTGAGGCAAGGAGGAGTTAATTACCTTTAAAAAAAAATTTTTTTTAAGGTTTTATTTATTTATTTTTAGAGAGACGGGAAGGGAGGAAGAAAGGGACAGAAACCTCAGTGTGTGAGAGATACATTGATTGGTTGCCTCTCACCTGGCTCCAGCTGGGGACCTGGCCTGCAACCCAGACATGTGCCCTGATGGGAACTTGAACTGGTGACCTTTCAGTTTGCAGGCTGGCACTCAACCCACTGAGCCACACCAGCCAGGGTGGAGTTAGGTAACTTTCAGGGATAAAAATGTACATCTTATGGCTGGGGCACAGCAGACCTGGAGAGCAGAGATGTAACCTAGGAGAGAGATCAGAGCCAGGTCAGGTAGGTTTTTGCAGACTATGGTTAGGAGCTGGATTTGAATTTAAGCACCATGGGAAGTCATTCGAGGGATTTAAGCAGACAAATTCATGATTCGATTAACCTTTAAAAATGGTATCTTTTTTTCTTTGAACTGGTGTTATTGCGGTAAGTAACTTAAGTAGACGCAGGGCAGGGGCTCATCCTGATTGATCTCTTGACAGTTCCACATTATCCATTCATAACGGGGTGAGGATAAATGTTTACTACATAAATAAGAGATTGTATGGCTTACTGAATGAATAAGTGAACACAGGGAAGGAACTATCAGTGTAGACAGTGTTCAAAACACATGGTGAAACAATTCTGGCCATATCAAAGTCTGAGCGGACAGGAGAAAGACTTTAAAACGGTATGCCTTTCAGATTTATTGTTGGAGACATAATTAGTCCTTGAATTTTTTCCTCCTTTACAAGTTTGTTTATTCTGTAGTTGTTGTGCTAACATTCTTGCTTTATTTAAGTGTTTTCTTCCTGAATAGCATGCATTTATATAGCTAGGATAATTAGGCTGAATTACATCAATTTGAAGAGGTTAAATTCTGGTAGTAATTATACATTTGCAATTTACAATTAGAGGATAAATCTGATGATGGTATATTACTTGCAATGCATATGATAATGGTAATTTAAGAAAGATGTAAACTTAGAATTCTGGATACTATTGACTTAAGCAATTAGTCTATAAAAATGCTTGAGTTTAAATATTCTAGAAAAAGAAAGCTATAAGTTGACACCTACCCATTTTATAGCTGAAAATGCTATATTGTATTGGTTTTTAAATTGTTTTCCAAATAGGCAGTAAAGCCATTTGAGAAACAATATTACGAAACAGAAATTCCTTCTACATGCTAAACTCAGTATATTGAAATACCCATTCCATCTTCACATATTAATTATACCCAGGTATTTTTGCAAAAAAATTGTAAGCTGCACTATTAAATAGCTGTATGATGGATAATTCAGAGATATACCTCTGTTTCAAGGTGCAAATAACTAAATTATATATTTAGGCATTGTAAAAAGTCATTGGTATCAAAAAGATTCCTCTTCTGACATGTTTAAAAGTCAGCAATGAATAACTGGGAAGTTTAGTTGACAATATACAATTGTTTTGCTTTTCAAAATAATCGAAGATCCCGAAGATCCTCCTGACCCATCACAGGGCACTTTTCTTATTATTAGAAGATGTACGTAATCATTAGAATACATCTGTGAATGCTGTCAAACAGAACACTGTAACTAGCACTGAAGATATATTTTAGCATTAGAGTTCTAATAAGCATTAAAATATTGCTTTAAAAAAACAAGAGAAAAGGAAAGCCTACATATTGACTGATTATTTTTAAAAATGTTTTTTATGAATCAAGTCATATTAATCTTTTTAAGTTCCTTCTACATTCTACATTATACATTAATAATTACTTAATAAAATATACCATTATCAAGAGTAATTCTTCTGATTTCATGATGTAAGAAAAGTTGCAGGATGCACCAGTTTCCTGAGTTTTGGGAATACTTTCTGAAACACTGCACCTTTCCTTTGGTTATTTTTGTATAGAATTTATTTTGGGATAATTGAAGATTTACAGAAGGTTGCAAAGGGAGTAACGTGATTTCTCTCATGCCCCTCAGCGAGTTTTCCCTGCAGTTAACATCTTACTCTTTGTTCTGGGATATGCAAATAGATAGGCAGACAATAGATAGATGATAGATAGAAAGATACACATAACACACAAAACAAGGGAAAGATTACCTAAAAATGAAAGCATTTAGGGATAAAGATTCGGCTTTAGAGGCAAAGAGAATGTGCAAATCACTGAGAGTTAATATAGTTTTCCAGTTGCAACACAGTTTCTAGATACCACAAAATTCAGTCCAAGGGTGCAAGTTTTAGGAGCAAATTTGCATTCAGCAGACCTAGGCGCATTTAGAACATGTCTGCCAGCTTGCATTACAGGACCTTAAAAGCACTGCATTAACAATATTATAATATAGAACATAATAGGGATTTTGAATTTCTGCTAAGTAGCTAGGCATTGCAAGGTAAATTGCATTGATTTTCAACATTTTCCAAGGTAACATCAATGCTAATTGCTAATAAGCCTTGTACTGTGCCTAAAATAAATTCAAAATTTGCTGTATTACTGGAAAACAGAATTTTAATAGACAAACTTACTTTCATTGCACATTTTGTTGTTCTTACTTATACAAAAACATTTATTAGCTCTGAGTAGAATTATAAAGAATAATAAAAATTCCAGCTCTCCCTTTAAGGAGCTCAACTAAAATGAGAGACAGAAAGGAAGAACAAAGAAATTTCAATAAAAAGCCGAATATGAGAAGTGCTACAAGATTTGGGCCCACAAAAGGCAGGGGTGGGGGACCCTGAGAACACATATGGCTGGGGGAAGCAGTCTTTAGACTACGGAGTGACTGACTGGAATATTCTGGGCACTCAGGGATATGAGAGAAGGTCAATCTATAAAAAGAAAATGGTGTGACCCAAGGTTTGCAAATCTAGCATATGGACTGCATATGCCCTGAGACGAAGCGAGTTGTCAAATGTATAGTTAATGGTTTAGAAGCATCAGAAAGACCTTCCATCTGACAAATGATATTGTTCTACAAAGGCAAAAACTTGGAAAACCGTCTGCCTCAGCTGCTTTTCCAAATCAAGATGACCAGCAGGACATGCTTTCTTCTCATCCTTCAAGTGTCAGCTGATTCAGGATCTGGAGCTAAATTACCAACAGCCATTATTCACCTTGTCAAAGGGTTAGGTCGATGACCTCCAAACCCAACCACACAACTCACACTACTCTTGTTTTGCTGGGCAGATATGTTTTGACATGTTTGTGTTTTTTTTAATGCCTTATTCTCTTTTTATAAACATTAATCCTCTTAACATGGTTACTTACATGCCCTTTCTATAATTTTTCTTACCCCTTTGGACTGGCAGATAAGTCTTTGTAGCTATAGCACTAGGAGTAAGCAATCAAGTCAAAGGGCTCAATTTAAGAAGTGGGCTCTTCTGGAAGCAGCAGCCTCAATGAAGCAGCTAAAGAACAAGGAGAGATTAATTTTGACAGCCAGATTAACAGAAACCCAGACAAGAAGAGGATACGCTTTGCAGTGTCTGTTGTAGCCCTGTTATCTCTGTTTCATGTAAAACTAGGGCATCTGATGACCAGGTCAAACTGGACTAATACACTAACCATTCTGCCTGGGACCCACCTATAGACGCAATCCAAACAAAGAGACAGAAAATCTCTAAGTAATCAATAGTGAGCTATTCGAGTGTAGTGGCTTAGGTAATTTGTCCACATGCCTATTTTATCCACCTGAAAAAGACTGGAAAATCCTCCATGAACAAAAATTAATTGAGTATAAGTGGGTGCAAATGGCCATGGTACAAAGAAACAACTTACGATATATGACAGACCCGAAATGTTTCTGATTATACTAATCAAAAAGAATTTAATATACTAAGAACTCTTGGTGTAAATTTGAATCAATGGTAAATTGTGCTTAAATCATGCTTTGCTCAATGTTTTGAATCAGTCATTAGCTACCTAGAAAAACTAACTCACAGATAAAAAATGAGAAAATAGATTTCCACATGAAATTAGGAAGTATCTTAAAAAGAAGAAAAATAAGAGTTACAAACCAAAATTGGAAATCATTGTGTGCTTAATTACATTAAAGCCGCACAATCACATACCTCGATGAAGCTGAAATAAAAAAAGAACACATCAGACAAACCATCCCACACAACCAAAGTCACAATCACAGTTCGAGGGGACTTCAAAGTACGCATGCCTGTCTTTCCACAGATTGAAAGAGTCTGCTCAATCATCCATTACTGCAAGTGGATTGTCTTATCTCTGAACACTGCGAGTGGCAGAAAACTGGCTACTTTGCAAGGTAGCTCTCTCTGCTCGGGTGTGAACATTCTAATTTAATTTTATCTGTAGCTTTAACTCAGCACCAGAGCTCCGAATTGCCCACTGAAATAACACGAAATTAAAATATACCTGTTCCATTCAAAAACCTTCCAAATATTTTAAGATGACTTTCCTACTCTTCCTAATGTGGTCTTGTTTCATAAACAGTCCCAATTTAATCACTTCCCATTTGCACGATTTCCCCAACTTTTGTCATTTTGGGTTCCATCTTTATTCATTTAATATGTGTTAACTGAGAACCCACTACCTGCCAGGCATGGGATATGCTGATGGATAGAATAATGCAGCACCTGCACTCATGGAGCTTCAAGTCTACTAAGAAAGGCAAATGCTTTAAGCAAGATAATTGAAAATGTGCTAAATGCTACAAAGGGGAAGGTCATGGGCACTATTCAATGCTTACAAAGTCCTTAGACCTGTATGGAAACCCCAGGAACTGTTTCAATGAAGGCAAGGTGCATTAGGATGATTTATTACCTGGATTTAACTGATGATTCTTTTAATTTGGTCAAGATTACAAAAACTAAGGAATCACATTGCAGAGTTGAAAATACTCGTAATAAGGCTGAGGTAGATAAACCGAAAACTGGGTATACAGTTTACAGCAACTGCTTACTCCAGTAACTATACCGAGCTGTCCCAGGTGACAGTACAAACCACCCTGAGGGGAAACTCCAAAGGAAGCCTCTTGTTCAATTAGCTAGTGCCAGATCGATGACCAAGGTGCATATCGGGAACAGGGCCCTCTCGCAGAGAAAAGTTAGCTCCACTTCCAGTTCCTAAGACTCTCCATATATTAAAAACAATGCAGAACAGCCCAAATGAAATCTGCAAATTAAACTATTTGCTACTAACAAGCTAGCAATTTTAAATCAACATAAAGATTGCTACAAGTGAAATCATATTCCCTAGTGACATCCCCCAGGATTTCTTCTGGCTCTCCCACTTCCACCTGCCCAGACAGAGCTCTCATCCTTGTGTGTGTTTGCTGTACTTTCCTGAGCATGGGGGACGGGCTGCATTATCTATGGAGTGGACCATATTGTGGACTTCAAACATTCTTAACTGCTAATTGAGGTATCCTGGAAACTAAAGTAGGCAAGAAGTAGTATGCATAACAGGCAGGGTTCTGTTAAGCAGCTGTGTAACTTTGTGCTCTGGTAGCTTTTCTGAACTCAAATATTTTGCTGAGCAAATGAGAGGCCTATGCTGAAGATCTGGGCTGCTTCCAGCTGTAATGTCCTATGAGTCTGAATACTGTTTAATTAAGTTTAGATTAATTTCGTATCACCATTTCCATAAAGTATGGCAAAGAACACTTGGGTAATTAGGAGACTAATCAAAATATAAACTATAATATTTTTAAAGTCTCAAGAATACTTGACTATGAATGTTGTTAAGTAATCTATTTTCACTGCTTGAAACATTCAGTTCCTATAATTCTACAAAATGTTTTAATAGCAGATTTTAGGAGAGACCTTTCCATTAAACATCCACCAAACAGCTTGAGTCTAGAAACAGATTGCTCACGTGGCGTCGACTACTTTCCTGGATGGTAGCTGTTAACTGTTGCTCGGAATGTTCTGAGAGTAACAATAATGCAGACAGATAGCAGACTGCATGAGCGTTGGGACTTCATCATGCGTCATTTCGACATTTGTTTGAATCCAGTTTTTGTTTTGCGAACTCAATAACTTCTACTTAGCTTCATTGCTGGTCTCAGTACTTTTCTTTGTAAGTTATGTGATACAAACAGTGATCTAGTTGGCCAGGGTCAGTTGGAATACCTACCACTTTGGAAAAGAAGGAAACTGCTAATGTCATTTATACATACACACATACACACACATATACATACACACATACATACATACATATGAGAAAGAACATATTTATAATGTATATGAATGTATATCTCAGGATAAGATTGGTGAGGGAAAAACACAAAACTCAATGTCTTTTTCAAGCACCATTTAGAAATATTCATTTCCTTCAGACACTAGCAATATATATTATTTAGAAAATGTATTGCAAATTTTGATTTGCTTGTCTTCTAAAAATCTTATAAGAAAACATGCCCTTCTGAGAATTCCAGCCTAATTTCTATGTAGATTATCTATATATCTATCTAATCTATATATCTATGATCATACATTATGCATGCTTCAGATAATCATCTAAACAGTTACAGATTGGTTTGGGGAATCCTTTGAGGCCCATCACATTCTTTTCTTTGACATCCATGTTTGAGTGGTCTGCAGGTTTTTAAGCTAAACTAGCTATTCAGCACCTAGGACTGTTTTCAAGGGAGAAGAGAAGGTGATCCCACAGTGAGCACTTGATTTTTAGTTAATTCTACTTTATAAATATATGCTGCTTTAAAATTATTGAAATTCCATGAATGACAGCTGCTTTTTACCAAACAAATGCAATCCAAACTAACTTAAAGAAAAAGATGATCATAGTTTTATTTAATATTTTCAAAACTGATGTTAAAATATAACTTAGCCACTCTACATTGTATAAATACCATTTATACAACTTTTGGGGGAAATTGCTATATCTTTCACTGCTCGCTCTATCTATTTAATCACCTACAATGTGGATTAGTCATCTCTATCCTACTCTTAATACAAGGTTGCAGTTATGTGCTTTCAAAGTATATAACGCCAAAATAATATAATACGTTCCTCCAAAGGACTTTAATTATGTAGGAACTGGATCAAAATTCCTTCTGCAGGGGTTCACGGTTCTAGTTTCTAATCCTGAGCTACGCCGTGGATAGATGAGAAGACAGCGTGGCAGAGATAAGTGGCCAAGACTCTGCAGCCACAATGTCTGGGCTCCATCTCCCACCGAGACCAGTCGCTCAGCCCTTCTGAACCCCAGGTCTTTACCTATAAAGTGTGCGTAATAACATCATTCCCTTATTGGGCTGTTTTCAAAGTTACATGGGACATTATTTAAAGTGCTTAATGAAATTCCTGCAAATAGCAGGCCCCTCTATACATAGCAAGAAGTATCATTAATAGATTATGTGACATTTGCTTTGGGGCAGCAGGCCTAAGTCAACCATCGTCCTGTTGTAAAACATTAGCTGTGAAAGTCATACTTTTTGCCCTTCTCCTACTTTCCTACTTTACCTGTGCCCTGGGACAACAAACATCCTCAGCCCCCAGTAATGAAAAATTTTGAAACAATGCTGATGCTAAAAGCAAATAAAAAATAAGTAGCCAACTCCTTTGAATACTGGAGATTAAGATTCAGGTTAAGTCAAACATCGTTCCCTTCAAACATCATTCTGATGATTTTAATAAATCTAGATGATTTTCTTTTTTGTGTACTTTTGCCAGTCCTTAAATAAGGTTCTAGAAAATAAGGAAGGCAAGCTAAACTTTCATCAGCTCTCTCAATCATAATAACAATAAAAAGGACTTTATTCAAACTAAAGACTACGATGGTATTGATAATAATGACATACCTTGGCTCTCCGATTTATGAAGATAGTGACTTTGCACATTGAATGGGGTTTTTAGAGTACAATTTGATACATTAAAGTACATTTTAGCCTCAGTTTTTGATTCGTTAAGGTAACAACATTGTGGTTTAACGAAGGATGGCCAGGTGGAGGGTGACAAACGACTGAAATAAAGACTAAGAACAAATCAGTCACCGAAAGCACAAAATAATTATCACCCACAAAGTTACAGGGAACAAACAGATAAGCATTAAAACTCACTGGTGACCTGAACACAAAGAATACTGTAATTCAAAATATATTATTTTGCCTCTCCTTGAGGCTATAGCCGTTGATAAAGGATACACATTTACCTTCTTGCTACGATTCGTGTCAATCAAAGGCGTTTACATCCATTGCTGACAGAAAACACAGTGAGGAAGGACCACACGGGGCAGGGTTCCTTGTGGTCAGTGCCATGTCATGCTTTAATGTGTCTTATTAAATTTCAATAAAGACAAACGTTCTGACAACTCAATAAGGCATAAACTCAACAAAAAGTAAAAGGGAGAGGTGAGGAACTCTAGGGAGTTGTTCTCTTTCTAAGCCAAAAACACACCTTTCAGTTTTTAATATCTAAAACTCACTCCTTCTGAAGATATATTCTACCTCTCAATCATGTGTGCATGACCTATTGGCTGGAAGAGACAGAAAAAACAAACAGAACTTCAAGTGTATTTCAAAGTTGATTGTTAGTTTTATGATAGAACTCAATGAATTCCAGGAGAGCAGCGACTGTAGCTATATTTTACATCAATGGACAAATCTGCCCTAAAAGCCCCAGAATAAGGCCATGTAAGAAATAGATCATTTTGACAGTCCTGAGTGCTTCATACGTTCTAAATATTTTATGCCTTCCCCATTTGTCAACGCTTCCAGTCAAACCCAGATACGGAGTGGAATACACAGGTTATCAGTTCAGAAGTCAGACACAGATGTAATAGACTGCAGATAAAGTTTGGCTTTGAAAATTAGGTTTGTTTTCATTCGCTTAGAATCTCAAAAAGTATTTATAAACACAACGCTGTGCAATCCAGGAAAATACTCAGAATCCTGGGTCTCGTAACATTTTAAGCACTGTTTCTAAAAACCAGTTGTTTTTCACTCAAATGAAGCTGTCTGACCCCAGATAAGAAATGCCTGTTGAGATTTCTGGTGTGCTTTAAATATTCAGAATTTCTTTCAAAGATCTCATTACAAACACCTTCACATGGGAAACCATTGACTTACCACGCATAAACTCTATAAAAGAAGAAATGACAAATGAATTTGGACATCCTAAAATAGCTTGTACTTCTTCAAGAGGCATTGGTTAAAATGACATAAAAACTAGAAACTGTATTCTCATTGGACACAGCACCAAAGGGGAAAGGAAACTAGAAAGACTGATTAAACTGGTGTTTGAGAATTTTCTGTGCATTTAAAAAAATCCATACTACATCACATTCTTTATAACATTAGAAACTGACCGAGACGAAAGTTCAATGGCTGTTCTTTACAAAAAACCGAGGTTCTTATAAAAATTGCCTCTCTTAGCTCAGCTGTCTTTTTTCTTTAGTCGTCCTAACGTGTTTGTTACAAAAGGACCCTTGAGAATATTTGTGAGAGTAAGAGAATAAAGCAAACTACAAGACACTCTGCATTGTACAATTTCAGTTATACAAAAGGACAGGCATAGACAGGACAGGAGACATTCTCTCCAACGTGAGTGGCTCTTCTTCTTTGTATATTTCTGCATTTTCTAAAACTTTTAAAAATGTATCGATATTACATGTATCTACATACATGAAACCTAACATCTTTGAAAACAGAAAGGTTTTCATAATTTTGGTACTCCTCCACTTGGCAGCCTAACTTGATGTGTCGTGGAAAGAAACTACGGCTAGCCTTGCTCCTCCCCGTGAGACTCCCGGTCTGTCCCCCTGCAGAAAGAGTAATGGCCTTGGTGCTGGAGCTCTGTCCCAAACTCCACTGGGGTTTTTATAAAATTTATAGTGTATGCAGCATGTTACATTTCTAAACCCTGAAACTTTTAGAAACACATCTCACCCTAAGCATTTTGGTTGAAAAATGGGGATCTCTAATAAAACAAAAGTTTAGTCAGCTCTTCCATGAGGCTTAAATGCTATATACCACATAGACAGATAACCATGATCAGTGCTACTAAGAAAGAGTTCAGGTGTGACCTAGTCCACATTTAATTCCATGATTTAAAAGGATATACCAATAAGCATTCTTTGTTTTTAGAGTACTGCAGTAAGTTCTATTTGCTAATTTCCACTCCTTTCCACTAATTTCTTACCTTTGAAAGTCCTTATAATTTTGAAAATGCTATAATTGGACATTATCTTACCTGGGGTTTACTTATATGAGATTAACCTAGAGGCATTGAATAAGCACTGTTGCTAAGTGCTAATGTTCAGAGAGATTAAAATCATCTATCCTGCTAGTAACTGGAAAGACTCAAATTAGACAAGCTTTTCTGATTCCTATGATAATGCGTTTTGTTTCAAAGCATTTGAGAAAGTTTAAGCCTAAAATTTATGGGGTTAAAATGAGTCATTCTCAAATGTTTCAAATCTGAGATTTTCTCCCACAAAAAGATATTCTCCAAAAACAATCTTGAAAAAGGTAAGCCAGTAAGAAGGGAAATAAACTTTAAAAGGTACCACAAAACATGAAATAAGGATGAATGAATAGCTAAAGTGTATTGTTGTCTAAATAAAAATTTGCTCCATCAACCAAGGAAGAGAATTATATCCACAAATATGCCAAAATAAATGATTTAATCTATGTTATCCAATACAATAGCCACTGGCCACATTTAGATATTAAAATTAAAATTAATTTCAATTAAGTTAAAGATTAGGTTCCTCAGTCAGTCATAGTGGCCACACTTCAAGTGTTCAATAGACATGTGGCTCGTGGGTACTGATTCCTGGGTATCAGAATTATAAAATGTTTCTATCGTCATGGAAAGCTCTGTTTAACAACGTTGTTGTAGATGATATGCAGCTTGGTGATTAGGGGTTTAGAGTTAGGAAGCAGGGTGAACAGAGGAAGATGAGAGTGTTTGAGGGTATATATCTTTCCAGGAGACGATGTGGATATTGATATACTCAAGACACTAATTAAGAAAACTGTAAGTGCATTATGCTTAGGCTAATTAGTAGATAAGTGAAAATCAAATATATAATTTTACTATCAAAAAACCTATTTTCTCACAAGTAATTAAAAATAATTTTTCATAAAATAAGAATCTGAAATAAGATGGCAGAAATAAATAATATTCTAACTCTATCTGTAATAAATATAAATGGAGAAACTAATAGTGACTCTTGGGGTGTTTAAAAATTGATTCAGCAATATTATATTACTTTTGAGAGATATACATTATGAAAAAATTACAAAAATGTAAAATTCAGTGATGAGAGAAGAAAAATTACAAAAATAAGAAAATACCATGAATTGATTGACAATTGTCACAGCACCTGAAATACCACACAAAATAGAACTTAAGACAAAAAGTAAATCAAATGCAACAGTGAAAGAGACAACATACACTACTGAAAAGAATAACAGGTGAAAAAGTCATAATAATCATAAATATGAATGCCATTTACCTATACTTGAAATTAAAAATTCATCAACTATCACATGTATTAAAAGTAGATTAATGAATAATTGTGATTAAGATTTAAAAGCCAATGCTTTCAAAATCTGATACATAAAGATGAAAGAATAAGAAAACATCTAAAACTTTCAAATAGAATTACTTATAAGCTTAAGTTAATAGATAGAGACATAATTTTACAACGAAAAGACAGAATTGATGTTTTAAGTATACAAGGAACATACACAAAAGTCAAGAATGAATTAATTGTCAAAGGAAACCTTAATAAATATCAAAGAATCAATATCATATGTATTATATTCACTGACCATATGCAAAATAATTTGAAATCAATACAAAAGATAACTAAAAAGTGCAAATATCTGTAAACTAAAAGACATGACTAAATAAAGCGGTAATAGAATGGATAATTAGGAACAGTTTCGGGCTGAATGACAATTAAAAAATTATATATTAATTTTATATATAGGTCCCAGCTGACAGAGGACCTATATAAAAATTACAGCTTTAAATGTATATATGGGGAAGCAGAGGAATTAAAAATGAGTTAGAGAAGAAATAAGAAAAGAAAAATAAAACAAAGCCAAAAATAAAAAGGAAATAAAATTAAAGCAAATAATCAGTGAAATAAAGAAACACTAACAATTCAAAGAGATGAGCAAACCAAAACTGATTATTTGAAAATACTGAAAGTTAGACAAACTTCTTTTAGTATTTATTTTTTAAATGTAGATGTGAGATGAAAAGATATAAGTAAACAAATTATAGAATGTGAGAAATAACTCCAGATATGAGGGTTTAAAATAATATTTTGTGTATCTATATGCCTATCAACTTAGGAATCTAAAAGAATAAAACATCTGAAAGACGGTCTTAGATTTTAAGACCTTATTAACCCTACTGACAGAGATAAAATCCTGAACAAATGGAGCATTGCACCCTGTTAGCATTGCAAAGATGTTAATCCTTCTCAACACATTTATCATGAAGACCTGAGGGAAGTGACTCACTAATCAGATATAAAGACATACCTAAATAAATAAATAAATAACAAAACAAAACACAATGCCAGAACTATAGCATTAAAAAGTTTAGGGCTTAATTATCTCCCCCAAATCATTAACATTATTACGAGACATCTTAAAAAAATATAAAAAGCTTAGTCCTTTGCTTGAACCACTGACAACTAAACCTAGAGAATATCTGTACTCAAAACTGTAAATATAATGACAAGCAACAGGTTAAAAACAAAGTAGAAACAGAACAGGAAACAAACAAAACAAGTTATATGTATCACGTGTTGACTAATATTATCACTAGATGAAGCCTTGGCAAATGGGGGAGGAGATACAGCAGCATGAAACAGGCTCAGCATTGAGGATGATTTTGAAAGTAAATTTGCAAAAGTTGTGGGAGTTTTGAAATAAGTCAGGGTATTGGGAACAGAAGTTTTGTACAAACATTTATCACCATACATTTAATAGACTCTTGCAATAGCCACAAAACTGGCCTGCTTGCCTCTGGCTCCCTGCGGCGAGATTAATTTTTCTGGAGCACTGAGCATTAGAAAAATAAAAACATCTAAGGGTAAAGCTCTTTCACCACCATCTTTATTTTACAGTCCTTAGCTCGCTCTTGATGGAAAGAAAAAAAAAGGGAAAGGAGGAAAGAGCATAATCATTGTTATTGAATAATCGGAGATTTTCTTTAAATAAATATAAAAAAACTTGAGCATGAACCGGTATGTAGGTCGCAGACCAGCAGAGACATTTACAGGTGAAGAAGACAGCAACAAGGAGAAGAAATGGAACAGGGCTGAAGAGCAAGAGTTGGAGACAGCGGCCCAAGGCAGGAGGGGGAAACTTGTTTTATGAGAAAGACTGAGTAAAAGTGACACACTTGTCAATATATTGGCTAAACTGATTCCTCCCATATCTACAGATAAAACTGCTGTCTTGACAGCTGCAAATTTTGTTTGAATCTTGACAAACTTTTCATCCCCAGTGAAGGTTGGACAAGGATCATTTGATTGGCATTAATTTCTGAACAAGATTAAAGAGGTCATAAAATTCACACCTGAAGGGCATTTTTTGTTTGGGTTGGATTTTCTTTCGGTATTTGTCTTCTGGGTCCTCGCTATGGAAGGTAAATAAGAAGACTCTGACAAATCAATGTTAGAGATAATGATGTTTTCCTAATTCAAGAACTGCCCTGACCTTGGAATTACATAAAGGAGTACATAAAATACACATTTTTAGTAAGGGGAGAGCATCCAAACTTGGTTATGAAAAGGAAGACAGAAAAACAAAGTGGATCCTGAATGCCTTTCCATTAAAGTCAACATCTAAATAAAGGCAAAAAAAGCATTTATCTTCATATTAATATGTGTTTCCCAACAGATAAGTAAAACAACAACAACAAACCATTATTGGAACAACAGTTAATTTGATGTGATACATTAAAAAGCTTCCCCTATATGAGCACATGCTCATAATTTAACAGCAAACAGAAATGCTTCTGTGTTTACTGCACCTCATGTTCCATGGCAATGGCTCTTCTATGCAAATGAACTAAGGAAACTGTGAAAAGCAAACATCTTTGATAACATCTGCCTGCAAATGTTCAGAACACTAGGCATTTGAATCCATGTGGCTAACTACAAATGTTAATGATTCGGCATGACGTTGGATGGAGTATTAAGATCGCCAAGTTCGACACCGAGAGAAACAATCTGTGTATTGCATAGTTTGCTTTTCTTTTTTCTCCCCCCCTGCTCAAGGATGAATGCTGAAGTGCAGAGGCACTTGAAGGAAATCTATTCTTTAGCCAAAATGATGCTGGTATTTCTCATCTGCTTTCTTGTTTTTAGGCTCAAGCACCTGCTAAGTTGATCTTTTAAAGAACTGAGAAGCATGGGCTGGCTGGGATCAAAATTACTCTAACAGACAAGCTGGGAATGCATGGTAATTTTCCTAACAGTCTCTAAAATGTGGCAGCTCCCTTACAGTTTGTGAACTACAAGTTGCAGTCAACAGGGCCTTCTTTACAGTGTGGAAAGGGTCATATCTCACATGCCAAGGACCTGGGCTCTCACCCTGGTTCATCACCCATCAGCTGTGCAAACGTGGACCAGAGCCAGAATCATCATTTATTTGTCACATCGCATCACATCCCGCTCTCCTGCTAAAAAGGAGAGACCTGCTGCCCTTGGATAAATCTCAACATCCTTAAGAAACGTAGCCCCTGAAATTGTACGTGACCGGCCCTGCCTATCTCTTCAGTCGGCTCGCGCCATGCCCTTGTTTGCTGTTCAGCTCCCCACGCGGGTTTGTCATTCCCAGCGCCAGCATTGCTCTAGCACCAAAGCATCAGCAAATTTGGGGATATCCGCACTCCTGAGCACACATACAGTACTGATATTTTAATGGTGGAACTTCTGACACTGGTCTCCAGAGCACCTTTTATAAGTGGGAGCCAAGGAGATAGATAATATGCTAGGTAACCTGAGGTGATCCTGGGTGACAGACTGAACTGTGAGCTAAGAGACTCACTGGTGCCCGCGCCTGTGAGCCGCAGAGAGAGGGCAAGGGGACTCACAGCAATTGTAATAAATGTAAATGATACCCTACTCATAAACACAGCTTGCCTTTGATTTTAGCACAGTGATTCCCCATACAAAGTATAGTTAAAGGAAGTGAACGCAAAAACTGATTTGATTCTTCTCCTCAAATGATGGTAAGGCCTTACCTGTAGAAAGATGTACAGACAGTGCCCAACTTATGATGGTTTGACTTACAATTTTTTTGACTTTACGATGGTGCAAAACAGGTATGTGTCCGTAAGTCAATTGTTGATCTTTTCCCGGGCTAATGATATGTAGTGTGATACTCTCGTGACACCGGGCGGCAGCAGCCACAGCTGCCTGTCAGCCACGCGACCACGAGGGTGAACAGCTCAGACTCTACAATGCACTGTGCTGCCAGCGTTGTTTGGATATTGTGTCTGCAAAACACCTATCTGTGTCTCCTGCCCTTGTTGAGAAGACTTAGAGGAGGAAAGCGAGGACTTGGAGATGAAACTCAAGATAACTGCCCAACGGAGGGCTAATGTAAGTGCTCTGAGCACGTTTAAGGTAGACCAGGCTGGGCTGGGCTGTGAGATCTTTGGAAGGTCAGGTGTAGTTAATGCATTTTCAACTTCGGATGTTTTTAACCTACATCCTGTCATCCAACCTGTCATCAGGACAGAACCCCACTGTAAGTCGAGGAGCATGTATATTTTTAAAAATGTGAAACTTGCTGAAAATGGTTCAGAGAAGGGGGCTGGAAGGGAGGGAGGAGGTGGAGCGGAGAGGACAGAGCAGCAGACGGAAGGAGCAGGCAGCCAGGTGCAGCCTGGGCTCCTGTGACAGGCACCGAGTCCCCACGCCACACACCTGCTCGTGGGATCTGCCACATACTTGTTTACCTTGTTTTCAAACAAGGGGGTGTTAGATTATAAAATAATTAATATATGTTTAGAGAACATTCGGAAAATTGGAAATATAGAAAGATAAAAAAAGAATCACCCACGGCAAACCAAGTAATATCAAATCTCTGCTGTGTCTTCTTTCAGCCTTTTTGACAGATGTAGCTTTTAGAATCATTTTTTGGTTTTCGCATAGTTGACAATCTATTCCTTTAACATCAGTTTTGCAAGCGATCATGATTTTTAACTAGAGTTCAATTTAAATAGCTATATTGAGTCCACTGGGAAGATGGACCATATAATTATATAAGTTCCAAACTAAGATATTAAATTCCCTTCCGGTTTTTTGGTACATAAAGAACCTCAGCATGGCAATTAATTTTGCCATTCTATATTTCTAAGTTCACATTGTAAGCATTACCTGAGGACTTCCAAAATGCTGTCTTTACTGTTCTCGGTGGCCCTATCACTTAGAATTCCACAGCCCCTTCATTGCATGAAGAGACAGGAGGACCTACCCCGCAGCGTCTACAGTCATTTGAAGTCATTGCTACAAGTGACGTGAAAGCACTGCCCAGTCATCAGTCAACGCTTCAGGATGTCCACATTCACAGCTAAAACGCTGACTGTGGGTAAATAAAACATCTCAATATTCTGCTGTCTGTGTATATCTATAAGCCTGGGGGAGTTTATTTACTAAAGCAAATTCAACTGTTCTTTCTTTTAACAAAGAGTGTTAAAGCTTTGTTCCCATTCAAGAGAAATTTTATGATTCCTTGAGGAGAGTTCAGATAAGTTGGTCACAACTATTTTCTTGTTTCACTGGTTATTCTGTGTGATATTATAGGCCATTAAAGGTCTCAAGGCTTTTCGAGTGCTCTAGGCCTCCCTATGCCAAAAGAAAGCTACTCTACTTTTGTCCATATGAATAATTTTGAAAATTTCTCATCTAATAGTAGCAATTTGTAATTATACATCTCTCCTTTCTAACTCATTTACCTCTGCTTTAACCTCATGAAATGAAATAGTGATTAGAAAAGCAATATATTGAAGAATCTAAAAACAATCTTTCATTTGCTTTGGCACATTTTACTTAGATTTAAATATAATTATTAATTCATCTTAACTTCCCTCTTTTTGACGTGTTCTACACATCAAAATTACATTATTTTTTTCACTTTGCAGGGATCTTTGTTCCTTACTTCTTTTTGCAGTCTTGGTACTTTCAAGAAACGTGAGAAATGCTAACCGCCAAGTCAAATGATATCCACTGTGACCTCACCATTCACCCCACAATGAGGCAGATTTCGGCTTCTACACTCTTTTTATGAGAAGCTCCTTGCCATTTACATCATTGTTATTTTAAGAAGTTGGTCAACATGTGAGAACTCCTAATTCAGTGAACAAAACTAAGATTTCTGAAAAGAAGGCTGTCTCCAATTTCTATGTGTTAATAATTGCTATGCTGTGTATTTAACAACTAATAATGAAAAGGGTGAAGACTGGAATCTATTGATAGTTAAGTTAAATTTCTGCATTCATTAAGCTAGTGCTCGCAGCTGTTTTATAACCACTTAATCTGACAAGAAGGAATGTTATGGCTTTATTATACCTCATTCAAAATCTCCACATTAAATACTGTTTAAATAAATAAAAGTTTAGACTCAGAAAATACCTCACTGTAAAATTCTCAGCCCCGAATTCAACTCCATTCAGAAGCAGGAAAACGTCACCTGATTGTCTTAATTATAATACAGCCAGCGAGAGCTGGGGTAAAACAGGAGTGAAAGAAGACACTGAACACTCTTTGGCACTTCAAAATCTTGATTTACTAATTTGGATGGAGAGGTACTGGTTATTTTGGTGGACCTGTGAGATACGTATCTGAAGGACAATTTGACAATCTGTCACCTTATAGTTTTAAAATGTTCACATATTCTTACCCAGTCATTTGCATTTAGGAATGTACCTTGATGAAAAAAAATAAATGCAAGCAAAATGATTTACATCTAGAAATATTTATTTTGATGTTTCCTTATGATATTAAAATAATGGGAATGAAATGGAAGATGATTATATATGTTAAAGAATTACAGTATGTTCATATAAAGGTATACTGTGTAGAATATTTAATGACTAGGGAAAGTAATATCATTATATTTTTTAATAAAGAAAGCCCACAAAACAGTTTTGTAGTAAAATATAAAGTTGTAAATACTTGTATGGCTTAGATGTTTAGCTTAGAAAGATTTCATGAAATGCTATATGTCAAAATACCATTATTTTACACCAAAGAGGTGATTTTGATTTTTGACATTTTTTATATTTTCAACACTTCCGATGAACATATATTATTTGTAATTTTTTATAACAATACATACTAATTTCTAAGCATTTTAATGGGTTAAAAGAGGTAAGTTTTATCTTTGGGACACTTACATGTACTTAAATACATGGACACAACTAATTAAAAATTAGCATAGTTGTTTTATTGACAACTCCCTTTTAATAGAGTTTGTAAAGGATTAAAATTATTTTTTGACTTTATGTGTCTACTTAAGTTGACTATTTTTACTTTTTATATGATCCATTTGCCTGCCCAGTAACCTAATCCAACGCCTCTCACGTCATAACTCTGTCAGCAGGTGGTTTTCTGGTTAGGGTACAAATAAAGAAAGCTTGTGTTGGATATATTTTTGTCTGCCACCTGTACTTTTTAGACTCTGATGTTTCTGTGAATCAGAAACTAACTTTTTAGGCCCCCAGGAGAAATTGCTTCTAACCATCAGGAATCCTTGCCCTGAGGTCCAACAACATCCACACGTTTCCAACAGGCGACTGGCCACAAGGGATAGCGAAGCCTAATGTAGTGTTTCAGAGTCTGAATTATCTTACTCAGCAGCTAGAGCTGTTAGAGAAGTCCAGAATTTTGTCAGTTTATCAAAAAGTGCCACTTTATTTTCGTCCCCTTTTCCTTTTGTCTCCTCCCTCTCTGTCCCCATCCTCCATCCTTCTGTGTACAGCTCAGAGCTCAGTGTGTCTCCAAGCACTCTCCTGGCTAAGGTCTGCCTTTGGGAAAGGAGCATATTTTTATGCATAAGAATGAATTATTTTAAAGCTCCTTCAGTGTTAAGAGATGATCTATAAAAATCAGGGAAGAGAGAGATGTTTGATGATCAGTTCACTGAGTTTTCAACCACAGGATTTCTAAGCTCCTTAATATACATGTGTATAGCTAATTTTCAAGAGAAGTATAGACCTAATTTATTCATCTTGAAATCTTTTAATCAAAAAACGAACCCATGGCTCATGCTCTCTAAAGACATTTTTATATATCCGAGCCTAAGTTCAGCAGTATTTCCTTTTAGGTAGAGTTTGAAGATTGCGTAAAGATATGATTTGATCATGATGTATCTTTTCTCATTACCTGTATCAGGTGCAGGGGCAGAAGCTTGTGGAAGAAGTGGTTCTTTCCTAAAATTTTCCTCAAATATGCATTGCTGGGACTTTATCTTAAGGAATATTCTGGTTCTGATAAAGCAGACCACTCTTACTAACTAGCAAGACCTACTCAGGGCCGAAAAGCTAGTAGCCCCATTTCTAGCACCTCTAATGTCACTGCACCCAGGAATTGTTTCCCTGACTGCTCCGCAGACAAGCAGCATCCCGGTCTTGTGCATTCTCCTCCCACACGCTGCCCACCACATTCTTCCTGGTTCATCATTCTCTCTCTCACTCTGAGATTCGAGAAGGGTCCTTGAGCTGACTCACCTCCACAGCACCCACAGTGTCCTGCAAAATGTCTTTTACATCTTTCGTTCTTCATGAGTATTTTTGAATGAATAAAGTATGAGAAGAAATAAAATTTAGACATTCATGAGTTCATGACACAATGATAGCAACAGGGTCAAAAAAAATCCTGCTCCACTGTGAGACTCAGCTCAAACGTCACCTCTCAAGGACGAGTTCTCGGACTTCCTTCAGAAAGAGTAAAGCTCTTTTCCTATAATATCAACCTGAAGCTGTAACAGAGTCCTTGTCCTAGGTTGTAATTATCTATTTTATGTGCATCTTCTTCACTAGATCTTGTCCTGTTCATGCTGTACGATCAGCATCGCGCTCACAGACTATAAGCTCCATGAGGACAGACAGTGCATCTGGCTTGCTCGTATCTGTACCCCTGGACTCTGCATAGGCTCCTACACTTGGTGAGCCCTTAATAAAGATATGCTGTATGCATGACCTGAAGACTGAAAATCAGAGACACAAAAGGATGACAAGACACTACTAATACAATGACCCCGAGCCCTTTCCTGATTTTCGTATTCATTAAAGACTTAGTTTGAAAAAAAACAACACAAAAGGGAGAAGCTATAGATATTTCTGCCAAGGAAGCTTTTTAACTCCTCTTAACCCAATTAATTCAATTAATTAAATTTAATGTCAAGTGAAGTTTAAAGTAATAACCCAGAAATTTAGCACTTGCTTGGAAAAAAAAATCCCATCCTCTTATTAAAAAAAAAGTGTAATAGGTATCTAAATTTCCATTTCTCGTAGAGCTTTTGAAAATGGTTTCATTGAGCACAGGGCTTAAGAAATCACTATAAAATGCAAACAAAGTTACAACAATATTTTAAGATTATATTTTCTGTAACTTTGCCTGTAATTTTTAATTTAAGAGTTAGGTACCTGGCATTGTAGCTTATTTTACTAATGTCTGTAACTACTTGGTCACTTGTATTTTCTAAAGATTTTATTTTTTTAGAGCAGCAAAATTGAGAGGAAGGTACAGAGTTCTCATATGTGCCTGCCCCCACACATGCATAACTTGCCCCACTGTCAACATGACCTATATCTAGGCAATTCCCAGCCTTTTTGGCACCAGGGACCAGTTTCATGGAAGACAATTTTTCCGTGGATCGGGGTTCAGGGTGATTTAAGCTCATTACATTCAAGATCACCTCCTGTTGTGTGCCCTGGTTCCTATCAAGCCAAGGACTAGTACCGGTCTGCAGCCCGGGAGTTGGGGACCCCTGCCCTATCAGGCTGAGACATTTGTTACAACTGATAAACCTAATTTTCCTCTTTCTTAACCAAATTCTATTAGCTGATAATTACAGTTCCCCACCACCTACCAAGAGATTGTCAATAACCTGACTTAATAAATTGAGTATTTAGTAGGAACTGATGCTGCTGCTCAAAGATGGCCCAAAACTTGTTAATTTGAAATTAGCAGGAAATGCCCTTTAATGACACTACATTTTCAGTTGTATTGAACTGAAATCATTAAAATTTTATTTGAATGAAAAAGTGTCAAAAATAAATTACTTTCAAAAGGGCCATAGCATTTGTTAAAACTTCCACAGATATAAAATGCTCTGTAAAAGTAATTAATTAAGGATTATTCCATTTGGGATTGAGAGGGCAACAAACTACTCTGATCAGTTAGTGGGCTGTCACATTACTCAGCTGGAGACAGATTCATTTCCTGGTTTGGAATGTACCAACTCGCTAGAGGCACAACAGGGCTCGGGTGTAGTAGATGCTGCTGAGTGCTCATCAAATATACAAGCACTGCTTTGGGATCAATAGAGCTAAGGTAGTGTGAAATGCATCGCAATTTTCTAAATGAAAAGTCAGATTCCAAGGGACAAAACAGCCTCTAGTTCTTAGACTCATGACTGCATGCTCAGGCTGAAAGATAAGCAAATATTTGGAGCAAATATGAAATCTATGTTCACAGTTCAATTTACATGGTCCAGGAGAAGAGGGTTAATCTGGGATGCATTCTCTCTTCAACAGTGCATTATTCTTCAGATATGCTATTTCCTTTGACACAGTGCTCAAGAAAGATCAAAGACAGCATGAAAAAAGATAATGTGCAGTATTAAGACAGACATGAAATATCATGTGAACGTACAGTTTTTGTCACAGATTAATTTGATGGCTAAGCCCTTAGGTCATATCAATATCAGAGAGGGTTTTCTGGGTCAGAAATATAAAAGCGTTGTACAAGTCTCAGGTCTAATATAGAAGTAGTTCATTAAAATGATTGTCTAGTTGTCAGGAAATAATTTCCCTATTTCTTGAAGTTCCTCCAAGTGATAAAAGCGCTCTTAGGCTAAGTTCTACCTTGACTGGAAAGGCAGTGCTCCACTGGGAAATTAAATAAAACCACTTCTTCCGGGATTTCCAGTCTCTGGCGATTTCAGAGTTGCAAAGAAACGTCACAATGTCCCATTTTTCTTTAGCATTTTTATAACGTAAGAGACCTTACTTGTGCATTTCTATGGGTTATTTTGAGTGAATTGGCTATCTTTTAGGGATGAGCAAATTGACAAGATATTTAAAGAGGAATGATCAAATTAGAAGCTTTTTGAGGAAAGACTCATGTAGTCAACTTTTTGGTTCTCCATTACTTTCTTATTACTTATTTTATTTCCATTGTTAAAATGATTCTCTCATGTACTTAAATATCGAAAGGGTTATAGCATGGAATAACTATAGGTCAGTTACAGTTTAATTTGGGGGTTACAGTTGTTAGAGCAAGTTAATTAACTTTTTTCTTTTTTTATATGCCTTTCTTTTGGTTATTCTTAGAGTATGCAGGCAGATAATTAAGCATTCCCTAAGGCACTTTTACAGTCCTTGTTACCACTGATTGCTAACAAGACTTAGCAGAAAATAAATCACCCTCCTTTTTAGGTCACCTGAAAACAAAAAAAAAAATTCCTTTGTTATTTTAGAATACAAGAAAATCAATTGCTATAGCAATAATGCTTTTCAGATATAAGTATTGGGTAAGAACAAACACAAAGGTATAATTTGTTTCATTTTGTAATACTTTAGTCCATTTGTTCAAAGAAACTTTCACCTGAAATTATCATCGTCCAGCATTCACCTTCCTGATTTCACAATTCAAATATAATATTAGTTTATTGTAAGTCATGTATCTTAGTCAATGTAATAGAAATAAGTTCCGGTCGAGCTCTGGGAAAAATAAAAGAATAGGCAGACAGAAACCAATGCTATTGACATGTTTATTCTGAAAACAAGCTACACTTAACTAAAAAAGTGGTTATGTAAGTGAACAATCTATCAGTTGCATCTTAGATTTTTATGTTTTTTAAAATACATTTTAAAAATTTAGTTTTTGTTTTTTTAGAACCTCCATTTTTAAGACTACAGCCTGATAAATGGCTATAATTAAGTAACAAAACCAAGAATCACTCTTTCATTCAAATTGTCTTCAGATGTGACATAAGAAAACTCATCTAACAGAAAAGAGAATGGTTTCCAAGTAACATTAATAAAAAGTGCAAAGCACAAACACATTTCTAAAATCTTAAGAGTGCTTGTCTCCCTATCTTTCTAACACAATTTTTCTCCTAAATCATATCACTGTGTAATTTCTCAATAAACCAGCTCCATGAAAGCCACCTAAACTCATTTTTGGACCCCGCACCTGCAGTGCTTGCCCCGCCTACAGTAACCCCATCAATTATTCAATATCCACGTGGACTTCCATCTATTCCATGATTCATTCCCCTCTGCCCCTTTCTAAACAGCCGTCTCCCTATTTATACTAGCAAAACAAAGAAGGGTGTTTCTATAGTTTATAGATTATAATAAAAATGTCCTTGAGGAATGTACTTAAAACATCAACAAATGCCTCAACACAAAACCGAGGCATGAATCATCTGTGATACAAACTATAATAAAAAAATGAAAGGAGCTAGAAGAGTAGACACTATATATAGTTAATATTAGAATATTATATCAGCTTTCCGAGTATCATCAATCACTGTTATGAAATAAAAACATGTCTGGCCACGGTGTTCAGTTCCATTATGACTGTATAAAGTTGATGATGACAATGTTGATGATAAAGAAATGCCATTCGTTTGGTGTTCTTATGATCCAGACACTTCTAATAATAACTCTCTCTCTCTCTCTCTCTCTTTCTCTCTCTCTCT